>SMGT01007520.1:177020-215765 GCA_004794575.1 Lanistes nyassanus
CTTACAGTTGTCTGCGTGTCCTGCAACTAAGCCTTTTTTCCCTTCATGACCTACTGAGTTGGAGACACTGGAAATAAAATTCAGAACACATGCGTGAAATGTTTCTTCCCTTCTGCAGGTCATGCGGGAATGTTTCAACCAGCGGTAATGTGATAGACAAACCCATCGTCCTTTTTTTAAGCTCATGATTATAATGTGAAGAGTTGGAATAATGTACGCGTGCGCAAAGAGAGAGAGAGGGGGGATCCATTTGTATAACGAAATACATGTAATCACAAACTATAATCACGTATACAAGTCTCTCTTCATATCTGCCTTCTTTCCTTCCAAATCAAAAATGGTATTTTCCGGCACACCATGTTGCTAGGACTAAACAATCTCTTGCAAAGCAATATAGATGGCATGCACTTTTGCAAGCAGTATATGCAGCATGCTGAAGCAGCGTGATCTGCAACATCGCATGCTGCAGCAGCAGTATTATGTACTGCCACTACAAGGCAATAAGGCCGCAGCGCCAGAAGGCTACAGACAGAGGTCGGACCGTGCCTTGAATTCTGAACAAAACGTTGGTGCGAGAGACGATCACAACACTTGGCTGAGGACTGGAAAAAAACCCCCAAGATGGAGAATACAGTCAGTATTCAAAGTAGCTCAAAGTCGTACCAGTGTTGCAAAGTCGATTACACCCTGCTGCCGTTAAAAGTCTTCAACTTTTTCTATTTCGGAGGTGAGAATTTCTCTATCTCACATTTGCATATTCACCCCTGTCACGTTTTGCATCATAGATTTAGTTGTAATTCATTTCTGATAATATTGTTTAATGTTCTTTGTTAAATCTTTATGTTAAAACTGATCGTTAAGCCTATATCTGGGCCGATTATGTACCACCAGCAAAGTCAAGCTGACCTAGCTCAGAGGTCTTGTCCAGCTAAGGCCCACAACCGCAGGTGTTCAGCTGAGACATGGGTGACTGGAGACTGCAGGTGTGAATGCGTACTGCTGATGTAGCGTATGGGCGAGGGAAGGTGTTGATTTGACTTATGCGCTCTGGGAATAAAAGGTTTTTTTCTGACTGACGGTGGTGGTGGTGGTGGTGGTGGTGGTGGTGGTGGTGGTGGTGGTGGTGGTGGTGGTGGTGGTGGTGGTGGTGTGACGCCAGACAGACTGCTGCTGTTTGTCCTGTCCCAGCCGTAGGATTCATTATCCCGTTCCTGACGGTGTACCTCAAACACCTGGGTCTGACGGCTCCGGAAACAGGTTTCATCACAGGGTGCTCTGTGCTGCTAGCATCCCTGGTCCGCCCACTGCTGGGGCTGCTGGCCGACACTCTGTGTGCCAGACGTGGACTGCTGCTGCTGTGTTGTCTGCTCTTTGGGGCCGCCTTCTCCACTCTGTGGTGAGCTGTCTGCTGTGACCGCTCAAAGGAAAGTTGTCTGCTCTTTGTCGTGTCTTCTTTGTGGGAGGTTATCAGCTCTTTAGCATGACTTTTCTGTAACAAATAGTCTGCTCTTTGGCGTGACTTCCTTATTATTGTAAGTTAAACACCTTCCACTTTCACGGAACCTTATACTTTAGTATCTGCTTTTTGGCATGACTGCCTATGTCTGCTCTTTATGTTGTCTCATGTCGACGGCAAATGGTCTGGGCTGGTCTATTTATTCAGTATTGTGTGTCTAGCTATATATGTATTATTTATTAATTTTTGCGTTTGGATAATTCAAACTGAGGTTTGTTGATTTTACCTTTTAGGTTTCTTCCTCAACGAAATGTCAGCAAAACAACCCCCGCCTGGTCTTGTACTCACAGCCATGCAGCCAGCCATGCGTGCGCTCGGGTTCCAAAGGAACGATGCCAGGCAAAAGATGGAGACAGTGAGGAGCTGTACAACGCAATCATTTTCTTCCCTCAATGCCAGCTGGGTGAAACTGTGACAAGTCTTAATGTGGATTACGATCCAATAAATGAACAATATTTCTACACGAACAAAGTAAATCGTACTCATTACGAAGGAGAAAAACTCACTTTGGAAGCAGCGATACGGCAAGAGAACAGCAATAGCGGGAATCAAAAAGACGGATTTGAAAAGGATAATGCGATGAAGGATAGAGAAACCCTAGCATCCACAAATTCTTCCACATCGGCAGGAGAGATGACTCCAGGGTACGTGTCGGCAGGTGAGTTGACCCTTGATGTACACGGCACCGAGCAGAACCGCTTGTTCCTAAAGTTACGGGAACGTCCAGGTGACCACCAGATGAGAGAAACGGTCAGGAAACTGACGCGCATGGACTTTAACATCACATGCAGTCTCGTTAGGAAACGCCAGCCTGCCGGAGTCTCAAGTTTTCGTGATGACACCATAATGCCGGACATTAACATCATTCACCACACGTCCTCCAACAGCCGACAAACGGAGATGAGTTATGAGGGAATTCCAGTCGTGACAACCAGCACATTCCCAAAAGATGAAGATCGAGGAGATGTGAGTGGGACTCAAGGGTCCGCAAAGTCTTCGGGCGATCCCCTGGAGATCGACTGCATTCCGGACGACTCTTTCGACATCCAACACGTAGATCCGTACTTCGGTGAACAGGGGCTGGTCACAAAATCCAACGCATCTACGCCACATCCGGCTGGACGTGGCACGAGGGGTGTCACTGTGAAAAGAAGTGGATGTCGGTGTCACGTCTTCACATGCAAGGCTTGGGAGCAAGGGGGAGACAACTCCCCAGCATTCACCCCAGACGTAGTGTTCGGCATGACGCTGTTTGTGATGGCGGTGGCACGCGCATTCTATTCCTCCTCCAGCAGTCTTTTGGACGCTGTCACCTACATCATGCTGAACGCCAACCGCCACCACTGGGGGCGCCAGCGTATGTGGGGGACCGTTGGCACTGCTACGGCCGCCACTGTCATCATGAGTGCCAACATCACAGTCGCTGGAGACAGCTTCGGGTACGATTCGACTTTCACTGTTTGTTTGGTCGGGCACAGCCATCTGACCGTTGTAATGTAGTTTGTCAGACAAGAAAAAGCTTCTGGCAGTATAGTTATGGTAGGGGTCAGAAATTTCATTTCGTTCGTTCTTTCGTTCATTTCTTCTTGTCTTTCTCAATCTCTAAAATAGTTGCAAGAAAAGACACTGAGATTCTTTATTTTGCGAAAAGAATTGCCCCCATAGCCTCCAAGCATCGATTCGCTGCATGAAAAAGCTTTATCACTGCATCAAAAATGTGCGTTTATGCTCAGAAGAAAGACGCGTATATCCCTGTTAAATACATGTACCAGAAAATCGACCTTTTCTGGGAAAACCAGCATTTACACGAGATATACGTGCGTTCCCTCTTTGGCAAAACGTACATTTTTGTGCAGTGTGTCAGTGGCTCTTGAACTGCCTGTTGACTATAAACCGTTAACACGAAAACTACAAGGGACTCTAGACAGGTGTTGTTGTCCCTACAAATATTATTTGTCCTGTTGGGTTTTGTTTTTGTTTTAACACATTGAACTACAGCAATCTCTTCTTGACCGGCTTCTGTCTCGTCATCTTGACCTGCATCGCGGGACTGTTTCTAAAGAGTCACTCGGGTACCACTTCGACAAAACGCGCCACGGGCTTCGGCAAACTCCAGGCAGTCCTGCGCAAAATGTCGGTCCTGATGTTTCTCGGCAAGATACTGTTCTTTGGAATCCTATGCGGGTCCGTGCAGAACTTTGCCTTCTGGTTTCTGCGCGACTTGGGTGCTGACCAGACGGCTCTGGGGGCGTGTCTGTTGGCCAACTGCTTGTCGTCAGTTGTCGTGCTGCGCTGTGCTGCCGTCGTGCTGCGCCGTGTCGGAGAGACAAGGACGATGTACCTGGTTCTACCCGTCTACGCTTTCAGGTAGAGCAGCTTCCACATACGTGAATATGAAGGACAGTGCACAGTAGAGATGCTTCTAATTTCTGACAGCTGCAAGCATCGAACCGTCTTCCCGTCACCTATCTCGCTGTTTCACGCTAATGCACACACGTGCACCAGTGTTGACAGTCTCTCACGATTCGTGTCGGTCAAATACATTCACGACAACACTCAGTAACAATGAGCTAATGCAACTGTCTCTAACAAAGATTTTGTCTGACACTATAAATGCGCGTATATGGAAGCATGGAGTAAGAAATAGAATGCTTAGGATAATGATCTCTTTTAAGGTTCATCGGCATCTCTGTGCTGCAAAACCCATGGCTTGCGGTTCCGCTGGAACTGCTGCACGGCTGGACTTACTCTTTGTTGTGGGCGGCATCGTCTGCCAGCACGCACCGGCTGGCGCCCTCTGGCGCCCAGGCCCTGTGCCAGGGGATCGCGGGCGCCATCTACTGGGACCTTGGTAACAACTGTAATGGCAGGATGCCAGACACCAATTTCATAAGGCTGTACCATTGTACGACAATGTTTGCAATCTTGCGCGAAAATAAGCATTGCTCATACCCTTATCGCCCAAACCTTTTCATTGTAAATGCCCTGTAGGAACTGTTACTGATTTCTCCACAGGGCGCGGACTAGGCAGTCTCCTGACTGGGTACCTGTTCAGAGCAATGGGCGCCCGCTGGACGTTCCGGTTGTACGGAGCAGCATCTCTCATCTTCCTCCCATTCTTCTGCCTCCTTGACTGGCGGTGGCCTTCAGCACAAAGCCAGGAAGTCCACTTAGATTCAAAAGGTTGACTGAGAAATTTTGAACAAACGAATATGATGGCGATGGTGTGTTTGTGTGAGAGAGGGGGAGGTAGAGAGAGAGACAGAGAAGTTTGTTACATCTGTTGTTGATCAAGTTTGTTAAATCTGTTGTTTTACGGACCAGGTCCTATAAACTGGTGTCATATCCAGAAGAAATGTGTGTAGGAGTTCAGGTTTGAACGCATGGCCCTTGATTTCCACCATGTGAAAAACACTTAATTGTTGCCGTTGCGATCTGGAAATGGTTGGGTCACCTTAACGTGATACATTTTATTTTCAGGTCAGGAACTTGAACTGGTGTCAAGTGCCTCACCAGAAGCCCCTCCACTCAATGGGTTGGCCATTGGGACCCAGCCTCCAGCTGCTGCCAGCCTATGCCAGCAAGACACGGATACTCCCAGTGACAACACAAGATTTATTGACCAATCAAGCCTAATATCAAGTGAGGTGTCCACAGTTACAGCCAAACTGACATGATGCAATTCCAAGCAAAACTTCAGGGCTTTAAGGAGGGTGGATGGAACCAGCACTACAATGGCAGCCATGCGAGTGAACAATGAAAGACACTGAAGCCCGTACCAAAAATTTAATTAGACACTCATAATGAATCGTTCTGATCAGCCAACCAGCTTCTTAAAACAACTGGGAAGAAGCACATACACGGGTGAAAGCAAAAAATTTCTGTAGAGAAAAATTTTTTGTTTGTGCGCGCGCTCTCTCTATATATAATACAAAAACACACACACGTCTGTAGCACCAGACATCTCTATAATAATAATTTGATAATTTCACAATGCATCACCATCTTTGTTCATATCTACTTCTGGGCATTCTGGCTAGCCTTCTCAAAATTTATTGCTAAATATCACTCGCCAATATCTTTAGAAGCAGTTAGATTGGTAATGTGACTAACATCTTCGCAATGCAGGTCACCAGAAGTGAATGACTGCTCCACTGCGTTATGGGTCAGTGAAATTGTGGAAAGCCAGCACAGCTGGCAAAAAAGAAGTCAGTTATTGTGTTATACGAATTTCCGTATAAATAAGTCTTGCACCCATGCACACAGTATGGTCTCTCAATGAAATGTTTACATTAAAAAATTAAACACACAAATTTTTTCTTCAGATTTGCTGTAGTGATAACATTTTTAAGATGCTATATCCCGACAGTGAAAATCTGACATTAAATGAAATTAAACCAGAATGAATCAGTCTTGAAAGTACTGCAGATGGAATTTAGAACCTAAATTTTTTGTTAGGGGAAGTGGGGGGGGTGGGGGCAGTTACAATATATACGGATGCCTATCTCTTTTCCCAGTCCTTTCTTTTTCATTTATCTTGAAGCATGGTTCAAAGTTTTTGTTCACACTTCAATAAGAGCACCTGTATTTAAAACTGGACCTCCGTCCAATACAATTTCAGAGATGGCAATGGAACTCAAGGGTCTCAGAGGAACGAATCTCATGCAAAGATACATCTTTAGCAAATAGAACAGAACAGATAGAAATAGAACATGGAAAGACAAACTAAAGGCAGAGTACGTGTGTAATTTGTTTAAGGCAATCCCTTTGCAGGAGTTATCCCACATGACAACGGGGAAGAGGGTCACAAATGTGTCACTACACCATGAAACCAGTCTAAGTCAGATGTTGGGTGTTCGAGTTAAACATTTTTATAAAAAAAATCTATAGTGTTTCCTGATCATTTTGATATAAGAACCATTGTCCTAGCTCAATCAGTAAGAGAGATATGGCCTGTTGAAGGTCAGAATGTGGGTGGCAGGCATTTTGAGAAAACAGGCTCTAAAGTTTCAGCATGCACCAGTTTCCTTAGCAACAGATTCTTTTTGTTTACCTAATTATAGTTATATTTGATGGAAAATGCTGCATCTATATGCTAAAGTTTTAGGAAAGCTTTTGTGCTAAAAAGTCGGCATCGACCAGATCGACCTCACCAACCCATTTCTGCTTGTAGTTACAAACTTACAGACTTAGACTGGTTTTGTGGTGAAGCGACACAAATTGCAGTTATTTCCCCTAACAGACTAATTGTTAAGGAAGCTGTCCATCTCAGAATAGACATGAATAGACCTAGATTGGTAACTATATCACGTTTTGGCTGATCCTCAGCAACGGATGCGTGTGCAGTTTCGGTCAGCACATAGGACTGCTTTGCATTCTTGATGTGAAGCTCAACTGTCACTTTGGAGCAGGTTATTATAATTGCTTTCACTACGTGCAATGACTTTATGACGGGGTTGAACTTTACTTTCATCTGTGTAATTTCTGTGGTTCGCCGACGTTTACTGTAACTAAACTGCAACGAAAATAGATGATTAACAACATCTGTTTACAGTTTTCTTGATTTTGCAAAGTTAACGCTACATTTTTAAAAGGGGAGGGTTAAAAATTTGTTTACATCATACCGGTTAGTACCTTTGATTAGACTTTGGTAAAAACAGGCCATTTTAAAGCAAAGTAAAAAAAAAAATTCATAAATTTTCCAAAGTTCAGGTTATGCAATAATTGCACAATCCTGGACCTTAAATCTATCAATCAACAGTATATGAAGATGAGTTAAGTCAGTTTCACATAGTGAAATTATTCGACAATTTTTTTAGTTAATTAAAATCTTCCATTTAAAATACATTGAAGTACATGTTTTTTGCAAAGTTTGGATGGCAACAGCATCTTGCACACTAATCATAAAAATCAAAACTATGGACTTGAAGCCTACCAATCAACACTATGAGGATGGTGTGTTTCATGTCAAATAATTCACCAGATTTTTTTGTTAAAATATTTCATTTAAAAATGGAACACAATCGGCTCAACAGCACAAGATTGCCTGCGGTCATTATCTTTTGCCCCCAGTTCCGCTGCTATTTTTAGCTTGCTGCGCCTGGCTGTCGCAGAGGTTGGCAAGAGGCAGTAAAGATGTAGTTTCCAATCCAGGTCTGTTCATGTCTTTGGTCTCAAGACAAGAGGCAGTAAAGATGTAGTTTCCAATCCAGGTCTGTTCATGTCTTTGGTCTCAAGACAAGAGGCAGTAAAGACGTAGTTTCCAATCCAGGTCTGTGGTCTCAGGGCAAGAGGCAGTAAAGACGTAGCTTCCAATCCAGGTCTGTTCATGTCTGTGGTCTCAGGGCAAGAGGCAGTAAAGACGTAGTTTCCAATCCAGGTCTATTTATGTCTGTGGTCTCAGTGCTGGTAGTATATAACCTTTGGTGTAATGCTTTTCTCTATTTTATGGTAGGAATGCAAGACAAGCTAGGATGATTGTTTGAGAGGCTTATTAGCAAAAATGAGAACTCTTGCAAGGATACAGATACAATGTTGACTGCATTTCCAAACTGACAGATTTTTGAAAGTTCATGCCACACTTCCTTTAAAGACACAGTACAGCAAGCAAAAGGTCAAAGGGAAATGATTTGTTTGTTCCAAGTTTTTCTTTAAAGACTAAGGAGGAAAAAATAAATTGGTGAACTGTTCAAATCCACAATATGAACAAGGAACAAGAAGCCGTGTCAGTTTAGCTGCCATGTTGTGCAGTATCTGGGCTTGTGTGGCTGAGCAAACCAGACAGCTACACCTACCAAAAAGGTGGAGGAGAGCAGACACTCCTTACGCTAGTAAATGATGAAAACCTATCTCCCCTCAAATGAAGGTCTCACTATAGTAGGCTAGTAGCACAATCAGAATCTTTTCCTGCTCCCACTCAACATGTACATACAAGTATGCATTTAATGATTTAAGCTATGTGCATGCCCATGTGCACATCATTCGCATTCACACCACCTCCTCCCTCCCCCCTTTCCCATACATACACACAGAATACTTTATTTATAGTCTCTCATTCCCTCCACTCCCCCCCAAGCTCAGAAGAAAAAAAACCAAACTGCATTGCCTAGACACTTTAAAATGGTTAATACTCTGCAATCAGCAAAAACATGGCTGCTGTTACTTTCCAATGTCAAATGAAATTAGTGTGGAAAATCAATAACATTATACACAATTCCATTCCTTGTCTGAAAACAGAGCTAAAAACTGAATACATTAGATATTGCCTTACCCAATCTTCCCCTGCAATACAGCAAAGAAGTAACAGCATTGTACAGACTGAAAGGCAAGCAGAACCCAGCACTGAGCAGATTTTACAAACAGATCACAACAAGCTACATGCATTTACTTGAATATCTTTAATCCACGGTCAGCATAGCTACTGGATGTCTTTGACAGGTGATCTAATTTCAAGAATGATTATAAATCTGCCAGTGCACAAATACCATGTGCAAGGAAACGTGAAGATGAAAAATAATAAATTATCATGTGTCACGATGGTAAACAGCTTTATGCCATGTCTTTCAATGTCAGTAACATCTTCAGGCTAGGAGAACCTTCAAAAATTTCTTTAATCTGATGACAAATTCTCTGCATTTGTATACATTTGTACAGGCATATCTACATTAAGAAACGCATGCAAGTACATGCAGCATGCATGCATGACAAAAAATGTGTGCATGCATTCACACACACACACACACACTGAAAAAGAACCACCTACCTACTGCAGTATGAAGTCTGTATACATCATACTAGAACAAGATAGGTCATTAAGATAGCCTTTCAGAGCCCTTCTCATCTCAACAAAAACTGTACTAATGCCCATTTAGAGACACGGAACTACAGCAGATCTGCAAGTATATATATATATATGCACATCTATATACATACATCTGAACACCCATCATCTATGTCTGAACTTATTCTAAACAAGAGTAAGCACATCAACCACCTGTGGCTTTAATCAACGGACTGATTCCAGCACTTAGCAGAGCCATGATGAGGATACGAGGTCAAAGGTCATGGTTTCCAAAACAATGGGATAGAATCTGACTGGCACCTGGCAAAGTAATCCAGAATCTCTCACAGAAATATGCAGCATTAATTGCAACCATCACATACAAGCAAACAGTTCAGTTGTTCACTCAACATACATGCTTACAAATATGCACAGTACTAAAGGGTTATTTACTTAATTACAATTTGTGGTGGTGGAACTATTTAATACCATAAACAGAAAATGGGTTGAAAGTGTGCTAATAATTTTCTATTAATAAGCTGCAAATGTCTTCCAACTTCTCAACATTTGCCAGCAGTACAAAAAGATTTAAACACAGACCAAAGAAGTAGTTACACAACATATATATCACAATATTTTTCTTTTACAGACATTGTGTTTTCCTGCTCAGACCAGTTTGTCCATTCTCTGTTAAAAAAAAATGATGAAATATCTAACAAATGAAACAATATGCAGAAAGTGCTTGGTAATAAGCATTGCTCCTGCTTGAGGTGATAATAAGCATAAACAGGAATAAGTACTTTTTACTTTATAATAAGTGAACAGACATGAACTGGCTGATGAAAAATATGACAAAAAGAAAAAGATTCTGCACTGCTGCCTTAGCCATTCTAAAAATCATTTTCTCGATGTAGTTGTTGATCACAAAGGCTTTTATATCAAAATGAAGTGTGTGTGTGTGGGGTCAAGAGACTATATTCTATGCCCAAGGAGTTTCCTTCTTCAGCAACTGATTTTCCTTCAGTGCTGTAACTTGCATCAGGCCAAAATACTCACAAAGGCCGAAATAAACAGTTTCTTAAGTAGGGTCGTATCTTGACAGTCTTGGAAATATGGGGGGGTGAGGGGGGAGGGAGGAGGAATCTGTTTTACCAGTACAAGTCATTTTAACTCACCGAAAGACTTTCCTTTGTAATCAGTCATGCTACTCAAGAACTGAAAACTGCTAAGCAAAGTGACTGGCACAATGAATCTCTCTCTCTTTGCTGCCAACTTAAACTGTCAACACGCATGCACTTTAATATAACATGAAAAGAGTGTTAATAGTTTTCTACACAACCTTTGATCACTGAGTGGGAACCGCATGACATGTACTGGGCAGAGCAGGCTAATACATCTTCATGGACCCCGACCACCACTCACACGCCTTCCATAGCCATGAAGCATTTCGCTAACACCTTTGACCTGTGCCCTCCGCACTACTACCGTCTCACACACCCTGACATTCAGCACAGGTTCTGGGCCAGACAGCAGGAGTGGAAAATAAAAAAGGGAGGGGGGAGGGAGGGATGTGTATGTGAATCCATGTGACAAATTTTAAAACAGAAATGAAGGTTGCTTATAAAAAAAAACTTCATCATGTGCTGCCATTATTTCAAGGAGGAATTTCCATTGATGAAATTTTTTAATTCATCTGCAGTTACTTATACTGGGCCTCAAAAGGACAATGTTTTGCTACGTAAAGTTCTCACTGTATCACATATCAATGCATACAAACACATTATCAGTAAAGTCATATATAGGAGAGTGAAATAATGGGTCTGTTTAGAAGCCATCACATTTTTTTCACAAGGCTTTCTTTTAAGCTGATCAGACTAATCTTAAGTGTCACCAACAAATGAACCATCGAGGTGCACCAGCCACTTGGCATCCAGTCCACACGGATTTTGATCTGCCTCTACGTCAAGGATATTTTAAAACTGTTATAACATCTGACAGTGACACAATTATTTTTTTAAAAAAGTAATACAGTGATAACGTTTCCATCTATGCATACGTTGTCCTCTTAACAGAGGCCGTGTGAAGTGAGCACAAGGAACAACGCATTAGATGAAAAAGCTAGCTCCCACGTGATGACAGAGGGAGCGAGAAATGATGATATCCAAAATTCATCATGAATCACAGAATTAGATCTTAAGATCACATCTCTGGCATGCATAGATGTCAAAAGTGTCTTTTCTTTTTTTCCTATATACTGGTTGTTTTTTTTCTGATTTGGGTCCTGCATGAATACCCCCTTTCTGAAAATGCAAAAGGAGACTTTCTGAACTAACACAATGAGCACACACAGAAAGTGACCATTATTGTGATAACATAGATTCTCCAAAAGGATGTCAGGTAAGGGGGCAACTACTGTCATGTGCTTCTCGCATCTTGAAGTGACTCCATGTCCCCACCATAAATAAAGACCATCATTCTGCCTACAGTCAACGCCAAAACTTCACTTGCTTTCCGATTACACGTGGAAGTACAGAATACCCTCCTCACATCAGGATACAGAGCAGAAGGCATCTAAACAATAGAATCTCTTCCACACATAAGCAATTCTGTTTGACAATGTTCAGGCCTCATGAAGTTGAACAATCAATTTTATGGATGAACTACCTGAGTTAGAGTCACACCTTTACCTCACTGACTTTTTTGCGAGGAAATAGTATAGTCCAAAAATGACTGCAGTTACAGGAATACATCCGACCACAGCAAGGATACCTAAAGGTTAACAGTAAATTACCTATAACCTAAATCAACACAATAGTTTTGCAAATTGGGTTCTTTCAAAAAATTCTATAGCAATACTTTTCCAGCACCAGTTCAAAGAAAGGAACTCTCTTCAGGTTTGAAAAAAGGGGATAATTCTTTAGGTGACAATAAGCCAACCTGTTACTGTGATGTGTTGTAAGTTATAACCACAATGACAGTAAAAAAAAAATAAAAAAAATAAATAAAAAAGAGCATTTACGTACATGAATTTTTAAATGTCATGCACCAAGAAGAGAATGGAGGGAGGGACCGTGTGTGTGTGTGTGGGGGGGGGGTCTTGGTGGATGTACATAAGCTCATTAAAACCAGGTGTATATTTTGCACCAAAGAATAGAAAAGGGTTCATGCACCCAGCTTTACTATATTTATGTAAGCATGCTTTTTTCCAGTAAGATAATGCTCCAGAAAGGACAACAGTCCTGCAAAAATCTCAAGGGAAACTGGTAATATTGTGATGCAACTGCTGTCACTTCTTATCACTTGGTGAACAGGAATGATCTGAAACAAGAAATTAAATTTTTTTACCAGAGTGAAGAAGTAAATTAAGTAATTAACTCTTCTGTTTATGACAGTGAAAAATAACCTCTCCCTCCAGCTTTCAGTTTCATCATCTACAGTCTACCCAGAATAAAGACCTTTTCATCATCACCTAATCAGTGCTGAAAAAAGGATGGGTGGGTGATGGAATCAGCCATTTTGACAGTTTTATCTACAAAAAATATTTCTTGACATTGCTGGCAGTCATGGAGAAGGGTTTATGCTCATGCACAGTAAAAGTCTGAACTGCGCCTCCTAAGAACATCACACAGTAGGCGTGCAGCACTCAAATGGCCCAGGCAGAGTTTTAACATTTTTCGACCCCATTTCAGCCCCTGGGTAAATTGCATGTGGACAAATTTCAGTTACTTGAAAGGCCTGTAAACATCCAATCAATGATCTTATCTTGATCTAGTCTTTCTCACAAACACTTACATTCTCATGTTTCTTCAGAACATTTACCGTCAGCTTAAAATGCCAATAAATCTTCAATAGTTATGCTGCTTTTGCCACCCCACACTACTGTCTGTAAACAATGCTAACTAAGGACTACTGAACCGCACAAAACCTCAGCAGACTTCAGGCATTCTCAGTGTGCACTGAAATGTTTAATCAGCATCTGATTACCCTGAACATCAACATGGGCAACGTTACTTAAGCCAAGGTTCAGTCAGTTAATACCTCAACTGCCTTGCAGTAAAATGTGTATGCTAAGTATAATGCAATATACAAAACTGTCCACTGTGTGCTAGTGAATATCATTAGAAAGATCTTCAAACAGGAACTGGGTATAGCCAAATTCACCCCAAATTAAACAAGTCCTAGATCAAGTTACCAGCACTTCTAATCACGCCCTATAACATTTCCGGTGTCATGCTCCAGGCATTAAAGGACAATTGTGTGGTCTGGGTGTCGCTGCTTAAAGACAAAGACGAGTGCAAGCAGACAAGATACCTTCAAAAGGAAATCTTGGAAACAGGTGTGCTGCAGGTGGACCAGCCTGCTGCCGATTAAAGAAGGCTGCAGCCGCTGCGATAACAGGACAGGACAAAGCAGTCACTTCACAAAGCAAAGCATCACAGCAGGAGAATGAGACAAGAATTCATTTTGTAAAGCTGTTTATTTGGTTCTTCACCCCCCCCCCCCCCCAATCTAGACTCTTGCCACTTTGCTCAAATTCTTAGACGAGAGAAAAATCAAAGCGTTTGCACTTGTGTGCCAATGTACTTGCAAGCCTGCACACAAAGATGCAAACACCACATGACACTACAACTTGAAGATTTAGCTCTATGAAAAAAATCTATAAAAAAACTCAATGCGCAGAAGATGCAGTGTAAAGACAAACATCAAGCAACCCACACAGCAGGACAGGTACAGGAGTGGGCAAACAAATGGAGGGAAGCAGAAAGTGTAGGAAAAACACACCACAAAACGAACTAGTCCACTTGTATGACAGATTAACAATTCAGTCTGATTTCTCACGTTTAAAACCCAATCCTGCCGCACGTCCAATTTATCGGCAATAGCATGCACAGCAGTCTATGGCAATTTCGCAATTTCATACTGTTCGAAATTTAGCCGGGAACAGCTAATGGTCTAAGGTATATATATATATGACGACCCCAACAAAGTACAGGCAGCGCTAGAGACAACCATATGCTGACGTATGTGACCAAGGAGCCAACCGTGCCCAAACACGTAGCAAACAGAGAGTCGAAAGTAAGGAACGTGGCAGATCTTCCACGTCCAAGTGTCTGGTAAGATCTTGAAGATCTGCCACATTCCTTACTTTCGACTCTCTCTTTGCTATGTGTTTGGGCACGGTTGGCTCCCTTGGTCACATACGTCAGCATACGGTTGTGTCTAGCGCTGCCAGTACTTTGTTGGGGTTGTCATTTGATGATTTATAGCGCTCTGTCCTCATTTGTTCTTTATTCATTTATATATATATAAAAAAAAAACTCTTGCATTCGGAAGCTGAATCATTTCTTCATGTGCATGTTTAACTGATGTTTAGACAGGTTTCCAACCATAATTCCATGCAAGTGAAAAACGACTGCAAAGCACATATCCACACATGCCCTGTCAGCCAAGAGGAAAACATTATCTGAAAATTTATGATGATGACGCAATGGACGAAGACAAAATTTGTGCCCAAAGTGACCAAGAGAGTGATCCAGAAGAGGAAAACGAGTGAGCACACGGTGTAAACAGCATCGAGCAGACTGTGTATAACGAATCCCAAGCAGGAAAGCAGTAAATCACTTAGTGTCTCTTCAAGCTGGCACATTCTATGGACTATTCGTTCACATTATGTTCGGTGGTCTTCAGTCATTTCTGGACCATGTGTGTGTTCAAGCTGGTTTCCTGCTTCAGTGCCTTGTGCAAAGAAAGTATATTTGTGCTGACCCTGCATCAACAAAACTTTTTGTTTACTTCAACTTCAGTTGTGTTGCTATCAAAGGATTTGCAAATTAAAGAAAAAAGTCCCAGAAACAAGGTAAAGACATGGGTTTTCTTTATTGATGTTTACAACAAAGTTTAAATTACATTTCTATCGTTTTTGGTTTTCTTATGAATTTTTGAAAAAGGCTGAAAAGTATGGGTCTATAGGTCTGCGGTAGGATTGGATTAATGGATGATAAGTAATGTTTACAGAATTTACACTAGCAACATCCTGACACATCCATAACAGACACTGTGGCATACACAATATTTTAATTTTCTTTGCTTGGGCAAAGGAATATAATAACCTTTTGATTATATCCACACAGCTACTTTTTTCCAGAAATCAAAGACCACCTCGGTGGTCTAGTGGTTAAGGCGTCCGCTTCCAAAGCGGGACGTCGGTTGTTCGCATCCCGGCTGAGTCATACCTCAGACTTAAAAATTGGCAATCTAGTAGCTGCCCTGCCAGACGCCTGGCACTACAGGGAACAGTACTAGGACTGGTTGGCCCGGTGTCAGTATAATGTGACTGGGTGGGACTGAGGCCCGTGTTGCGACGGCAGTCCCACATGTGGCAGCACGTAAGCTTTGTCTAAGCAGCACCGTCCTGATATGCACATAGTTTGCAAATGGACGTTAAGCAACAAATACCCTTTCCCCCTTCCAGAAAATCAACCATTAAAAAAAAGTTACAGCATGCCACCAAAAAGAAAGACATGATTGTCTCAGGACCAAACACATTAACATAAGCTATGTAATCAAAACTAAAGGATCTTGGCGAAAGGACAAGGTGAAATATTACTGCAACTCGTTCTTAACCTGTATGGTTTATTGTTCGATATGAAAGAGAGGACAGGTTGCTGAAAACTACAAAAAATAGCTCAGTGTCAAGCCCAGTAAGCAGATGCTATGTCCAGAAAAAAGGACATGGGATTCCAAAATCATGACCCCTCTATATCAGTTCAGCATGAACACAACACTACTTTTTTAAAACTAGTCTCTAGTGAATATGATTGTACTGTCAAATTTACTGATTTCTTGCAATAGTGCCACAAACATAGATGGTTGTTAAGCAATATTGCAGACAACCTAGCAAAATAGATTGCCCGAGTCTAAAAAAAAAATTATCTGAAAGAACTCTTGTGCCGTTCAAAGCCCCTGACCACTTTCCAAACTAAAAGAACAATCAGCATTTTATTCCAATATAAACATAGTAAACACAGTGAAGGTAACCACAAGAATCAAAAACTACTTGGTGGTTGAGAACACCTTTAGTGGTTGTAAATGCACTCGGTGGTGGTAAATACAAACTCTTACTCCAATTTCATTATGTCAGGAAGCAGCAGGTGTGTACAGCTATGACATGCAAGCACAGATAAGCATGCATACACACCCAGATATGTGCATTCTCATGACGGGCCATACCTTACTCACTGTACTCGACTTCTCCAGAATTACAGAACAAACTTTTATGGTGATCTCGTAAATGTAGATTTAATTGAGCAATCGTCACCAAAACCTTTACTGCCTTGGTCAATGGTTTCTACGCCAAAGGGTGACGACGCTATGAAATAATGTGAATAACTAGAGAAATCTTCCGAGGGAAAAGATTCTCATACTCTGACACGTTCGCTCAGTCTCACACAGGCAAAACACTTCTTGCTCAAGAGCCCCCACCCTCGTAAAAGACACAACTGCAGCAAAACGTTACTCAACATATATTTCAAACAATGACTCGACAACATCAAATATATCTACAGATTATTTACAGAGAATCACCGTCCTCGTGTCTAGGGTAAGACGCTGCCTGATTACGTCATACCACGAGGAATCAGACAATGAAGATAATCAACTGACGCCAGAGGGGAAATCATCAAACTGCAACACGGCATATGATCCCGCTCGATACACTGATACAATAAGTGACCGACAACAGAGCACCTACTCTTGTCACTACCAAAACACTGTTTTACCGCAATACACAGCTCTAAAGCTGTTCAACGACCTAACAACGAAGTTGTGACAAAGCAACGACCAGCACTTCCCTCTAACTCCTCTTGGCGTTCGCCCGGCCTCTAGCTTATGACGTCTCCTGTCTCCGGCAGGATAAAACCACCTATCTTAAGCCCGAGTCCCAGACTCTAAGATAGATATGGCAGAGCAGTCCTACTTCAGAAGGCACAACTAACAGTCACTTACTCGTCTATTCCATAGATTTGCCGGCGAAATACAACCCAGTGTATTCGGCGTTAGTGCTAGCTGCTGCTCTGGCATCCTGGCTAAGATGGCGAGGGGCAGAGGTCCGTGGGTCTACACGTGTCCGTTTCTTTGGTCCTACCTATCTCTATACTTCCATCTATGTATCCTCTGTCTGTGTATCCTCCACTCACGCTTTCCCTCGCTTAAGTACTATGCGCCCTCACGCCTTAAACTCGACTAAACCAGTTCTGGTCGGTCTAGAGCAGCTACCCAAGTAGCGTCCACCTACCAGGTGTCAAGAGAGGGAGGGGCGAACAGGCTAAACCAGGAGTGACAGGTGACAACCTAGGAGTGACATGTGACATGCATTATATAAAACATACTCGTTAGTGACACTTACGGAAAGAATGAAAAGAAAAGGGAGGTATTAGACTTCAGTGCTTTCTGCACTTTAATAATAACGTACTTGTCATTAGCTCCCCACTATCCCTATGGAATGGAACATTACAGATGATGATAAACAGTGGAAGGGGACATGCCCCAATATGGCAATTTTCTTGTCTTAAACTTCAAGTGATTTTGTGTTTATAAAATTTTACTGCTGACGTTCTTCGTGTGCGGTATTTCTTGTGATTCCAAGCATGGTCAGTTGTAGATCAGAAATGTCAATAAAAGTGTGCAGAAATCAGAAACAGTTTTGATGCACTTGAAGGTGTACGTCTTACTGAAAGGGTGATTTGTGCATATACGCATAGACGCAACTGTATGTGTATATTTGCTTGACATCAAACTGAATTCCTTTGCCCTTGATGATCATGTACAAACACGAATAAAGCCAAGCCACAAATAATGATCTTGGTAAGAATGCAGCATCAACTGACATGTAGTGTTGTTGTGCCCCAAGCAAACCAACCAAACTCATAAATTCGTCCCAGTAAAGCTTAGAGACACAAAGACTGGCAAGCAATGAAATACACAAAGCACGTGGTCCCAAGAAGCAACAGGGCAGACTTAAAACGAAGTACACGGATGGTGCTTCAGAAGATCATTACTGCAGTCACACCCACGCACGCCACTCTGAATCGTTACTGCAGTCGCATCCACCCACGCCACTCTGAATTGTTACTGCAGTCGCACCCATCCACGCCACTCTGAATTGTTAATTATCAAAAGATTAACTTGATGCCAGACCCCTTTCTTCCAGCCACCAGACTTGTTCTGTACCTTGATTTCATAGTCAGCACCAGGGCTGAGCTGCACAAATGTTCAGACTCCATCTCCATACATGAAGTTTCAGAAAAAGCCAACCCTGCTTTCAAAATCGAGAAGCACTATCAGGCAAAAGGGTGAAGGGCAGGTGGAAGCATACAAAATCCCATGCCAACCAACCTTTATGGATGGCAAAATGTCTAAGAAAATCTGCCCTCAGTAATGTCAAACATCCAAGGGGGAAGCTCCAACTAATAAGGCCCCGGTCCTATCTTCTTACCAGCTGCTTGCTGTGGGCTTATCTGTCCCTGAGATCCTAGGCCCCCATGTGCTGGGGGTGGGATTGCTTTTGCTTGACCTGCAGACTTGATGGCCCCCGTGTGGGCTGGTTGTGGCACAGCTGTAAAAGAATTATATCTAACAGTTTTGGGTGCCATCAAAATCCAAAATTAGTATGAAATACTTTCAGCCAATCAGCATATTTTTGCCATAACGAGCTACTGCAAAAAAGTCGTGAAACTCCAGAAGTGGTACAGTCATAAGTCATGTTAGAGGAAGAGTTGTAAATAAGCGGTCAGCATAGAGTGAAAGTGTTTGTTCAACCCCCACCCCACCCACCCACCCCAAAAGTCATTCACTAGCGGTTTTCTTAAACAAGTAGGCCGTTATTCAGAGGTACCACTGTATATGCAATTCATAAACTGGGGAAAGAGCCACCACAGTTGTGATGTGCAACTAAATCTGGCAGAAACACAGGAAATCGGTGGGAGGGGGTGAGGGGGAGGAGATCTGCCAGTCACCATACCTGACTCGGTACTTGGAACATGGGCAGCAGCCGAAGAAAGGCCACCACTGCTGGACTGCATGTTGGCTGTTTTAAATATTCTAACCGCTGATTTGCTGCCCTGCAAGCATTGCAGAACGCAGTTGTTCTAAGCTTCACAAAATCTGGGTTATCAAAAACACATTTACTTCATGTCATGGCAGCCATCCAACCAACAGAACAAGACAGTGCTTTAGTTCGAACGATTGACCTAATGTTAAGCTGTGCAGATTTATGCTGAACACTAAAGCACGCCTCACCAGTGCTGGTGAAATGGTTGGTGGCAACCCAGGGCTCCTGGAGGCTGGCCACTGATTGGGCATCCCTACAGGAGAGGGTCTGCAAACACAAACAGTTCTGAGTTCTTAAACTTGCCATTTAATTCCTCTTTTGCTTGCCATATCTGAATGAACATTGCCGTCTATTCTGGCAAACACACAAGGCCACATGATTAAAAATCACAAAAAAATAACTGTAAGCGTCCAACAGCCACCAAATCTACGATATTCATGGATGTCATCGGCACTTTAGTCCCGACCAAACTACATTAATTGTGCATTGATTGGGCACAGAAATTGGAATGGAAGCTGAGATATTTCTGGCTGTGAAACCGAAGGTCACACATTTTTTTTAAAAAAAATCAAAAACATGTGGGGATGCTAATTTCTTGACACGAGATTATCAGATTTTCAAAAAAGTTGCCAGGAGCCTTTGTTCTTGAGGATACAGGTTTCCATATGCTTCCATGTTGCTTTTAACTGGAACAATTTGTCTTTAGGCATTTAGCATATGATCTTTTGTTACCCACATGCTTGTGATGTGCAAGTCATAACCAGACCTCTCCCCTTTTTTAATCCACCCCAACCTCTGTCAATTAGATAAACGTTTATCATATACAACCCACACAAAACACGTATTTTTGGACACTCTACAGTTACATAAATTTAAACTTACTGCAAGTAAATTTAAGATCCCAAACTACCAAACACTTACATTTCTTGAAATCTTCTGCCCATAGCTGTTTCAATGTTATCTCATAATATGCCAACAGCATACCACGATGGCTATATTCACAATCCATAAGTATTAAGTTATAGTTTTAAACAAGTTCATCTACTGGCATATGTATAATTTTCTAGAGCGCCTCAGGGAATTTCTGCGCATGGGTGCATGTTTCACTTCTGCAAAACAATATGATCTAACTTGTATTTAAGGCATCCAGAGCAAGCTACATGTAAACAGTTCAGTGGGAGAATACCAACCCTTTGGAAGACGTGCCAGCAGAACCTGGACCAGCCTGGGGTGTGTGTTCTGCAGCTCTGGCATTGTGCCTTTGTTTATGGTGTTCTATCAGATCCTCCCTGTGGATATCCAAGAGCTTTATGTGCAGGTCTTGCAACTGCCTATCTTTATCTCCTGCAGACTTTGTCTTTGACTGTTGTACCAACAACCTCTGACTCGCATCCACCTGCTGTGAATTTCCATCAGTTGCCGGCGCCAAGGTGGTGCTAGTCCCAGACTTGTTGCTGCCTTCATTCTGTGCACCAGGAGATGTGGACAGCCTGCGTGCACCCTGGGTCAGAGACCGTGGTGGCCCAATCAGAGGAGTCTTCTGGCTCTGTTTGCTTTGCCCAGCAGATGAAAAGGATCTGTGGCTCTGAGAGGCAGGTCCTGAAAGCAGTCCAGTGCTCTTCGAGACAGGGCTAATGTGCTTGGCAGGAGATCTATTGCTGTGAGACTGGGAAGAATTAGGAGAGAGCTGCCCTTGAGAATTGCTTCTTTGGAAAGACACTTGGGCATGACTTGACCCAGAAGAGGTAGCCAACGGACTGCCCTTTTTGGGCATAAATTCGGAGGGCAAGGGAACGTTGCTGCTACCCCAGTTCTGTGTAACTGACTGCAACAAAGAACTGGGAGGTGTCACCGACTGCAACAAAGAACTGGGAGGTGTCACCGACTGCAACAAAGAACTGGTAGGGGAATGCTGTTGATGTGGTCGGACAGAAGCTGCAGCTTTATGTTTAATGGTATCCTGAGACTTACTGGCATTATTGCTAACGTCTCTGGAACCGAGAGGAAAACGAATGGTCTGTGCACCTCCTGCTCTTACCGACCCTGCAGTGACCAAGTTTGCCATCTGTCTCTGAGATGCAGAGGGGGGCGACATCAAAGACACAGCAGATGAGGTGGATGGCAACTGCCTGTCTAACACAACAGTGGGGGTGAGAGGCTTGCAGTAGGGCAGAGTTCCAGAAAAGTTTTTCTTGGAAGAGTCCTCTGCAGACTTACCAATTCCTTTCAGTTTGTTTGCCACCTCCAGTTCAGGTGGTACCTGACTAAAAATGTGCTCCCGCAACAGCTTTGCTTCTGCGACAGACCCACCATCCTGGGATTCAGTGTCCTGAAGCAAGGAGTACATCTTTTTGTAGTTTATAACTGCGTTCTCTTGAATGATCGGTATGCTTGATGCTGAGGATGCCATTCTCAAAGACAAGTTGTTTGGTGAGGAACCAGAGAATCCTGGCATGCTTGTGTGCGCTTTGCTATCTGCCAGCAAGGCATCCATGTGCCATTGCACAGCTGCTGCCTGCTTTGACTGGTCACTGTCCACATCCGACTTGCTGACAGAGGATGACACTACTTTCGACTGCAGCTGCTGTTTCTTCTGCAGTCTCATCTGTGCTTTCTGCAGAGACGTCAGTTGCTGAGTGCTGGGTGCACTTAGACTCCTACTGCTACCACTAAGGAACCGGTCATACTCAGCCAGGTAAGATTCATTCTGATGCGTCTGTGATGCCGCTGGTGAAGAAAGAGTGTTGTGGCCAACCGGGGATTTGCCAGGAAAAGGAAAGTTGACTGTAGATGGCAAAGCCCCTTTCAAAATCTCTGTCACCAGTGTATCTCTCTGGAGGCGATCTCCCACTGGTGACTGCATATCTGACTTCTGAACAGAGACAGCAGCTGCAACAGCTGCCGCAGTGGCAGCTGCAGCAGCCTGCAGCGTGTTGGGAGACGTGTTTAGAATGTCAGTCGGCCGGGACATGAAATGCAGTGGTAGGATGTCAATGGTGGTTGGGACTGCACACAATTTAGCATCTTTGTTCTGACCAGAAGGCGGCGTCTGTTCATCGTTGTCACTAAGCTCTATCACGTCACACACCACACTGGTGGCTCCCTCGCTGCTCTTGACAGATTTAGTTTCCGGCATATTCTCCAGGCTGACCAATACTGAAGGCTGAGGAGATGTGGCAGACTTGGTCATCAAAACTGACTTCTTGGACTTGGGTCTGCAATCATCAACAATCATGGTAACAAGCAGAAAAAAAGGAAACACCATTCATATAATTCAACCAGGATCTCCATGGAGGGATGTTTCACCTGCTTTTGACGAAGAAGCCAAAATTTCTAAGGAAAAAATGCACCTAAAAGGACCCAAATATATTTTTTCTTCTCATGAACTTAATCCTCCAAGATTGCATCCACGTCAAGAGCTAAAGGGCAGCGAACTCCACTAAAAATTTAATTCAGCTTGTTTTCCTCCTTGTTTCCTTCCCCCTAAAAGACCATGTGAAGTCGGAGCGTTTATACTGCAGTACAGTTTGTGGGTTTTCACTGTGTTGAGCGAACACAGAGAGGTACATTGGGTGCACAACGCATCTCAACACAATGCAAAGCTCTTTAAGTGGGCAACACACAAAAAACATTATTTTTAAAAGTGATTTTTTGCACAAAAGTAAAACATAACTGCGCTCCAACTGGGGTCTGCTGACTGTGTTTTCTGATTTTCTAGTAATACAGATATAAAATAACATGAAGATAGGCATCAGTTATGAGAAGCACTGAGCACAACTTTTCCCATAGGATCATATCTGGAAATTTATATACAACTGAATGCTCTTGCAGAGAAAAGATGGGATGAAATTACCCATAAAGACGTCGTGAATTCTGTCACATGTATTTTATTTCTATCTGCCACACATAACGATACTCTCCAAAGGATTACCGGTTTACTGATCGATCACCTCCTTGATAATCCCAAAATTTGCTACTGCATCAGCCCTAGAAAGGGCCAAAAGCCAAGCTGCTTAACAGGCACAGATGTGAAGAAGAGGGATTAAAAGGGTGGACCCAGCTCTCAACCTCCAAACCTTACAGCAGATGCTACAGGGAAAGTAGATCTCACAACAATCAGTGGATGAGGCCACAGGGTCGGGTATCCTGTTGCCCACACCACTGCCCCCTTTCACCAACATGCAACGCGGTGACTAAGGACAAGGACAAAAACAACAGAAGGAAAAACAATCCCGACTACTACTTCTATAGCACCCGACAAATGATAAAAATTGTGCTACTTACGGGTTAGTCCATTTCCCGTGCACTGACCTGCTCTCCTTGAAAAGCATTCTGATGTTGAAAAGTAAAACAGAAAAAAGAATACACACTAAAATTGTCATTCTGCTTCGTCTTTCATGGCAGGCTGTAAAAACTATCGCAATTGTTTTAGGCATGGTGGCTACCAAAACATGATGTTATCTAATTATGTAGGGCTTAGCACACCGATTCTATGGGCAAAAATTGTCAAAAGAATTACATTTGGTAATTACCTTGTTCAAAATAGACAATGTTGCATGCATTATATATAACGGCCCCTTTTCATGCTACACACCGAGTCTGCATCCATCCCTGAGGCCAAAGAGGTTTGACTTCATTCTCCAGGAAAGTCCTGAGATAATCCTCAGCTGTCTGGTTTCGGATCCTGAATGCTTCAAACATCTGCATCTTGATGCTGACAATGGAGCACAACAACTTCCTGCACAAAGGACGGTGTCTCTGATGTGTAATCTCCATTCAGTGTATACTCTGAGGCATGGTTCTTGCACTCTGATCTATAACTTTCATCCTCTGCTAATTGACACAAGAACTGTTTCTATGCACAAAAATATTTGCTTTTTAAAGACTGATTTGCCTTTAAAATGCCACAGTATGCAATTTCACACTATCTTCTCCAATCCCTTTTCTGCAATCAAGACTTACCTAATTTCGGGCGACCATTTGAAGACCTTCCGTGGCCCTCTGTTCCCCTTTCTGCTTGGCTTCTCACTGTTGCCGGTGACACTCGGTTTCTCATCATCATCGCTCTCAGTGTTACCACCTTCATCTTTTGTCACGTCCACATCTTCACCCTTCTCTTTGTTTTCCATTCTAGTAAAATCAGACACAACGAACACAGAAACAGATAAAAAGACAGTAAAGTAGGTGCAGGAGGAAATAAAACTGTACATTTGTGCTGCATTAAACATTATAGTATGCAATAAGCTCTGACTGGTTTTGAAAATAAATGTGCAACATGCTTTGGAAGCCCAACAACGTCATGTCAAGCTACTATCACTGGACACAGAGTATCACAACATGAAACAGCTTAATAAACTTTCAGATTACACGAGCTAATTACAGAGATATTTCTTGTCAGGTGCTGAGAAAAGGTTATCACACTCAGAAGACTGCAAGAACTATTTTAAACTGTTCCTGAAACAGTGTGGACTCTTTACATACCTTGCTTTCTGCACGTCTTGTTCGTGCTGTTCTTGTAAGGCTGGCATTACTTCATTGATTGCTGAACACACACAGACACACACACACACACAGGTTAATGACTCTGGATGGTAAATGCTCTTGCTGCATTGCTTCGATGCCGTAAATACATAAACATGCCGTAAACATGAAAGAAACTGTCAGCATACAGCAGGCATCCAGGAAACTTCTTTAAATTTCAATGAAACAAAATCAAAGCTGCTGTCCTAAAAAAAAAAAAATTACGATAGATGAAACCCAGAAGTATTTTTTACACATCACATGACAACATGTGGCTCTCATGTCACACTACTGATTACAACCTGTAGCTTTTATATATCACAATACTGACTGGTTAAAAGAAAGAATCAAGAATAAAAGAACCCAAAGAGAACCTTCTGATCCGCAAGATGGGCAAAAATATCTACCATCCTTAAGTCGCTGGAGTGGAACCTTGAGCTGATCATCCTGCTGGCTTTCCCGCAGTTTCTTGGCGCGTTTAATCAGCGTCTCTTTCCCGCAAGGCAGATGGTCTGCCAGGTGTGCATAAATTAATGAACGGTGACCACTTGGCAGCTGTCGCGAGGCCAGTTCAATGCTATAATTCGTGAGTTGGGGGGTGGGAGAGAGAGAGAGAGAAAAATGCCAATCAATGCACAGCTGCATTTCAAGCTTTCCTCTATTCAGTCATGTGACTCATATACCATCGACAACCCTCGCCTAGGTCATCTAAGCAATTCTGATAAAATGCTGATTACATCATAGCCTTTTTGTGTCACTGAAAAATCTGGAAATTCTTGGGAATCTGCAGCTGGGTCATGCAGCTGTTGGTGCCTCTCTCTTTACTGGTGCTATTGTAGTAGATTACTGTTATTTGTACCCAATGACGGACAAATAAAACAATTTCAAATGGTTATCAGTGACATTTCTCTTTAGCCTAATCATTGAAATGTTTGATTAAATCAGGAATATTGTCTTTTGTTTCTATAATGCTAACCCAAAACAGCACCCTGAACAGTTCTTGTGGAATTTGTAAAAACCAAGGGTCAAAATGATCTAGCCTATCTAAAGGTTATTTTGCAGAAAGCAGGTGTCAATCCAAGCAGCTTCTGATGTTAATTTGCCAAATGTTAAAAAAACCTATGCATCCCTGTGACACACAGCTCTAAAATTTCTGTGTCAGTCTTGAATTTTGTGCGTAAATTACTCGTGTTGTGCGATATCAGGAGCTCTGCCCTGTGTCCTCAAATATCAACTGTCAACAAACTCTGAAGACCTGCCACTGCAAGTGACAGTAAATAGCCAGGCTGGTAAGTGTCTTAAGGAGAAAAAAAAATGTACTTTCAAGTCTACTTTTACTGATTGTTAACGGGTAAAAAAAAAAAATCTCTAGAAACACATACAAAATATCTGCGACATTGTTTGAAAAAATGAAAGAGAACTTTTATGCACTGTCACTCACTCAAGGAGCATATTGTTGACATTTCCCGAGAAAAACTTGCATTTTCCTTCCTTTGTCTCTCTTGCTGCCTGTAAAACATGAAACAGTGTTAAATAATTTCTAGGTCTGGGATGCTAGATTTGACTTAAATTACTTAGCAGAAGACCTAAAACAAGATATAAAGACAGTTTCCATTTTTAGCAATATTTATCAAGTTATAGACATTTGAAAACTTAAAATTTGTTTTTCTCAAATGGTCGTTTTTTTTATTGGGGTACATACGCATACATATACACTTTTGCCCCAAAATGTTGATTAAAGTCAACATTTGATATCCAGACACTCAAAAACAATATTTTCTCATTTTTATCACATTTTATGATTGCAAGATAAAAAAAACTTAAATATCTTCTAAATGAGTTATTTTATTTTTAGTGGTGTCACCTTAATTTACATCATAGAAAAGTTTTTGAAAAAAGCTTTTTTAATACAATATTTACTACATAGTAAAAATAAACTTAATCAACCCTTAATGGGAATGTACAAATAAAAATTCCTCCTCGGGGATAAAGGAATGTAAACAGAGAATCAATTTAGAGAATGATGCCAACTTTCTGAGATTAAAACCAGATGCGTGATGACAAATAAGGTCCCCTTCTTGCAATTTTTCTACAGGCTTTTGTCAAACACTACCTGTTTGATATTGTCAATGGTGGTGGCTAGGGTTGACGGCAAGCCTGTGGGAAGATTGTTCACAGCATCAGGGCTGTCAGACTTGTCAGACCTTCTCTCACTGCTAGGATCTTCTTGAGGAGTGTCCAACACCACTGCATCACTTTTGACCAGGGAAGCAGACTTCTCTGCAGGACGGCATTCCAAATTTTGCAAAATTACATTTGGCATATCTTCATCTGCATTGCCATTTGCCACAGCCGAGGTAGTAGATGTTGAAGCTGTCTGCTGCTTCAGAAGTTCTGCGACTGTTGGGGAATTCTTTTTCCTACATGAAGATTTTGCTGTCTTTATTTAAAGCACAGAAGCTACTTATGTGCAAAAATTCTACTTTAGTGAGAATTTTTCACTCACAAACATGCCTAATTTCTGCCTCAGTCAAATTCTACCCTGGTTTAAACCCACAAAATTACAAAGAAACTACAATGCTGTCATTTAAAAAAAATTCATGTAAGAATAATCTATGTTACCTATTTATGTTTATAAAAAACAATTTTTAAAAATTTAGTTTTTTCCCCTTACCTTCTTTCTGGGTCCAAGGATTTTCTTCTCTTAATTGTTTCACTATCAGACCCCAGCGAAACCTTCTTTCTTTTTCTCTTCTCACCCTCAATTCCATCTTTCAGTTTCTTGCGCTGTAAGCACAACACAGTCTTTGTACAAGTATTATGTCAATGTGTTAACACATTTCCCTACAGGTGCTTTTAGCATTTATCTTCACAGATATACGTAGAAAGACATTCATATCCCCTCCATTCTGCTTTGGTAAACACTAAAGGCTATGTCAAAGGGTGTTGGGCAAGAACGTTTGTGATCAAAACACTTCCACGATTTTTTTTTTCCAGTTTGTGGTGTGACATACCCAATGGCCTGCTTAGAAAACAGGTTTGGCAAATAGTCTGTCTCCTTTTCTCTATTTACAAGCAGGCTATGTCCCAATTTTGATGCTAGCTAATCTAACATATTTATAGTTTGAATAATCAAGGTTACAGCTAAACACTTCTCAAGGAACAATAGAGTGTGACATATTTCTGCATCTTGCTCTCCTACCAAATGTGCCATACATGTTTATTTTAGCACCTGTGGGTTTTTACAAAACCACCTTCCTCCAATGCAAACTCAAAAAAAAAATTTACAAAACAGTCTTTAAAACAGTTTGTCCAAAACAATGGTTTGCCAGACTTACAAAACCATTTTTTGCTGCCCACATGGCATAGTCTAAAAGATGCTAAATTATCTTCACACAAATGCAGAATGAGTGGGAGGCAAAAAATATAACTGTCATTTTTAAAAAAAAAACAGGTATCTGAATATCTAAAAATTTCTGGTTTGAACCTGTAAGTTGTCCCCACTAAAAAGGCCATAAAATGAAATGTTGCCTTGACTACAGAAATACCTTGACTTTCTTCTTCTTCTGCTCATTTTCTTCATCCTGCTCGCTTCCCGAGTCCAAGATTTTCTTTAATTAAAAAAAAAAAGGCAAATAAGTATAAAGAAAAACAAATAGCTAGGTTTAAAAAGGTACAGGTTCAGTACAATCATAGGTAAAGCTACATTAACAGCTGACGTCATCAGGCTGGTAACTTCAAAAAGATAGTCAGCTTTTCAGAAGTCCTCAACTTGCAAGTTTTCATCCTAATCCTAATGTTTGCTTTATGTTTTTTTTCATAGCAGGTTTGGTTTTCAGCTGTTGCTGATATTATGTATATGAATAAGACAATGTGGCACTCAAACTGAATATCAACGTACATGAACAACAAATTTAAATAAAATATGAAACTAGACATGCAGTTACCAAAACAGAAAATAGCAGATGCAAACTGTGCCCAACCAAACCCAAAACAACAAGGTAAGATCTTATGACCCTGCGCTCCCTGCCACAGCATTCCACATCCACACAAAAGAAAGGGAAAAAATGCAAATTTCTTTTTCTAAAGTTGTGTTTCTTTAACAATACTTACCGTGACCCAAAGTGCTATATTCTCAATTAGCGATCCCTAAACGCACCTCCAAACAAAAATAACCAACCCAGGTAACCCTGGTAAGATCCCTCTGCACATGCGCACACCACATGCCACCTGTGCACACAGCTCACTGTCCAGGTCAAGCGGACTTTCTCAAGCCAGAAAAAAACCAACAGCGGGGAGGAGGGTGGGCTTGTGATGGGTCATGGTAAGTATTGTCAAAGAAACACAAAGTTAGAAAAAGAAATTTGCATTTTCTTGTCACAATACTGTACCATGACCCAAAGTGCAGGTCGGTGAACACTCCAAAGAAAGAAAACTTACCAGGGTTCGGAGGACGGAGCTGACCCGAGGTGCTGGGTGAAGACAGCAGCCACCCCAACTAGCCCGTCCTCCTGGCGGCAGGAGAGATCCCTCAGGTAAGAAAAATAAAGGGATCCTTTACAGGATGTCTCGCAGTGTGTGGGCCTGCAAGGCCAGCAAAGTGACCCATGCCTTAACCTCAAGGGTGCGTGCAGCAGCCAAGGGTAGGGATGGGTCTGGTTCTCCTCCTGTCGTCGAAGAAGCAAAAGCACACCGAACGACAGTTGTGACCCGGCGCCAGATGCTAGGTTGAAAGATATCTCGCGTTCGACCACCCTGCAGGGAGAGGAAATGGCATCTATGGGAAGCAACACATAATGGTCGTGTACGTCACCTGTACCAACGTAAAGCCCAGACCGGACGGTTAACTATGTCAGGTTCGGAAGGGGACAGGTCACCGAGTCTCTGGTACTTAGCCAGAAAATCTGGCAAGAATGACAGAGACCACTAGCCATCGCGCTGCCAGTGGACATCCTACTCCAACCCTGAAAGGGTATGAACCTCACTGGCTCAACGGCCAGAGGGGAGTAAGACAAGTGAAACAGTCTTGAGAGTCAAGTCAGGCAAGGAAGTCTGTAAAGAGGTTCATAAGGAGGGGAACGGAGGGTCGCCAGGACAAGAAAAAGGTACCCGTGGGGAAAGCCTGTTTGCACTGCGAACAGAAGCCTGCAACGCACCTGCCAACGTGCAGAAAAAGACTCGCGAGGCTGTGAAGTCTGTGTCAGGGCGGAAAGCCTTGCAGCCCGCAGTGAATATGGACTGCTCCAGTGCAAAAAACTGCCGAGTCAAAAACACCTGACATGTCCATCACGACATGGACAGCCGTCTCCAAATGGTCAACCGTAGACCATCAGACACTCAGCAAGGAAGGAGGTCTGGCACTGGCTGAAAGCAGGGTCAGGTCTTCCTGTGAGACTGGGAGAGACTCAAGGGCCAGCCATGAAGAGCTGTAGCATGGCTTGGGTGGGCACTGGAAGGAACCCACTGGGGCCACAGGGGGAAGGAAGACAAAGTCTCCTGTGGCGGATCAGGTACATTGGCAAGTGGTTTCTGACCAAAACGTCGCCTCTCCAATGCCTCCTGGACCAATGCCTGACCGCACCATCGGTGACTCACGCAAGTCAGTGATGACCGCCAGACCGATGCTTGTCTGAAAGATCCCGGCGGTAATCCCGTCCAAGCCGGAAGCAGGTAGAAAAACATGCTGCATGGCTAAGAGAAGACAAAACACCTAGCACAAGCAGGGGAGTGACGAAGGCACTGAGTCATGGTCCCGTAATGCAAACAATGCAAAGCATGAGTACCGATTAAACACGCCGGTAACATCCCCGCGAAGTGTATACCCCCTGGTAGTTTAGCCAGCTACGACGAAATATACTATGCTTAGTCAAAAACTGTCTAACGAAACAGTGTTACATAAATAAAGACAGAGCAACAAGGAGAACACAAAAGCTCACTTTCCTTGAAACGTGGATGAAGCCCAGAGAGGAAGAAGCGAGGGAACGCCAAGGCAAAAGCCACGCTGAGTGAAGGCAGGGGGAAGTGTAGACTGCCAGGTGAAAACATGACCGATCCACACCATAGCGCTTCAATAAGTCAGCTTGACCTGGACAGTGAGCTATGCGCACGGGTGGCATGTGGTGTGCGCATGCGCGGAGGGGTCTTACCAGGGTTACCTGGGTGGGTTATTTTTGTTTGGAGGTGCGCTTAGGGATTGTTAATTGAGAATTTAGCACTTTGGGTTATGGTACAGTACTGTGACAAGAGTGATTCATGGAGGAGTCTCAGACAAGACTTTTCATGGTCAAAATGACCTTTCCTTTAAAATTTTGACGGTCACTGTGTCTCTTCTGAAGGTTATTATACAAATAGCTGGTATAAGCAAATTTCTCTTCTCATGATCTTCCAAAACGCTGTACATCACCGAAACACAGGGCTTGTAATGGTCTCATTTTAAAAAAAGAGGAAACTGGCTGGGGTCCAGAGGCTTCCAAAGCCATACAACCATGTGTACTGATTTAAAAAGTGTACAAAACACTAATTCACTGCTTGAGATTTTCCTCAAATATTGTCTTAATCATTCTTCATCCACTCCCCTCTACAAGCATTCTTGACACCTATGTCATCTACTACTCCATCTCCATGCTGTACAATATGCCTTGCACCCATGATGTCAACTTGAAAAACAACCAACTTCCAGCATACGCAGTTCTGTGCTTCCATTAGACCTACTGTTTGACAAATAACATGCAGACTTGCACGAAAATCTGCTGAACCAAGGAGAATTACAAGCCCTGGAAACACCTGGAGTAAATCTTGTGTTATTCCACCTCCAAACAATGTTTGTCATTATATCTGTGCTTGTTATCTTGTTATATCTGTGCTTTATGGGAAACCCTGGAGATTAATAATACCTTCCAAGATTGCTCTTACAGTCTTAGGGAGTAATGAAAAAACTGTGATGAATAAATCAAAAGGTGTACCGGTGGGCTACAATGTGCAGTCATTTCAGTTGTATCTGAACAAAAGAAAACTGTTCTCCGAAACTGCAAGATCTGTAAAATTACCTTGGGTCTTCCTCTCTTTCGAGATGGAGTGAATTCCTCACCAGAATCATCAGGGTCTGAGAGAGTTTTGAAATCCAGGGTGCCTCGGTTAATGTAGAAGCCACCATGCACGGTTGTGAGGGTTTGAGGAACCACTTCGTCATACTGTGGTACAAGACAAAGACAACTATACCTTGCATAAGCTGTTCCTTTCAATAAGATAGCGAATGAGCCTGTCATTACATCCCACCTGTTCTCTGAGTGTGATGTAGAATTCTAATAAAAGTGTCTTCCCCCCCTCCTGCCCCCCACCCAAAACAAAGCACCACACACTTAACAAACCAGCAGAGAGCTGCCCACGTTCCCCAGACTACAGCTAACAGAAAAACGATTCAAATTATTTATGGATCGCATTTAAATTTTTTCACAGAGAGGGGGGGGGGGGCGAGGAAGAGAGAGAAACAGGAGAAAAGAGAGAGAGATGGAACATTTATAATAAAATTATAACAAAGAATGCAAGAAGACCCTTTTTCATCCTCTACATTTCATGCCAAGCCCCAGTATCAAAAGACTTTATTAGATACATTTTCTTGCCATTTATTCTTATAGAGGCTTTACAGAAACATTTGGTGAAAATTAGGAGAACTGAGGATTTTTCCCCTTAAAACTAAACTCAAAACACCACAAATAAATGCTTCAAATAAACATTTCAATGATAGCTCCTTCTCCCTCTCCCTCAGACATGTGCAAGTGTGAATGCACAGTAAAACACAGAATGACAAGAATGAACAAAATAGACAGCAAACTTACAGCTTCTGTGTTGTCAATAAAAGGGTCATTCTCGTCATATCCTTCTCCCAGATCAAAGTCATCGTCATTCTGCCATTTTATCTTCTTTCGTATTTTGGGTCCCTTTAAAAAGAAGTAATGATAGATTGGATATTTTCCCATTGTTGTGATTTTCTGTCAAAATCAGTGCGAAAATGGATAAGATGTCTGTACACAGTGTCTTGCCGCCTAATTTAAAAATGTCGCATGCCATCGGCCTTCCAGGGAAAGGGTTACGGTCAGTGGGGTCAAGAGCAGGTGACCTCAGCAGGTCTCATCTGCTGGGCCTCCCTGATACAGCCACACCGACTAATGCACCTTATGCCTGCCTGAAATAGGGCAGCTCAGCCATGCTTCCGAGAGGCAAATCAGTCCTGTGAGAGAAGCTCATCAGTGAGAGAGGGATCAATGCAAGACTGAATGAAAGGAGGATCAGCACAACACTAGAAAGACAGCAAGGCCGACGCTGAGTGGACCCCTGATGTATCCGAATTACTGGTGAATGGAGAACCAGTAAAAGGCTCCAAGTGAACAGACAGCTCATCTGAAAGCCAGGATGAGCGACCTGTAGTGTACATGGGGTGAACAGCCAGAGGGACTGCAAGAGACCAGCATGCAGTTGACTCAGATAGCTGCAGACAGCCACAAGAGATCTGCATAGAAGATCATCAGTAGACTTCCCACTGTGACTGCAGGAAAGGTTATGCTAGTCATGATTGCACTCCTGAAGTTGAGAAGGTCAGTGTGCATAGAATAAGTTCGTACCACCTGCAGACATTGTGTAAGAAGTAAGAGAAATCTTGTCAACATAACAAACAGCAAGCTACTGTTGAACTAGCATCATTAACCATAGCCAAGTGCCTGTTAGTGTTATATAAACAAAAGGACGGTTGCTAGTACGCCTAGAAAACATCAAAGCCTAACGAATATTGTTCACAGTAGAAGAATAGTTGTAACGTCGAGTGAGAGAACTGTCTAGAACTTGTGGCACTCATCGCTGCTCCAGAACAAGCTCCAAAGTGTCACATTGTTCCTCAATGAAACTGGGTTACGTTGTGTGGGATAAGCGCCTGTATCGTGCCTGAAGTGTTGTGAATGGACGGAGGACTGTCCTTCATCTGTGAATACTTTCCAAGGATTAAGGACCTTTCGTCATGTGTATATTGGTGCAAGCACTGTATGTTAGTGCTAGTGTGGCATGCTAGTATTCTGTTGGGCTATTGCCAGACTTTGATGTGAAGATTTCTGGGAAATTTCTAACCCAACGAGAATTAGTGGTAGTGGTACTGCACATATTTCTTTGTTAAACAGCACATCTCATATGTATAAGTATGAATGTTGATGCCAGAGTGTGAGTATGACAGTTTATTAATGCATGCTGATGATGCAATGTCAAGTGTGTCACATTTAGGGGTTCTGTGGGTCAAGGAAATTATTCCACAGGCTATAGGTGTGATCCATCAACAGCCATTTAGCTTATGCTAGGTCACTATTACCGTTGTTCAAGCTGCCACCTGGCTCTGTTACATAATTGTCAGGCCAGGTGAGCACAGTAGTTAGGTGCCTCAGAGGCCCTGTTCACACTTCCACCCAAGGGTGTTGAGCATCCCCAAAGAGGTGTGCAGCTGCAGAGGGAGACGACCTTACAGCTCTCGGGCACAGCTTGGATTTAGATGACAAGTACTGCCCAGACACAGGGTCAGTTACGCAGGGAGAAATTACGTCACAAAGAAGGCTGTTAATGATTGTAGTGTCAACCATCAGGACTTGTGATCAGTTCAAAGAGGTGAACTGCTCAGGGGCAGGGGCAGGGGCAGGGCAGGGACAGGGGCAGGTCCACTCTAGATGCCTGTATAGGCAGGGCTAGAAGAGTCTGTGAGTGTGATTCTTGGGTTGTGGGGAGATTGTAAGTGGATGGGGCTCAGGCCACAGTGTACAGTGCGATAGTTATATATTAAAAAAAACAAACTAATACAGTGATAGCATTTTCCACCTCCACATGTTGTCCTCTTAATAGCAGCTGTGTGGAGTAAGCACAAGAATGAAGCATGTAAAAGTAAACTCCCATGTGACAACACAGCGGAATATCTTAAATACCTTTCATATATTTTTCCAATATGTGTAAATAAATGTTTGTTAAGCCATCAGCCTCTTTCTTTGGATTATTGAGATAGTTGCCAGCTTTGAGTTGTGGGGCTCCAGCTAAAACGAAGCTGGGAAATTTAAACAGACAAGCGAAGCATAGCCGTTATTCTGGACCTAATGTAACAGAGATCTGCTGGTGTAAAAGTCTCATTGCCTGCAAGATGAATTTATGTAGGGGAGTTTGTCGAGCCAAAGTTAAATAACTGATCAGAATTTGAGTATCAGCACATCCACCATTACATTTACAACATACAAAATCTGTACACCATTAGTAATATGGACATGAAATAGCTACATGTCATATGTGAACAGATGTAACCTGGGTTGGAAATAAACTTCCCAGGCACAACTAGAATCAATAGTATGAAATATGATGGCAATTTTTTCTCTAAATACAAATTAAAAGTTTCTGCTTACATTCTTCGTATTACGTAAGGATCTCTACTGATATATTTTGCACACTACCTGGGTGTCTCTGCTTAGATATTTTTCATTTAGCATCTGGGTCTCTGCTTATTTTTCATTTAGCATCTGGGTCTCTGCTTAGATATTTTTCATTTAGCATCTGGGTCTCTACTTACATATTTTTCGTTTAGCATCTGGGTCTCTACTTACATATTTTTCCTCCAATTTCTTTGCAATAGCAGCAATTTCGCTGTGGTCGTCTCCATCACCAAATGGATCATCGGAATCCACCTGGATAAGAATAGAATTAAAGACTGTTAAGAATAAAAATAAGCATGTTATAGGCAAAGCGAGAGATAAGGGGCTGTGGGGCGGAGAGCAGAGAACAATCACGCCTGTAGTAGCGATCTTTCACAGGGCTGTTTATCTTGATGCCCCTTCTAGGCCGCCCCAATCGCGATACCTACTACGCGTGCATTTGGGAACCTACTTTGAAAAAGCAAAAAACCGTAAAACGTGCAGACGAAGGGGATAGTGTACTGAGTTGACCAGTTTTTCAGCTACCGTGTTACTTTTATGACGAATATATTTGAAAGACCACGCTGATGCTTAAATAAGAAAAAAAAAAATCCAGAAAACTATGGGCACAGTTTTTAAACAATGACGAGGACAACGATATGTACTTGCAGTCGTGATTTTTTTCGTTTTGAAAATGTTATCTAGGAGCACGTTTGTTTACATCTTTTAAAAAACATCGCGCAGCATTTGATTCTAATGTAAGAAGTAGTCTGGGTTTTCCATTCAAATATTAACCGAGTCCCTTAGATGCAACATTTATTCATTACGTGCATCCATTCCTTTCTTACTGTACTCTTGCAATTCATAATATAGCAAAAAAATTTAACTTACTGTAAAGTGTAAAATTTATATCTATTCACAGTGAGAACACACTAATTATCACGGATTGGTCTACAATGCTACAGATATGTTACTAATGTTTCTGAAATGTAAAAAGTACTTTTACTTTTGTCCTTTAGGTCTATGCTATTAAGTGTGGATTTTAAGATTCATAAACTAGAATAACATCCTGCCACCGCTATTCATCATCCCAAGCAAAACGCTAAGATCAACGTGCAGATTCTACTATCAAAGTGCAAACTGAACACATGGAAACAGCTAAATAAACGTTTTACTAATCCTACATTCCCCCCCCCCCTCTATTACGAGCGCTGGGAAAAGAAGGAAATCTCTCAAACGTCCTAAAATCTGTATAGGTAATGTCACCTTTTAAAAAAAAATTTTTTTGACAAATCCCCTGGCGACCGTCGAAAATCTCTCCTAAGACAACTCATCGTTTGTATGAAGAACGCAGCGCGGTGCGCGAAACACACCCAAGGCGCCTAGGCTGTAGGGAACCGCGGAGTACTCCGGGGAACAAACGCACGCTCAGCCTGTGGAGAGCCGCTGAGCCAGCAAACAGTACCGCGCAGGCGCGGTGCGACCTGGCCTTGTCCCTGCCCTGACCCGTGACGCCAATAACCGATCAGCAAAATCAATAGCAGCTTACAACTAGTGACCCGTTTCAGCACGCGCGCCCGATCGATGGCTATAACGCAGATTGGAGATGCTAACGCGTCCCGCGATTAACCAGTCAACAGACAGCGGAGGCGTGCGCCGGAGCTAAAAATAGACACTAACCTACTTCGCCCTTTCTCCCATCCGCTCTGCCTCGCCACATGCAGTCAAGTCGATAATCGATAAACAATGAGAAAAAAAAATGATACGTCAATTGACAGAAACCTTAGTTTTTAATAGTTTCACCATTATAAATTTAAATACCTCCACCCATATTCTGTGGTACAGTGCAGCAACAGCTAACTGCATTCACAGTCTAATCGACCGTTGAGGCGATGCACGTCAAAGTTTAAAGCGATAAGATTTTTACGTCAAAATTACACGAGTTTCAGTTGTGCAACCAGTTACTTATTAACGTCTACGTGCTGGCTAATAATCCCGTCAGGAAAAGGAATATCAGATGGAAGCGTTTTGAAAAGCACAGAAGACAGGTCCAGCACCTACTCCTAACGCTAACCTTGCAAACGTTGCACTGTCAGGGACAAGCCAACTCGGTGTGGGGCAAAGGACCAGACAGCATGCAGGGTGCATACAGTGTTCAGTGGAAGCACTCGCACACGCATAACTTGGGCCTTTGAACCAACATGGCAGTCCAAACCACAACCCCGGCCAAGAAGAGACACAATTCTGCTCCAACTTAACACATTTTCATCTAGTTATGTTGTCAAAATGAACCTTCAAGAACACCAAACTGCATCACAGAAATCCCCGTACCGTAGCTTTTTTAGTACTGAGATTGAATACCACATGTTTTGATAGATGTCGATGTTGTCTGTAATTTTCGAGAAAAAGTGTCCATTCTATATCCACGACAAGGGAAGGGTTCAACATGGCGTAGCCTTTCGTCTAGCCATTTTCTATGCAAGTTGCGAGCATTATCTGACTGTGGTTCAACCATCTTCGTACATTTCACACCAGGAGCCTGAAAAGTCAAGGGTGATACGGTGGCAGCTTTTGATGCAGGGTAAGTCGGGATCTCCTCTGAAATTTCAAAATCAGTGTTTCGGATACCTGCAAAATGCTGGTCATCTGTAGAAAACATATATGCGGTCCAACTTTGCAAATTTCGATGTGATCTGTCCACTCACCTTTTCTTTCATGACCAATTCCGTGAATGAAAACTCTGGACACGTTGAAGCTGTAGACTCGGGAAGAGATAGGACGAATCGCTGTGTAAGCGTCTGTTTCCTTTCGTTTTTATTACCATTGACACTTGGAACAGTTTTGAACTCCACTCTTTTGGGCTCCGCCATTGTATTCTCTGTCTTTGTGACCAAATCATTGGAGAAAATGACAATTTACGGACTTCGTCCATGCCTGTTAGGCTGAATCTACCGCCATTTTGTCGTTCACTGACGTCACGTTTTGATGGGACAAGGCGAGAAATCCCGGATGAGTTCATTCTCTGTGTGAAGCGGCATTGAAACAATGTCAGGCAAAGAAGAATCGTGCACTGAAAGATGCCAAAATCAATGCAAAGAAAAAATTATGTTGCTAAAATCTTGGTTAGGACTTTCCATATAAATGGTTTCCTTAAGTGAAATTTTGTGGATGGCAATAAAATAAGTCACCCCTACATTTTTGAGCATAATGGACTCGCCAAAGGGTTCCCCTTATTCGTGATTCCCCTAGCTGACGAATGAACGCCTAGGTTATGCCCTGCTTCACCATGTAGCGAAATGATTTACAGTTTTCTACTTGTACTCTCCGCAAATTAACTAAGCGCTCCGGGTGTTCTCACCATATAGTGTGTTCTCCATATATTTAGATATATATATATATA
>SMGT01007520.1:215780-271713 GCA_004794575.1 Lanistes nyassanus
AAGTGTGAGCTTTATTTATATGTCATCGATGTGGTTTTTTAATCGAATAACTGGTGAATTCTTTACTTTCATGATCGATGGATCGATCGCATTGGCAGTATCAATTCGTAAGTAGTATTTTATGTTTTTGTTACTTTTTTTTTAAAGGGCCAATTTAAGATATATCTGACATCCCTGAAAAATACTATGCAATCTGTCATTTCAATATGGCATGGGGGAGATTTAATTAATTATATAGGCCTAATTTATCTGAAAGCAGTTTTTTCCTATCCATTATGAATGCAAGTCTGAAGTCATATGATATGCATGGATGAAAATAATCACCCAACAAAAAAACTTTTCTATATTAGATCCTGCTGTAAAAAATGCATTTCCAATAGTCGCGTGCTGTATATGTTTTATGTGAGTGTTGAAGATGTATTCATGGTCCATGATGGTAGAGGATATTTCGTATTGTGAATTGTCTATCGTTAGAAAAAAGTTACTGTTTGGGAAGCAAAGGAAGAGCAATTTTGCAACGGTGGTTCATCAAGTTCGAGATTTTAAATGTGCATCGCCACCAATCGCCACGTCTTGTTAGTCGTTCCACTTCTCTCCGCATTACCCATTGCCTGTTTTTTTTTGTCTTTGCCTTCATCTTTTTCTGCCTTTATCAGTCTTTATCTCTGTTTGTGTTGTCCTAAAGAAGGAGTAATGCCCCGAAACTGTCGATTGTGGCTCGGTCGTTCCAGTAGAGTAGGCATGCAGTGCGCAAGCAGACGACGCGAAGAAGCGCTGGTTGATATAGTTATAAACTGTTGTTGAATTTAGCTTTTAGAAATTTGTTTGTAGGTAGTTTCAAGGTATTTCATGAAAAACTAATTGGTAGTAATTTTTTTTTAATTAAGAAAAATAAAAAGTGAGGAAGTCACCCAAAGAGTTCCACCAAGTTCTATAATCTAATCGTCACTTCCTGGGTGTTGCGAACTTGCAGACGAACAGTGATGGAAGTCACTCTATGGGCAATATTTCAGTGTCTGTTTGCTGTTGGCATAGTGATACTTGTTATGGTAAGTTGAGAGGTAGATGATGTTATTGGATGTAATTGTTTGCTGTAATGTTTAATTCATCAGACGCATGCATTACATGCAACGCTTGACACGTTGCTCCTGACACCATCACTCTGAGTCTGAATATCGATACTATGTATGTACTATGACACACGCTATTACACTAACAGGCATGAGGCATGATCTGATGATGATGACCATATCGTATATGATATAGCACAGTATTAGTATAAACTACTGTTAGTAGTAACATACTGTTGCCAAAGTCTCCGATGAAATGAACATAACTTACTGTTTCAGTGATTGTAGGGATTTTTGTAATTCACTAATTCAATTGTCCTGTATGTTTGTGCAGTCAAATGTAACTCGAGTTTAAGTCAAAGACCTTAGATTGTTTTTAATATATTTATACATACATGTACTTTATTAATCTGGCTTGTTTATAAATTATGTTTCGATGGTCAAGCTGTAATGTTTTGTTTGACATGGAGATAGCAAAGGAAAATATGTGTAGGAATTTTGCTAAAATCATTATATTAATATTTATGTTATAGTTTCATGCACTTGTAAAATATTGGTAATACAGATAGAGATGATTTATTTAGTAATAGTACTAACAGTAGTATTTGTTTAGTGCTATATAACAAGTTCATATTTAGTGATATAAACATTATGCCAAAGTGTTTGTGTGGGGGGATGGGGAATTGGGGAAGGGGTTGGAGAGATTGAAGCATTCACTAGAGTGTTAATTTTGTTTTCAGGCTTTTATATTTTTGTATGCAACAAGTGATGCCAGTCCTGATCTTCATCGGTATGAGAGTGAAAAATTCTTCTTTGATCCCAAGAAGGGGGTTCAGGTGGAATTTCCAAGTATATCAGATCCGCCTAGTGTTGACCTGTCTGTGGTAGTTCCTGCTTATGACGAAGAAAAAAGATGTGAGTGAAAGTTCCATTTAAGAAATCTGTTACATTGAAACTTGCAGGTGAGATTACCTAGATCAGACCAGAAGTAATCTTATGAAAGATAACGAAGGAAATAAAACAAAAATTGCAAGCTCTAAAAAACATACAGATGATGATAGCAATTTTTTCAAAGGAAGCATGCAGGAGAGAACTGGCAGGTGTGGATATTCTTTTTTAAAAGTACCTTGCAGTTTGGCTTGTTTGATTAAGTCAGCTGTGAACATTGCAAAAAGATCAATACTTTGCCTGGAGTCATAAAATGTGCTATGGAAATTCTGGTGTTAACAATTAGTGCCACAAGCATTTTACAATCCCCTATTTTTTAACCCTCACCCCCATCACCACTAAAAAAGAACTGACAGTATTATCTCACAGACACTAATCGTCTAATATATAAAGCCGAATGTGTATGTGGGGGTGGTGGGTTGTAAGTTATACAAATCAGTACTCCTGAACCGATCCACACCAAATTCAGCACGCAGGTTCCTTTTCAGTTGCAGAGGGTCCTAGGCCATATTTCAACCCTGTACCTAGGCCTAAACAAAATTGAAATATAAATATGACAACACCCCTACCATGTGTACACTGCCATCAGCATGCAAGGGAGTTCACCAAAGTTCCCTTTGATATGAAAAATACTTTCCCTTCCCTCGCTTGATAAGCTACGATTGTGTATAACTAATCGAATGGCGAGGTCTATACCCAGGCTGTGTTTCTAGGGGATGGGGCTATGTTTCTGGGGGAGGGAACTGAGTTTGTTTCTGAGGGAAGGAGGGTTAGGGAAGGGTAGGGGTTAAGGGTTAAGGGTGGGGTTAGAGATGTGTGTAGCTTATCAGTTGGCAAGGTCTAACCTAGACTGTTGCTGGGTGGAGGGGTCTGTGTTTCTGGGGAACAGCTCCAGGGGTGTTTCCAAGGGTAGGAGGGGTACAGTGGGGCTTAGGGAAGGGTAGGGGTTAAGGATGGGTTAGGAATTGGAGGAGTGGAGGGGTGGGGTGCCAGTGGGTAGGACGTAGGAGTGGTGGGGGCAGGGTATTGTTGAGGGGTGGGCAAGATTGTTGGTGCTGGTGTGTGGGTGGGTGAAGTGGGGCAGGTGGAGGGTGAGGGTGGGTGGGTGGGTGGGAGTGTTGTGGGGGCAGGGCTGGGTTGGGTGCAGGGTGGAAGGTAGAGGGGAGTGTTGTGGGGGGGAGGGAAGGTGGGGGTGTGGGATGTTGCTGGGAGGCTGAAGGGGGTGCTTTGCCATTGGTTCAAAACTAGCCTTTATGCAAGCAAAAAACCTCAAGCAGCACCTTAGCCCCTGGGTAGTTTATTAATAAAAACTGATTGACCAAGCCTACTTGTTTTATAAAAACTGAAAATAAGGTAGATTCAAGTCAACATACAGAAAACTGAAAATAACTTTTATTCGTGTATACGTTTGTCTGTCACTTAAGTTTGCTTTTTTATTTGGTCAAATTAAAAGGTGCTAAAGTAATATTTTACTGCATCATATTCGTCTCTCAGTGCCTGCCATGATGGATGAAAGTATGAAGTACCTGGAAGAAAGACAGGTAAAACTTTAAAATTACTGACACAGATTAAAGAGCTTGTACTTTTGTAACATGGATTTTTCAAATGCTAATGTATTGCTGTTCATTGTATTGTTTATTCATATATTAGGTTCAATTCATGTATTTTCTTCTTTTTCTAACAAATCTTTGAATTCTGAATGGAAATTTCTTGTTTTCTAGAGAAATAACAGATCTTTTAGCTTTGAAGTTATAATTGTTGATGATGGGAGCAAGGATAAAACAACAGAGGTAAGAACCTTTACAAAACAGTTTGGAATTATTATATAGTATAGCAAGTATCAGTTAAGAGAAATTGCACAAAGAATCCAGGATACAATTTTTCTTGCTTCTGTATGCCAGTTTGATAGACAGTGTTTAGTTATACAGTCATTTAGTATACCAAAGCACAAGGGACACAGGTAGTAGTACAGTAGAATATTAGTCATTCTTGCAGAAACTTTGTAGTGATAATTGACAAAGGGAAATTAGAACACCACCAAAACAGTAGATGTGCAGACACATATTTTTGACCTTCTGAGAGAGCCTAAATTTACAAGAAAATATTTTTCAGGTTGCCTTGAAATATTCAGAGAAATATGGTGTGGATAAAGTGCGAGTACTCACACTGGCACAAAACAGAGGAAAAGGCGGAGCTGTCAGGCTGGTGAGATGCAGTTTACATATACGATACAGCAAAACCTGTCTGTAGCGGACACTTTTGGGACCACCTAAAAGTGTCCCTATGAGACAGGTGGCTGGTTATCTGAGAAAGGGGGTTGGGGGGGGGGTCTGCAGGACCATGTGTCTTTAAGTGATCATACAACACTAAACACTAGACTACACTATACAGTATGTACATGAAAAAATACCCCCCAAAAACGAGAAGCAGACCATACACAACACGATGGAATAGTCAACTTTATTCAATCAGCAATAACAAGAAATGCCGTCTGAGATCAGCTTGTGTGGTTTCTGCATACAAAGAAAAAGTCAGAAATATGGGATTAGTGCCCCGTGCCTAATTGTGAAATGTACATATTTTCGGAAACAGTCTTCATAGACATGGCTGCCAAGAGAAAGCCGTTACGTCCTGAGTGTGCTGCTAGAGCAATCGGGGACTCAGCATGTCCCAAGGCTTCCTTTGTTGATATGACATGGGTGGTGATGGAATCATCATTATCATCACTTTCATCATCTTAACCCTTGTCAGAAAACTCTCCTTTGTCATGCTCATGATGTGCGCAAGGAAATTAATAGCTGTGCGACAGACAATGTCTTGCAAACTGAACCTCAATAGCTCTGTGGTTAGAGCTATGAACTAGCATGTGGAAGGACTGTGTCCACCATGGATAGGTAGAGCATGCAACTGGGACCAAAAATCACTGTCCGCTGTTCACATTAGACAGTGTGGCCACCTGTTTGTAGGGGGGGGGGGGGTTTGAAAATTGATTGGTGAGGTGTCTGCTGGCTTAAGGAGCTGCTATAGACAGGTTTTGCTGGATAAAGTGTTTCTTGTTTTTCCCAGAATTCTTGAATTTTAAAAAAAATTCTGAATTGGTATGCATGGTACAGGTGATCCCAGCAGATATTCATCTTTTGAATATCTCGTTGGATAGAACTTCTGTTTTTTTTTAAATCTTGTCCTTTTATATTTGTTTTTATGTTTACATCAGCATGCACGTTATAACAAGGTTTAGTGAGAACCTTTGGTTTGGTGGGTGGGGCAAGGGCTGGTAGTTAAACAAATAGCTGACACGACACACAAAAATTTGTTTGGGGAAGATTCTGCATGTCAATCAAGTTTGGAAATCTCATTTGTTGTTGTTGTTGTTGTTGTTAGTTGACAGATTTTACTTCTTTTACCAAAGTATGAAATTTTCCTGCACATTCACTCTCTCACTCATCCAGTTTCCATCTAGTTCAATTTTATGAGTTATACCCATGGGAACATCACATTTGCATCTGTTTTCTTTATTATGTTGACCATATGGAGGAGGATAACAAAATAGCAGATCATCATAGAGGACTGTAATGGGCATGCATAATCATGTTTCAAACATGTTATAGCAAAAAGACTTAAGATTATGACAGGTTACTTTTCCCCCTTATTTTACAGGGTATGTTGAGCGGGAGAGGACGACATCTGCTGTTTGCTGATGCAGATGGTGCTAGCCAGTTCAGGGACTTAGAAAAACTGGAGAGTGAACTAAAAAATATCAAGACAGAAGTAAGAACAAATTTTTAAAATGCATCAGTTTAAAGGTGTGGTTTTCAATCTTCACCTTTGTTCTGTGAATTTGTAACATTAATATAATTTAGATATATTGTTGCTCAGCATGGTGATGACTTAAGGGTCTAGTTTATTGTCTAAGGCAAGCAACATTACTGCATGGGTGCAATTTCTTTCGTTTTAGAATGGAGTCTATTTTTTTTATTTTTGTCGGAAACGGCAGATCCGTTTTTCGAAAATTTCATTGAAAATGACCTTCGTGCCATATTTTGGTTTATGGCACTGCATTGTTTTCCCTGTAGTGAGGTCTGAAACAGAAGCGCTTTTTTGCAGTGAAGTTACAAACATCCAGCTGACTGATGGAATTTCCCGCTGTTTTCAGGTCTTGATAGACATCTCCACAAACTGTTCAAAATGTGCCGGATAAAGGAAGGTGATTCGGTTGTTGTTGTTTTTGATGCGGGGTTGAGGAATAAGTGGCGATGGGCCTGGCTAGATGTGGATGTGGATAAAGAAAGAAGAGGCCACAAGTTTTTAAAACCACTGCAGACAGAAAAGTTATCATTCATGGGTGAAACTTTTCCGAACATATCTGGATTTCTGAATCTCGTGATTAATTCATTTGGAATTTCCAAATTCTGAAAAATTTTTTGAGGGTGGGCGTTTACCATCTGGGGGAAAGAAATCCATCATGAAAATGACACTCGCATTCTTCAGTAAAGTCATATGCTTAGAACGCCACCATACACGGCCAAGGTTAAGCATATCGAATGCATTACTTGTTTCAATAAGTGATTGCATGATGCAACATTGTTTCAAAGCACCCCTCACTCTTCCCAGTTATGAATAGATATCCGACCTGCTCCAGGATGGAAAGGAAAATCAGGATAAGTGGTACCACTCTCACAAAGCTAGCATCCGTATGTATGTGGTCTCTTACACCTTATTCCCTAGCAACTAAACTGAAGAAACGAATAGCCAAGTGGTCAGAGCACTGACCTCCAAACCCAAAGGCAATGGTTCGATGCCCATATGCTCCATCACACTTCCCCCAGCTCACCCAGCTGTGAATGGGTACCTGAGAGGGAAAGTAAGGAAGTGAGGGAGAGGCGATGGGCACCACCCTTACAATAGCAGCCCACAGGAAAGTGGGGACTCATACACCCTCAGTCCCCTACAACCTTAAACAGGTCATGGAACATCTCTTATCTTTTACCAGGCACAGCAGGGAGATGGGACTTCCTTTCCATTTTTTAACTGCTGTAAACAACAGAAAAAATTATTGCTTATTGGTATAATTTGCTGTTCAACATCGGCACACCAATTATTCTGTTTCCAGGATAATGCTGCTGTTGTTTGTGGATCCCGAGCACATCTTGAGAAGGAGTCTATAGCCACTGTAAGATATTTCAGTCTGATAGTTGTGTACCATTATTAAAGACTGGCTGACAAATGAATGCTGCAGAGCAAGAGAGAGCTGGACATTAAAAAGATGCATCAGTGGTTTTCCTGAGGGAAAGAAATTTAAGAAATATGGGAGGATGAGATTAAATGGTTAGAGAATTCAAGTAAACTTTTACTCTTTTTTTAAGAGTTTGTAAGTGTTATAAGCATGGTAATCAGTTTCTTTTATTTTTTAAGTCCTGGAAAAAAGCTGTTCTTTCCCATGCAGATTTAAAATCATGCTTTGAATAGTTTGTACAATGACATAATGATGAAATATGCATAAATTTCTTTTTCAGAGATCATTGTTCCGAACGTTTCTGATGTATGGATTTCACTTCCTTGTGTGGTTTTTGTGTGTTCGTGGAATTCAAGACACTCAGTGCGGCTTCAAGCTGCTTACAAGACCAGCAGCTGACCTACTTTTCAGAAATCTTCATGTCAACAGATGGTGAGATTTTGAGTTGTACTGTTTTCACTGTGCTTCTGCTGTCAGCATGGGGCACATAGAAAAAAAGTCAGTGTGAAAACAGACCCTGCCTTTTTTTTTTTTGAACGAAAGGGTGTGGAAAATTTGTAAGTTATAACAAAATGCAAATGTGTAGAAATCTTGGCAGAATTTCTTGGTCTAGATTTGGGTACCGAGTTTTATAGTTGTTGCTTTCTACCTTCTCACGGTGATCAGGAATCTTTTCCACAGTTTCATTAAGCATGAATCAAATAATGCTTAAATCCTGGTATTCAGGGGTCAGTCATTTCTACAGTGTGTAGTTGTGACATGTAGACAGCTATGTATACAGATGGGTAGATGTGTTCTATTTTCAGGGCATTTGATGTGGATCTGCTGTTCTTGGCTCAACATTTCCAGATTCCTGTTGGAGAGGTAGCAATAACATGGCATGAAGTTGAAGGTAGGCTACCTTTGTCCAGAAGCAATATTTTGATCTCAGCTGTACCATAGTTGTGACGCATCAAGCCTTTTTGGGAAATGGGGACTTTGATCCATGTTTGCAGTTTGTTGTTTCACTCTGGGTCAGCACAAAAGCTTATGATGTCAAGCAGCCGGCCACAAACAGAAGTGTCACATGATGTCTAGAGGAACTATATGTGCTGGAGGCTAATTTTTACACACTCCACTGTTTATGAAGCGGACATCGCTGCAGACATAGCTATGTGCTGCACAAGTTGTAATCAAATGGTAATCGGTCATTGTCATCCCTAAATTTAGTAATCCTGGATATGTAAACTCCCCTGTCAAACCTAACTGGCAATGACATAGAAGGGTGCTAGTTGGGGAGTCAAAACTGTCTTGTGATAGCTGACTACATGTGCTATTAGATCTTAAGTGGACTCCGCTGTACATGCCATTGCAGAATTATCGTATGTTCCCTCAGCAAATCATGTTTATGTAGTAAGATTCCAGGGGTTGGGTGCACAGTAACTGGCTGTAGCTTTTGTTTGATAATGCAACTCAGGCAGATAAATCAGCATTGATAAATTTGTATGTCATTTTTTAATGTTTACTCATCATTTGATAGGGTTTGCACTTGGAACGCAATTATAAGTTTTTTCTGCACCTTCACTCCCAGCTCACCCATTGCTGTTTTTCCCTTTGCTTGCCAGTTTCTGAGATTTGTGAGTTGCATCCACCCACACTAGTAAAATAGGAAACAGTGAATAATTAATGATGACAGCAGCTAAAGTAAATTGTGTTCTGGTTCAATTCAGATCCTTCCTGATTTGACATAAAAAGTGATTTGCAGGACTTCAGTATAGCTGTTGCATTAACCAGTGCACTAGAGCTGTACCAGAATGTTGTGCATCTGGCCTCTGGCCATCTGTGACCAGAGCCAAATCTCTCATAATCATTTAAAATTACATATTATGTTACAGGCACAAAAATGGTACCCGTGTGGAGTTGGCTACAGATGGGAAGAGATCTGTTTCTTATACGTCTTCGTTATTTGTTAGGTCTTTGGAAAATTGGCCAGAAAGCTTTGTAGCAGTTTGTCATCTTTTGATTCTGAACCCCGTCAGTTGTTATGTCATCAAACAGCATTCATTGCTGATGCTGCCAGTGTTTGGGCTACAGGGAACAAGAGAAGTAGAGAAATGTCAAGTGCATTTTTACATTCTGGCTTGTGAACTACTACATTGTCACATTTCTTTGCAACGCTGCATTTGTTTTTCCAAAGCAGGCTATTAAAGAATACAGCCCTGAACTCTTGTTTCAAAACAGCACAATCACCCTTATTGAACACAGAAACTGCAGGTCCATCAGCTCATGACTGCTGCCGGTTAAAACAAGATGAGTGCCTACAGCAATTTTTGTTTTTTTATTGCTCCATCGCTTTTACAGCCACACAGTGATTCCAGCCAGAAGAAAAATTTGCAGTGCTAGAATGTGGAGAGCACTTGTCTGGAATTTTAGAAAATGGATCCATGTACAGTCGCTTTTCTCTCTTGGGTTTTATGGTGTATAATAGAAGTACATGTACACAAATTTGTACATGTAATACAGTTCTTGCTAACATCTGTGGATCTTCAGATTTTGTAATTTTTCTTTTGTATAAAATGTCAGAGTGATTTTGGTGAGGTTTATGTGGTGGTGTAATATATACAGGCTTATAACAAGAATTATTCTTTTTTATGCTGTGTTTGGGTACAAGGATTGTGTACATGTATATGCACATGCATGTCAATATGTATGTGCACATGGATGCATAAGCTTCTGGCTTGAGCCTATGCGCATGCAGATTTGATGCCTTTTTCCTGTCACATTGCTGAAGTAAAGTATTTTTGAACAAAATTCAACATTTTGTTCTCTGTTTTATCTTATGAACCAGATTTTATAAGCTGGAGTACATGTGTATGTGCTGTCATCATTACTTCATGATGACATGTTTATTCTATGTCAGCCATGATCTTCAAATAATATGAAGACTATTTTAAAATTTTCTGGATGGTTTGGTAATCCAGAAAGGCCTGTGAAAGACAAAGACTGGAAGACAATCTCTAGTGAAAAGAGACAGAACAGATGGAAAAAGCATTTTGAGGAACTGCTAAAGAGACCGCCTCCTCAGGACCCACCAGAAATCCGGTCGTTAAACAGTGACCTACCTACAGACTGCAGTTGGTAAACAGTGACCTACCTACAGACTGCAGTATACCAAGTAAAGATGGTATCTGAAAGGTGTCAAGCAGCTAAAATATGGCAATGCAGCAGGATCCGCAGCATCCTGGCAGAGCGCCTGAAGGCTGACATAGAGACCTCGATGAAAATGCTCCACCTGGTCTTCAGGAAGATCTTTGAAGAAGAAAGTGTCCTATCAGAGTGGGAGGAGGGACACATCAAACTGTGCAAGAAAGGTGATCTTGGCTGCTGCTCACCATAGAGGAATAACATTCTTATCAGTTCCAAGCAAGATGTTGAAACGGAATCATCCTGAACAAGTCAAAGGATACCATAAGACCCACAGCTTCGAGATCAGCGGGCTGGTTTTCATATGGATAGATCCCACCCAGACCTGATCGCAACACTGCATATTATCCTGGAGCAGTTACTGAAGTGGAACTTGGCACTGTATGTTAACTTCATTATGAGAAGGCATTGGACAGGAACTCACTCTGGAAGCTGCTGAGAAACTACAGAGTGCCAAAGATCAGACCACCATCACCACCACCAAGCAAATTCAGGCTTTCATCAACACCTGTCTAAGAAGGATCCTGCAGATCTTCTGGCCTGGTACAATCACCAAGAACTGTGGCAGTGAACAAGACATCAGCCCAATGGAGGTTAGCTCCTGTAAAGACATTAAAAACCAGCTTCTAGTACCACAAGCCCTCACATGGAACCCCCGGGGAAAGAGGAAAAGGGGTTGGCCAATAAATGCCTGGCGCCATGACCTTGAGGCAGATACCAAGAGGATGGGCAACACATGGGGACAGTTATAGAGACTGGCTCAGGACTGAAACACCTGGAGGACTCTAGTAAGCAGCCAATGTCCCAGGAGGGATACAAGGCAACAATGACCATGACCATGACGATGTTGATGATTTTTAAATAGTTATGTGAGTAGGTGTGATGAATACAAAAGACTTTAATAACCCCTTTTGAGGATCAAAACTCTGTTTTATCTAACAGAGGAGTCAGATGAGGCTGATGAGGACAATGATGATGAAGAGTCCAGTCTTTGCTGTTTTAGTCCAGGCAGTGCTGCAGGAGAACATGTGTTTGTCACTGCAACCCCAATGTCCTTGCAGCCTTGTGCTTCTTTTGTCAGCTGACAACAGCATGAGAACTTGCCGAAGGATTTGATCCACACACCACAGTGGTACCTTGACTGAAGGATGGCTCCCACTTTGTATGCCTCTGCAGAAAAGAAGCTGTATTTTCATTTGACAAAGCAACACCTTTGGTCAGATGCCTGATTGAAGACCTGGTATTTGAGCTAGTCAAGATTCTGGTTTACAACACGTAAGCATGTAATGAACTTGTCAAAATGAACATTCTTTTCAGATGTTTAGTCAATAGAGAAGTCTGGTTGTGACTGAAAGAATCTGCATGTTTTGATGCATAAAGTGCATGCAGTTGTCTTATTGTGACTAATGGTTTATGAGATTTCATCGAAAGTTCACCTGTTGCTATTGCACTGATCCAGCTAAGCTGTTGTTGAGAATCTTTGGCAATCATGTAGAGGATAAAGAACTGGTCTTCCTCTTGATACACAACCTGAAAAAAGAAACCCAAGTGACTGTTGGAAAGTCTTGTGCATGTATACTTACACTTGTGGGCAACACTTCACATTCACGCTCATCTTTATGTCTGCCCACACATACATCTGCATACCTTACAAAAACAACTCACATCCACAAGCAAACATCATTTTTTGTAATTCCACTTGGCAAACTAGCTTTTCAGACTGAAATTGAAGATTGTTGAAAAATAATAAATGTGGGCACATTTGGGGGGAAGTGGGGGGAAGTGGGTGCAGGTGGGGTCATTCTATGTGCATCTAGTCTAAGAATGCTGTGTACAGACATTTACCTGTAAACAGTGATTGTTGCCATCTAATAGTCCATCATTAACAGGTGCAACAACCACAATGCTGGCAAGATCAATACAGCATTTCTCATTCTGGCGTTTCTGAGTAGAGAATGAGAATAGAAACAACTTCAAAAGACTAAAAGAGCAGCACTTGCATCCCATTATGTTTTTTTTAATTCTTTGAAACTAAAAATCTTTGAAATGGCAGTACTATTGTAAATCTAATTATTTCAAAACTAGAACTTTTCATTTTTTGGAAAAAAAGGCATTTTACCTTGAAATCTTTACGTGAGAAATACCGCAGAAACTTGTTGTCTAGCACAAACATTCTCCTCTTGTATTTATGGAATGCAAAGAATGCTGTCCTGTTCTGTGATCTTTTGGTCAACATGCCAACCTTAACTTCACATTCAGAAATCCCTGGGATATGGTGAGCATTACTGAAGTCTGCAAGATATACAGAAAGGGTGAACTATTATTATCGGTGGTGGGGGGGGGGGGGGTAAAAAAATAAAAATATGAAAAACCTGAAAAACACACTTCCCATTTTATAAATCACTGTTACATAACTAGGTCTTAGATCTCTTAAAGTGATCAGTAACTGCTAATGAATACTTCTTAAACTCTGATCCAGCTTTTTCCTTCCTTGTATATCTTCATCAACTCGGCTGAAGGAGGAGGTTGTTTAATCTGAGTGTCGATAATGGAAGGACAGGAGACGGATCTAAGGCATTTGATGAAACCTTTAACCTCCACAATAACTCCTCCTTCAGTGTGCTCTTTGTAAGAAGCTGTGGATTATGACAACTTTCTCCTTTCTTTTCTTTGGTGTCACTTGATAATTTTTTGTAAAGAAAAATTTTCCCAAATGATTCCTTTCTAAAGGTAAGAAAATGAATAACAAGCTGACAAATCACTTTATCTCAAAAGAAGCTTACCTGCAAGGTTCAAGGTAACAGGCTTACAGCCCAAGTTTTTCTTATTTATGTTGTTACAGCAGTTATATTTTCCCATGGTTTTTAACCATATGCCAGGATGGTAGGTGGACATAAACTGAGCATTGTTTTCCCTGGCCCCTGCAGTTATACAAAAGCATATTCCATTATTTTCAAAGGACAGATGGACAATCTCAAAAAAGATAATTATAACAAAACTGATTAATGGGTCATGACAAAACTTTTCATATATTTCTTGAAACTCAAAGCTGGACAATGTTACATCCAAAAAAAAACCTCATTTAAACTTTCTTAAAGCTGTAAGCTGATTAATGCAGGTATGGGGAAATATGGTATTGGTGGTCTGTTGGCTCTCAGGCCACCAGAGATATTGCTGGTTTTGTTAGCCCTCTGGGCTACAGATTTCTTTTTCTTTGGGGGGGGGGGCTTTAGTAATCCAAAAGGCTAGTGAAATCTTCCCCTCCCTGCTGGTACATTATAACAAAGCTTATTTAAATATTCCTTTTTCAAAAGCCCTTGGTTTGTTTTTACCTCTTCGAATTGCTTCAGTCCATGATTTGCATTTTTCTGCAGTTCGTGCAACAATGCATAAAGTAAGAATGTCCTTCTCTGCTTCGTAAACTACCTGAAAAGCGTGATAAAGAAATATATCACACAATATGGCTGACTACATGAAACCGTTGCAACCATTATTATGTACAGTACCCTGATGGAACAATTTGTCATAAAAAGGTGCAATCTAATATTTTGTCCATTTTCCCCAAGCACCACTTGGATCGTGAAGTATTACAAACTATTAAACAACCTAGGGACAGTTTCATGCTTGCCAGTCTAGCTCAGTTGTAGCTTTACATTCCTGTTTTATTCAGTTTTAATCATCACTTCTGAGGCTAGTAATAACAAAAGATAATACAGACTACACCTAGATCCCTAGTGTAAAAAACAGGCTGAGGTTTACATGTTGCCGGCCCTCCCCCCAACACTTATTTACATGCAGCACATGTATATTTTACTGTTTATTCTCTTTCGAAAGCCATTAATAAACGTGCTATTCGTTTCCATAGTCCTTAATACATGTACCTGAAAAGCATTTTTTCTTTTGTCTAGGAAGTCATCGTTAACCCTCTCCACTGCCAGAACACTGGCTAGTTCTACGGAACATTTCTTCTCACCACGCTTCTGCAATATTTTCCAGAATGTACTGAACAAATTAGTGTTTCAAAAAATAAAATTATGAAAGACTGAAGGAAACTTTATTCAGCAAGTTCACAGAATCCTCTACAGATGTATCTCATGCAAGATCATCATCGTCATTATCATCATCATCAATGTTAAAAGAGCCGGTGGATCATATATGATCATATATAATTCCTATTCTTCAAAGAGATGATGACCTTAGCATATGTTTGTTAAAGCCTTGCTTGATTTAGGACGTGCATCAGAAATACATGTAGCTTTATTAAGTATTAGGACTTGATAGTTGTTCATTTTACTTCATTACGCAGGGAGCTCAATAATGAAAAATCATACAAGTGTATTTTTTATATCACCAACCTTCAGAGTGCCAGAAAAATATCTGAGGGTATAAGTATCTAGAATGAATACGCGCTCCTTATAGTTTGTAGCACCAAAGAAAAAGCTTCTTCCTTGTGAACGTTTTGTCATCATGTCCATCATTACCTCCCCTGCTTTGCTGGGTTGCACATTCAATGGTCTCGCTGTCTCTAGTGCTGGACAGCATTATAGGAATCAAAATTACGATAAATATTAAAGGGTATTTTAGTGTTTACAAAGTACCTAACAAACAAAGTTCTGATACAGCAGCAATTACTTATTTCACAGACTACGTATGTATGATGCACCCAAACCGTCAATCCATTAGGACCCTGGATGGATTTAGAGAGATGTTATATCACAGTTGTTACACAAGCAGAAATCTCATTTCATCATTGTTTATTTCAATTTTATTTTCATACCACTATGTAGCTTCCCTCTGTTGACGTATGCTAATTTATTCAGTCATATCTTGGTAAAGAGGAAAAAAACAGGTGACTGCAGCTTGGGGTAATAAAGGTAAAACAAAGAGAACTTGACCAAGCGAGACTTAGACAGGAAGTCGATGTTTCAGGCATGGCCCCTTCGTCAGGATAACACAGACAAATAACAAATAATGATTTTCAAGTTCTCTTTGTTGTACCAGTCATACTTTATCAACCCTCTCACCCATCCATATACATCTTATACACAAAAACAGTCAATCACTACTATGAGTTCATGCATAGAAAATGAATGACCTGTGATAGGATTCATAAAAAAAAAAACAAATGACAACGTAAGTTTGGACCTGAGGTCCACCTGGATGCCAGCACACAGCCTTCATCCCCACGGCTTGGTGCACCACAGCATCTGAAGCCTTCCTGGCGGTTCCATATGGTTGGGTGATAATACCTCACCATGTGTGCTCTATTATGTAAGGTTTCTGAAATCATTTGTTAAACCTTTTATCCTGATTTATACATGCATTTTCTGATTATTGAATAAAGTGTCAACATACCTACATAGACACCTACATAGACACAAACCCCACACCCACCCACCCACACACACAGCATCCAATCAAGTATATTCTTATATCTGATATTACTCTATTACACACTGGTCAACAAATTTTTACAAGTCATGTTAGTGAAATAAAATTAGTCATTTCTTATCAATTTGTATGTGCTGAACACAAATATGACAGTCAAAATGCAAAATTGGCTCTAGTTTTTTTTGTAATCTGCAATAATTATTGTTTACATCATGAAATGCATGCCAATAGTAACAGGCCTATGGTTAATACCTGTAAAAAATCAAGTCCTAGACAACTTCTTAGATTTCTTTGCTTGTCTCTTGTGCAGCTGTTTGGGAGCATCTCTGGGGAGTGTCCAGCAGTAGTCAGCCAGCATGGTATTGGACCATTTTCCCTGGTATCTTTGTTCCATTGTTGCGATATCTTGATGAAAACGTTCGCCATGTTCATCACTAACCATACCACAGTTGTCAGGAAAGAAATCCAGATGGAAATGAAGGAAGTGGATCTTTAGAGACGTATTGCAGCCAAGTTTCTGATATTGCATCAGCATGTCTTCTACTAGCTCCTTGTAGTTTTCTGCCCTAACATTCCCGAGAAAGTTTGTAGACACTAGGCGAAAAGCATTCCATGTTTGTTTCACATCACCCTGCAGCAAGTTGTTGAACAGTTCATCTTTGAAGAGCTCTCGAATCTGAGGACCCATAAAAACTCCCACTTTAATCTTGCCGAGTCAAGCAAATTTTTCATGCAGGTATCGGAAAGCTGGCAAAGTCTGGTCCATGGCTTTCACAAAGTTCTTCATCAAACCTAGTTTGATGAAACCTAGTTTGATGTGAAGGGGTGGTGGCAGGATTATGTGAGCCTCGACCAGTGCTGGGTGCTGGATATTCTTCTCTCCAACTGCTACATTTTGTCTGCGAGTCCATTCCTTCTGCAAGTAGTGCAATTCCCTTGCCCGGCTATCCCAGTCACATAAGGTACACATGTATTTTGTATATCCCTGCTGCAGTCCCATTAAAAGGGCAACTACCTTCAAATCACCACAGAGATGCCAGCTGTACTTGTTATACTCAATGAAATTCAGTAGCTGCTTTAAATTATTGTATGTTTCTTTCATGTGGACAGCATGCGCCACTGGAATAGATGGAAGATGAATTCCATTGTGCAAAAGCACAGCCTTAAGACTCGGTTTCGAAGAGTCTACAAATAATCTCCATTCTTGTGGGTCATGAGTGATTTCTAAGGCATTCATGAGGCCCTCAATATCGGAACCGAATATCAGATTACCTTCCTTTCTGAAGAAAGCCTCCAACTGCTGGTGGCGCTTTCGATATGAAGTAATTGTGACATCTTCTTCCAGAAGATTCCATTGCCGAAGTCTTGAACCTAGCAATTCTGCCTTGTTCTTGGATAAGTCCAAATCATGAACCAGGTCATTTAGTTCTTCCTGTGTTACTCTGTGTGAGGTTGACGATGCACCACAGTGAAAATCTGGATCACTGCATGCTGACGGACCAGGAGAAGAACAGGTCGGCTCACCCTCATCCTCATCAGCTGAATCAAGAGAATATTCTGCTGGAGGTTCTGGAATAGAAAGTCCCTCACCATGTGGAACTGGTCTCAATGCAGACAGAATGTTTGGGTAGACTATTCTCGACTTCTTTTGCTTCGTTATTCCTCCAGAAAGAGGAGGAAGCAAGCAGAAGTAACAGTCATTTGTGTGGTTGCTTGGCTCTCTCCATACCATGGGGACTGCAAACGGCATTGTCTTTTGCCATTCAACCACTGTGAAAGCTGTGTTGTACATGTAGCACAGCATATATACGGGGCCCAAGGCTTGTCTTGGTCGCCAATCTTTCATCCCATATAAAGATAATTTGCCTTTTTCACTTGAGAAGTGATACTTTTTTTCTGGTTGGCAAATGTCACTTCCCCACAAATATAGCAAAACATTTTCATGGTATTAACGCACTTTTGAGGCAATAGTGTTCTGTATTGTAACTAAATGGATAAAATAATAACAGTTTTATGTAACAGTAGTTTAGTATAACAATATGCGTGCCTGGTGCGTATATAGCGCGTATATGTTGTATGATTTGGAGGACAGATTAATCGTGGTAACGATGAAATTGCTATTAGCCCCTCACTACTAGTCAGGTGGCGAAAGACAAGGCATGGATGCACAATGGGACTGACCTATGGCGGACCAGCCGCGAGCTCAGGGAAATCCGAAAGACGATATGGTGCACGTTAGCTGTACTGGTAGGCGAGTCCTGTTAATCGCTGGAAGGTAATTGGCGGCCTGCGATTAGCAACCGCCAAGATGGCTGAATGATCGGGAAACCCAGGGGTGTGGACCAAGTTAGTCAAAGGTCGACCTCGAGAGTTGAGGATAATGGCGCAATTACCCCGCTCGAGTAGGACCAAAACCACAACATAAATCTGGCTGTCAGAGGGTAGCTAATCGCTAGCGCTGACAGGAGACTCACTAATGAGGGAGGCTCGTTAGAATATTTTGGATGCCTCTCACCCCAATGTATACGGGCCTGCCGGCGACTGAGAAAAAAGACAGGCTTTGAGAGGACCAAGAGAGGAGAAGGGGCCTAGGATGGGCGGAGAAGGTGCCTAGGACAGGCCTAGGACAGGCCTGGGAAGGCGGAGAAGGAAGCGTGGGAGGACGATAGAGGAAGCCGCTCGAATGCCCTCATGGCGAAAGTTTGCTCACCCTTAAATCCTCTGGCAGTGGCGTATGGCTGGACAACAGTCAACAGATGGAAGGCATAAGCACATTGCTCGAGCGTCTGGCGCAAGAACACCTGCAGCTGCTAGTGGATGCAATCATCGAGCCGCCCGAACAGAAGGCAACACTGCGGGCATGGATCATGGCCAGCCAATGGAAGGAAGTATTGCTTGAGCTGTTCCTCGAGGTGGCCAGCTGGTACCAGGAAGACGACCCACCCCCTCCGCTACAGATATCGTTTGAACTGTAAGATGTGGGAGGTGACAAGTTTTTTTATATTATAACGGTCACCCACGAGTCATCCCCCGATCATGTTAATAGGACGGAGAAGATGAGAAACTGATAAGCAAAGTATAGGCAAGTTAGAAACTGGAGAGGACATTATTTGAGAGACAGGTCCAAGAGAAAAACCACTAGACTATCAAGATTAGAGAAGTAGTATTTTAGATGAACCGCCAGTTACTCATTTTTCTTCAATTAATAAACTTTGTTGTTGTCATCGGAGTATGTTGTAGTACGAATGTGAGTGACGCATAGAGGCGTTACACTTAGACTGTATTGCACACAGTCTGAAATATTTTAAATGCTCAACCTTTCCGACTGAACTTTATATAGTACACTGCTGACATCAGCTTACTTCAGCAGCCGCCTGGCAGTAGTACTGCACTGCATCAGAAAATGATGCAATCAACTCTGGATGATGGGTGCACGATAGTATTATGCAATGTGGTGCAATATTACATCATTCTAGGCTTATTTATGATGTTGTTACAGTCCTACTGGATAAATTTGCAAAGCGAAACATAGAAAATGAACTATATGAAATATTTTCAAAACGAGAGCCAATAAAACATTTTCATGGTCATATTCATGTTCAGCACACCAAAATACTACAGATTAGGACCTTTTTAAATCAGTAACAATTTCAGTGTTGGCCAGTGTTAGTAACTCGATAAATCAAAAGTTTTTAGATGCTGCAGGCAACTCTTCCAAAAGTGTTCTGCTAAATAGTACTCATAGGTCATATCAAACATTTCATATCCTACAACATAGCACCTGACCTCAGTCACATATTTGTGATCTTGTGTGTTTTTCACATGTACCTGCTCTGATGGCATCAATCCAGTCATCTCGCTGAACCCGAGTCTTTGTAAACACATACAGAATCAGAGGAACACCATCTTTTTCATGAGCCACCTGAAACACATTACTGCACTTGAAGGCATGAACATATTGCTTTTTTTTTTTGGTGCTTCTTTTTGTTGTCATAAATCATTTTATTGATAGTGAAACTTTTCTAAAACATAAGGCAGAAAGGTATGGCTGCCTCCACATCAGTCCTAAAATCTTGCATGGTTCACTAAATAAATGAAATAACATCAAATATTTTTCCCATTATGTTGCTTTATCTTGACTATTCCACTTAAGCAGTAAGCACACTATCAAATAATGTCTTGTTTGAAAAATCAAAGTATGGTTGAAGAAGCCAGTCACAACTCCTGATACATAACAAGTCACTGAGATACGAGAGAGAGAGCAAGGAGGGAGAGAGAGAGAAACTAGAAAGTAAGGAATTCTTTTAGTAATAGCTTCACAAAAGAGAGTTTCTGGGAAATAAGGAAAGTGTTTAATTTATGCATGTTAAAACGTGTTTATGTTTGCCATGGGTGTACATGTTTGTCATGTGTGTGCCTGTTTGTCAATGGTGTGCATGTTTGTCAGGGGTGTACATGTTTGTCATGTGTGTGCCTGTTTGTCATTGGTGTGCATGTTTGTCAGGGGTGTGCATGTTCGCCATAGGGCTGTGCATCATGTTTGTCGTTGGTGTGCATGTTTGTCCTTGGTGTGCATTTTTGTCAGAGGTGTGCATGTTAGTCATGGGTATGTGTGTTTATCATGGGTACATTCAAATGTGCAGGCAAGTGTACTTCCCATCCCTGTAAATGCACCGATTATAATTAAAGCTGGCTAGTTTGCAAACAAAAAATAAACAACCTGTGGTCACATACTGTGGTTGGAACAAGAAATAAATGTGGTCAAATACTGTAGTTGGAAAAAAATAAATAAACATGGTCAAATGTAGTGGTTGGGAACAAAAAATAAACAACATGTGGTCAAATACTAAGGATTGTTATGCTGTATAAAGGTCGACATTAACAGGTTCCTATACACCAGTGCCAAATTTATTTAGCTGTTTGCCACATAAATTTTCTGACAACGCCTGACTGGACAAGAAAACATGTCCAAAAATGTTCTTAATATTTTGAATGCAGAGAGCGTTTCAGGTATATACAGGTTACCTCTGGGCAAGTAAAATTGCTTATAACTCTTTAACTTGTCCAACAGGGTGAGTAAGAAAAAAAGAGAGGCAATGTCACATCCTGGTGTGTAATATCAGCACTAGTTTGGTGTGTATGCTGGAGTCACCTGGAACACGTTTTTTGTTTGGTCCTTGTCTTCTGCTGGTTCCACACACAGGATATCACACAAAGCTATGCGACCCTTCTCTGATCCTTGCTGCTGTTACAATAATGACAAAGCTGTGGTGGTGACGAAAAGGTCATTATAACTAACTTGTTCTGACCATTCTGACAAGGCATACCAGCCATGCATTGGCTAGAAAATAATGCTTTCATAATGTACTGTCTCCCTACAGACAAATCTTGCATCAAAAAATTATGATCAGTCATATGATGCAAATGCTGCATTGATTATTTTTGATTAATATAAAGCCTATAGTTTTAATTATTTCAGTGATAATCTAACACCAGCACCTGTGTGCCTTGTCTGGAAGAGTCAGTAGTAACTACCTTTCAACCTATATTTTTTTCATATCTGCTATATTTTTTTGTTTATAAAAATGTTTACTAGATTTGCATGTTAAATAATGAAAGTACACGATCAGTTGTAAAACAAAATTTGTCAGAAATAACCACAAGAATATGCACAACAGGCTAAGAGTGGTCGTTACATGACTTAATATGACATGTTTCTTGCCATCAAATACATATATATAAATATATCATACCAGTTAGAAAATTGCTATGATTTCAAAGAAGTTTTGTTTCTGATATTTGAGATTTGGGACTAAATTTACTTAATTGTACAAGAAGAGAAGTATTAATTATTATTTTTAATATTAATAATATATTAATACTCATACTGTACCTGAATGGTTCCTTCAAAGTACAATAGGTATTTTTTGCTGAGTACAAAAACTCGCTCATAGTAGTTCTCAAACTTGAAAAAGCTCTTCTCCTGTGATTTCTTGATCAAAACATCAACTTTGAGTTCATCCTCATCAGGATGGATTCTTCCTACCATCTCTGCCCTCTACAGTTTGTAAACCTACAAAACTAAGGATTACACACCGAGACGAATTATTTTTACACTCTTATATAATTACTTTTAAAGGTGCAAAAAATTCTAGATCATGAAAAAACTACGTATGGAGAAATCGTATAGTCTCTCTTAGAAAGAGATAGAAAATCATTTATCAGTGGAAACGATACGCACTGGCCCTTTAAGACAGAAATATTTAGACCGTGCATCTGCATCACCCGGAAAATGGTGGGCGCGATCACCAAGGTAAACAGTTCCGATTGATACTCGGTGAGCCCAAACCCACTTAAACTCGTTTAGCCCATACCGTCAAATACGATGTTTGACATCAATGAGTTGGAATTTTGTACCCACAGAAAACATGTACATGTAGTTATTCTTATACGTTTAAAATAAGAAATTATTTTCTGGGTTTAGAGATTTGTAGGTAGGTGTTAGTCGATGATCTCTTGCTAAGTGTTGATCAACAACAACAAAAATCTTAAAATGGCTACTGCAAACTGTCGTTACTGTGTGTATCTGTGGATGATTATGATATTGATAGTTATAGTTTGGGGTCTAAGCAGTGAAGGTTGGTATGATCATTGTCGTAGCTGCTATATTTATTATGCTCGCAGTTTTGTTATTTTGCTTTCTTAGTGTTCACAACATGTTTGTGCATATGATATGGTGAAATATCAATATGTTTCCTACTTTTGTATACTTTCGGTTTCATTCCAGTTATGTAAGATTATCACAGTTGAGTGGTTATACTGTCATGTTACAGGACACTGCAACACCATTAAAACGATATCATTTGAAAATACATTTTTTTTACAGTTACTGAATAATTTGCAGGAGTTGAGAATGCAAAGCGAAATGACATTCAGGGTGTTCTCTCATTGCACGAGATCAACCCCAAGAAAGGTACACTATTATAAGCCTAAGGTGCTTTGTATAATATTAGTTGACTTTGATATAGTCTGTTTTTATTTTTAGTGTTTTACTGCTAACCTCTGTCCTATCGCTTATTTGCTGTTTTTAGCTGGTTAATTCCCATTTTCGTTATTGATTTAGATATATCTAACATATGTGTGGGCATTAACTACCTGTATTGTCAGCTCCATTATGTGTTGTCTTATATTTTTTGGAGGGCTAAGAGAAGATTTTAGGTTTACTACTAGATTAAGATTTTGCATAGCATTTTTTTTAGTTCATCTCTTTCCTGACTGTTTAGGCTACATTCTAGCAGGACATGTGGTGTACTAATTAAGTCTGTCTTCACAACTACATGTTACTGGGTCTTTAATATGGTTAAGGTGGTATTCTCCATTTAGTCTCATTCTGGCTATCCTACTTTGGTTGGATCTGTTGGAATGGAACAATACTAGTTCGTTACCTGGTAGTTCTTCTAATTCTCTCCTGTTGCCTTTGGCTTCCTTTTTATACTTTTCTTCCCACTGTATTTTAGTTGCTGGTTTGAGGGCTATTTTTCTCTCCTCTGCTGAAACGGGTACGTTTATTTGGATAAACGTGTGCATACAGAGAATCCCTATTAAATGTAGTCAGCCCGCTCACTAAGCGAGTGCTGACAACTGGGATCCAAGACAAACACAACATAGGACAAATACATGAAATTCTCAAGATGCAAATTATAATTAATAAAGAATCTGCTTGATCGCATGTGTCTGCATACGGGTATGTTGAGCGCTGCCAGTACTTCTTGTTGGAGTTATCATTTGATAATTTAAGCGCTCGGTCCTCATTTATTCGTTATTAATGAGAATGAATTAGTTTTTAGGAGAGGGAATAAAAGAGATCTATTTTATGTGTAAAAACATAAACATATACAATATTCCTGTTTAATTTACCACACTACTTAAGTATTATTTGCTACTACATTTTCCTCTCAATTTATTATGATACATATTTTAAAGTAATCACATTCTAGTTTTTTAAGACGTGGAAGATGTTAAATCTACTTGTTACAGATAAAGCTGCAAAAGAAGCTCAAGAAAAACTCCTCCAAATTTACACAGAAATGATCAAACCTCTGGCTGACCAGTACCGCTTTTCAGACTTGAACATAGATCCATTTTCCGGTCAGCCTACTTTTATGTGGATGGTTTTGAATTTTTCAGCAACCTAAAACACCCCAGTTCTTGTCTCAGCTTTATCCTATGCTTATGATAAACTATCATAGAGAGCAGATTACATTCTCAGTTCTGTGAGCATTTGTCTGTATTATGACAAACCAAAAATCTATATATAACTGTTAGTACATGCACTTGTTAAATCCCAAGATTTCTGTAGCAGACTTTCATTTCTCCTTCAGAGGAATTGTAAGAATATTGTTATTTGTCAGTGGTGAAAATGATGGAATTTGGTGCGCATTATTTACACATAGTTTCCATTGATGATGTCTTTTTAACCAATAATTTTACTCAGAGGATGAAATTTTTGCCAAGCCTATGATTGTGTTCCTTGGCCCCTGGAGCACTGGAAAATCGACCATGATAAACTACTTACTTGGCTTGGAAGACAACCCAGAGCGGCTTTACACAGGTAAGGTTGTGTTGGCTCTTGATTTTCTAGTTTTATTTTGATGTAATTCATTGGAAAGACTTTTTTTGATACCTTTATGCAAAACTGCAGTTATGGTTAGATGTCATGCGTCACAGTGGTCAGAAAGGTGAGCACTGAAATACATCTATCTCATTATTTTTCCCTAGGATAGGTAAAGGATGGCCTGTAACTTTTTTAGGTCATGTAGGAGTAGGGTGTTTGAGACCCCCTCTTCAGCATCATGAGGGAGGTGTCCATCTCCTCTCCCTTGGTTGGTTGGTTTTTATTGCTTAACATCATATGCAAATGATGTGCATATCAGGACAGTGTTGCTTGACTTCCCGCCACACATGGGAGTGCTGTCATAAACACAGGCTTCAGTCCCACCCTGTCACATTATACTGACACCTGACCAACCAGTCCTAGTACTGTTCCCTATAATGCCAGGCATCTGGCAATGCAGCTACTAGATTGGCAATTTTTAAGTCTTAGGTATGACGGCTGGGATACGAATCACCGACCTCCTGCCTCTGAAGTGGACACCTTAACCATTAGGCCAGTGAGGTATTGTGCCAGCATCTGGCCAAGTGAATGTATATCTATCTCCCTTGATGACACATGGTTTGTTTTAAAATCTGAAGCTGGAGTATACAGGAATAAGTATTTCAAACACAATAAAGCACTAAAATAATTTCAGAAATGCAGAAAAAACATTAATAAAACTACTCAGCATTTGATTGTGCATGATCCTTTGAGAGCATTTGTCATTGGTCTAGCATGTATTGCCTTAGATTTCTTTTTTTTATTGACCATAGAATTTTGATGTGAGAAGTCAGTTTGATTAAACTGGAACTGGATATATTAATAAATCTGTGCAAGGTGTGGAGCCAACTACCAGTGATTTTACTGTGATTATGCATGGCCATGATCATCGAGTGGTTCAAGGTATTCAGCTCATTTCAGACAAGAGGAAAAACTATGGTGGTCTTCAAAAATTTGGTCTGGTAAGTGTCATAACACTTCACTGTTGACGCAGTAATAAATTAAGTGAAAAAAGTTGTTCATATTTGTACTAAAATAATCCTTTTCTGAAATTCAGAAATTCCAGGAACGTTTTCAAGGTGCACAGTTCCCATCCCAACTCCTGGAGAGAGTTACGCTGGTGGACACGCCAGGTATCATAGAGAATAAGAAGCAGCAAGAACGGGGCTATCCATTCAACGAAGTCTGCCAGTGGTTCATCGACAGAGCACAGCTCATCTTCCTTGTCTTTGACCCATCTAAACTGGATGTGGGCTCGGAATTAGAGGTAACCTTGTTATTAGAATATTTATTGTTTAGTGTTTTAAAAACTTCTTTCTGCATATAGCATGCTTATTCAACAAGATTGTGTGTGTGTGGGGGGGGGGGTCCAAGTGGGTGGGTGTGGGCGAGTGAGTGGGTGCATGTGTATTTGTGCATGGGTTGATATTCATGTGCATGTTTGACAAAGCTGACAACAATGGGGTGGCACAAAAAGCAGCCACACAGCTACAAGAAGTGTTGGATAAATAGTTGAAAACTGCGTTAAAACATATTCTATACACCTATGTATAATTTTGTGTATGTACATGTACATATACTCGGGTACCTGAAGTTCGCTGGTGGAGTTTATTATGAAACTATTGCCTTTAGCGGTTGCAGCACACCAAAGAGAAAGGTGTGGAAAACATAAAATGAGGCTGGAGTGAAATCACCCATCACAGAAGCCTGAGCTACACATGGACTAGCTGCTTTTCCAGAAAATATTGATTGTATTTTTTATTTTTTGAGGGAGAAGGGGGAGAGGATCTGGATAGCATTGGACACCACTGTCAAATTGTGTGGGCAGTGACTAAGGATTGTATCCTGGAGTTAAACATTGAACTTTCAACTGCCTGTCCAGGCTGACCATCTAACTGCAGCTATTAACTTGGTGGCAGTTTCAGTACATTAGTTGCAGGTCCCCATCTCACATGGTGTGAAATCACCTTATAAATAAATAATGTGGATTTGTAACGCGCGAGAACACATTTCATGCACACTTCGCGTGGAACCACTTTTTCTCTTTTAAGAAAAAATAACCATATGACTTTTGGCTGTTATAACTGACCTTCAGTCTGTTTGTAGGTTTAAAGAAGATTTTTCCTTTAAGAAAAATGTTTTTAAAATAATCTATTGTTATAACTACAATTTTCATCCTTAATAATGAGACTTGTTTGAAAGTCATTTTGCTTATGTTTGCTCACAATTTTTTTTAAAGGTAGTATTGTTTTTTCTGCTTATTACAGCAGATGCAATTTTGTTCTCCTTTTTTCTGCAGGTTCTGTTTAAGCAGCTGAAAGGGCATGAAGGAAAGCTTCGCTTGATTCTTAACAAGGCGGACACTGTGTCACCACAAGAACTGATGCGTGTATACGGCGCCCTCTTTTGGGCTTTAGCACCTCTAGTGAATGAAGTTGAACCTCCTCGTGTCTATGTTGTATCTCTGTGGTCATCTCCCTTCAAACCAGGAACAATGCACTCTCTTTTTTATGAGGAAGAGGTCTCTCTTCTGAGAGATCTACAACAGGCCATGAACTTCCACTTAGAAAATAAGATAGCAGCTGCTCGACGGCATGCTTTTCTTGTACGCTTGCATGCTCTTGTGATAGATTCTTACTACAATGCTTTCTTTTCTAAAAGATCTAGGTTTTTTAACAATGATGATTTGTGGGCAGATATTTTGAAAAACCCTGAAAAACACTCAATCTTCAATAAGTTACTAAAGCATTCTGATATTAGCGAACATGATTTGCCAGCAGCCAGCAGGTATGACCTCTTCTTCTCCATGAATTCTCTGGATAACTTTTCTCCACTGTCTGAAAAGTGGTTTGGACAGAGTGACATGGATCGCCTTGTGGCTGCCATTAAAGGAGACTTGCCAGACCTTTTGCATCATCTCAAAAGGAACACATCACAGGATTACTGTAAAAAAGACTCAGGGCAGTGTTGATGTCATACATTCTTATTTACTAGTCGCTTCAGAATTGTCAGAGTCAGTACTTCACCAAGAAGGTTGTGCTAAACTCAGAGAACAATAATGACGGTATGTCAGTATGAAAGTCAGACGGTGTGAGGCAGGCATAAACCAGTAAGTGTGTTAAAATAAAAACTGGGAGGAGAGTAGTTTTTCGGTTTGAGTTTTTATAAATGAGGGTGAGCACAACTGTTCATTCAGGCTTGGTTGGTTGAACAGAGTGGATGCATGAGAGTTACTTTGACCCCGTGCCCCACGGACAAAGGACCATCCCCTGGTCACTATCCCTTATCGGCTGCAAACACTATCGGTAGAAAACTGAACAAGTCGAAGTCAGCAAGAGCAACAACCCCATGCGCTCACTTAGCTACTGCACATTCTCACTTCCGTTTTTATTTATCTCCTTTTCATTTGCATTTTTTCTTTGTTTTGCATTTTAGCTTTGTTTATACCAACGCTCCTTAAAATTTTCCTGCGTTTTATAATTTGCGCCATTCATACCTCTTCTATCCCACCTACCTCTTACATGTATTCTCAACCTGTCCTCTGTGGGTTCCTAATACCCGGCTACACAAAGAAGGCTCTATGCGGGAACGGTTGTAATGGAACACGTACCCAGGCTCTCTTGTTTATCGTGCTAATTGGATTTATTATGTAATGGATATCGACACTCCATTGTACAGAGCCAGGCTTGGCGGTTTTCACTTTATAGCCGTGCTAAGATGCAGAAAACTGTCTTTTCTCTCGCAAACGACTTTCTTGCCGTTTTGTTTATTGTACTTTACCAAGGCCCCATCACAACGCAAACTAGCACTAGCACTCCTTGTGTACACACTCCTTACAGCGACTCCAGACCGTGTTGACGGTGTGTTCGCTCAGCCTGCAGGATCAGACAAGAGCACTACTCAGTCGGCAGGTACCTCCACCAGTCTGTCCTCGAACGCCGTGTTCTCACCTGTCCAAAAACAACTTCTGGTTAGATCAGGTAACGCCGTGGTGTCGCTTGTCCACAAACAACTACTGCTTAGATCAGGTAACGCCGTGTTCTCACTTGTCCACAAACAACTACTGCTTAGATCAGGTAACGCCGTGTTCTCACTTGTCCACAAACAACTACTGCTTAGATCAGGTAACGCCGTGTTCTCACTTGTCCACAAACAACTACTGCTTAGATCAGGAAACGTGGAAACCAACCCTGGCCCGAACGGAGCGGGCGACCTCCGCGTAATCCATGTCAACATCAGAAGTTTAATCAAACATATTGACCTGCTGACGGCGGAATCACATCAGTACGATGTTATAACTATTTCCGAGACGTGGCTAAATCCCAACCTTCAAAACGAGACCGCAGTTCAGATCCCGGGTTTCCACGACCTCATTCATCTTGACCGCCCCGATGCGCACGGCGGCGTGACCATCTACGTCAGGAGTGACGTATCCTGCAAGCCACGCCCCGATCTCCACGTGTGTAACTTAGAAGCCGTATGGGTCGAGATTAAGGTCAGCAGGGAAAGTTTACTCATCGGTTGCTTTTACCGCTCACCACACCCACCCGTGTAATACTGGAACTTAATAAGAGAAAGCATAGACAAGGGTAATAGTACATCTATGAAATTTATCATCTTAGGCGACTCTGGCTCACCGCACCGTCTAAGCATTATCTAAGTATTCTTAACCTATACCAGCTCAACAACTCGTTAACGCACCAACCCGAATCACACCTACATCAAGTACCTGCTTAGACCATCTCACACACTGCCGAGAACTTGTCACATCCGTAGACGTACTTCCACCATTTTGTAGTGACCACAGCGTACCATGCGCCGTCTTGAAAACACACCAAGGTAAAACACATTTAAACAGAAGATACTAATTTACAGCAAACTCGACCCCCATAAATTTAGGTCACTGTTACAGGGGACCAACTGGGAAAATCTTTTAATGACTGGAGACATTAACCAAACTGCCAATAAATTCGCTGATACACTTATGGATGTAGCCAAACAGTGCCTCCCCGTAAGAACTGTGAGTGTCAGCAGTAACGATACTCCGTGGAGGACACGGGAAATTAAATACTGTATCAAGAAAAAGAACAGACTGTACAGAAAAGCAAAGATAAGCCGAAGCCCCCATGACTGTGAAGTTTTCCGGCGCTTTAGAAACAACCTTATTGCGAAAATTAGAACCCGAAAGCACGACTACCTCATGGAAATTAACAACAGAGTCTCTGATCCGCAAGCATTTGGCACTAAGGAGTGGTGGAAAATGGTCAACACGTTCTTAAGTAAAAAAAACGCCTGTCCAAAGATGAGATACCCCCCTTAGTTTTTAACGGTGCTACATACTCCACTAATGTAGAAAAAGCCACAGCCCTAAACGAACACTTTGTTGAACAATGTACACTAACTGGTAATAAGGATCCATTTCCCGACATCCCGTTTAAAAATCGAGAACTACAAGAAGTTATCCTTACTGTGGATGAAGTTAATGATGTAATCCGTAACCTAAATCAACAGAAATCTACTGGACCCGACCAAATCCACAACAAACTACTAGTTAACGCCATAGACTTCATTGCCTCCCCACTTACTTCTTTCTTCAACCGTTGCCTAGACGAAGGGACTTTTCCCAACTGTTGGGAAATTGCACACGTCACGCCTGTCTTTAAGAAAGGAAACAAGGAGGAATGTACGAACTATAGGCCTGTATCTTTGTTAAGCTGTGTGGGCAAAATACTTGAGAGGTGTATACACAATCGAATACAGTCGAATCCGGTTAATGGGACCACCGGATAATCGGACCAGCCGCTTATTTGGACCGAATCTCAAAGAACCGAAACAAATCCTGTGTACATAAGCCTAATATTATTCGCTTATTTGGACCAAAATTCCGCTTAAACCGACCAAAGAACGTGACAGCGAATAAGAAAAAGAAGACGCAAGTCGCCTGCTTACAGCGGATGTAAAGCGTACAGCACGTGCGTCTTAATTGTAACACAGGGCGTGTTCGTGTAATCGGACCAGCCGGTGATTAGGACCAAAATCATCGCGTCCCGATGTGGTCCGATTAACCGGATTCGACTGTATATACATTCCTTACTGCAAATAATATTATCTCTCCTGATCAGTCTGGTTTTATCAAGGGGGATTCCACTATCTTGCAACTTGTATCCATCTACAACGACCTGGCTTCTAATTTAGATAAAAGATTAACTACCCAAGCTATCTTTTTGGACTTATCCAAAGCCTTTGACAAGGTCTGGCATAGGGGTCTAATTCATAAATTAAAAGCAACTGGAATTAGAGGGAAACTACTGTCTTTCCTGGAAAATTACCCTTCGGGTCGCTCCCAAGCTGTGGTCATTAAGGGAGAAACGTCTAGTTATCTAAATGTACCGGCAGGAGTTCCCCAAGGGTCGGTCTTGGGTCCCCTCCTATTCTTGATATATATTAATGATATCACAACAGAAATCGAGTCAACAATTAAACTCTTCGCCGACGATACCAGTATATATTTAGGACTCAACAATCCTGATGATAGGAAAGAAACTCTGGAATCAGACCTACAGAAAATAAGAAAGTGGGCCAAGCTATGGAAAGTAAAATTTAATGAAGATAAAACGGATCTAGTAAATTGTAAACGAGGTTCTGAAACAATCCATAACCTTTATTTTGGAAACACAGTTCTGGTAGAGTCTAAAAGTCACAAACATCTAGGTATATGGATCCAGAACGACTGCAAATGGGACGAACATGTTAGCTACATCGCAAGAAAGGTTAGCATGCTTATCGGATGCTTAAAACAGTATAAGTACCACTTAGGGAGGAAAGCACTTGAGACAATATATAAGTCCTTTATTTTACCCGTTCTTGACTATGCAGACGTTATTTGGGATTGCTGCAAACAGATGGGCGAGCAGTTGAGCTAGAGGAATTTCACCTGGAAGCTATTAGAATCATTATAGGCGGTGTACGAGGGACCAGTCATTACAAACTCTACAATGAATCAGGCTTCTGCAGTCTAAAGGACAGACGCAAGAAACACAGGCTGCTTCTGTATTACAAGATGATTAATGGCCTTTGTCCGAAATACCTGCAAGAAATCCTCACACCACTGGTCTCTTCTTACAATCCCTACAGCAGGCGTAGACCATACGAAAGATGCATTCCCCTTGCCAAAACTGAGATTTTTAAGAATTCGTTCATACCACGAACAACAGCTGACTGGAATTCCCTTCCTCAGCATGCCCAGACAACTCAATCAATATCAGAATTTAAGCGTTTCATAAACCTATCCCAGTATTTACTTCCGGGTTACTATTATGTTGGAGATCGAAGTGCCCAGATTACCCACTGTAGATTGAGGCTCGGAATGAGTAACCTAAATTGGGATCTGTTCAACAGACACCTGACTGACAATCCGTCTTGTGCGTGCGGCTGTGAACAAGAAACAGCCCAACACTACTTACTAGACTGCCCTCACTACGACATTCGGACAGATACTCTTTTTACTGTTTTCCTACCCCCACCCACTCTTATGCATCTCGAACTACTACTGCAAGGAAACCCAAGTCTGCCTAATTCTGTGAATACTGATGTGTTTTCAAGCGTCCACCAATTTATAAAGAAATCTAAACGTTTCTAAAAACATTCCTTTACAGCGTTTTCTCAGTTTATCGACTGTCCAAAACGAATAGCCCATATCACACTCTACTCTACCTGAACCACCACACCTTCCAACCTCTTTCCTTCCATTTACTTCTGCCTAACACTGGTTAAGTTTAAAAAAAAAGCAGGACGTTCATTGTACATTTGTTCCCCCTTATCCTTCATCTGTACATTTGTTACCCTTCATCCTTCATCTGTTGTCATGAACTTTGTGTTATCCTATTGTGTATTATTATTGTTTTACGTGGTGACCAGTTTATAAGCTTTTAGCTTTTATGGCACCCGATATTTGTAGGAATGTACTCGAAAAGTGAAATTAATAATAAAAAAAAAAATGTCTGCCACCTCTCCACAATTCCTCCTGTGTGAATATACAATTTATCACCTTATTCATTACAATGTGAATGAGCCTAAATGTTGGATTTTGTTGTTATATGTAATTCTTGGTGTGCATAAAAAAGAATCTGGACATGAGGGGTTGTGTGGTGAGCAGGATGCCCGGCAGGAGTAGTGCAATCCTTGAGAGGCAGCACATTGTGCATGCACCTCTCGGTCAAGCCATGGGCTTATTTTGATTTTTTTTTAAAACCCATCAGGTACTGGTGAGCCAAGCATTACTATAAAATACACCACACCTCCATGACCAAAGGTGACATAGCTACGCAGCTATACATCTTTCCCATGACACGGATAGCTACAAAATGTAGTCTGCACAAAAAGGTTTAATATGGCTGCATTAGGTCTTGAAATATTTTTGTGTTGCACAGTCAACATAGCACAATGTTCATACAGCATCGTTTCTACTTAAGGGATTGTAATCTATTCTGTTATCACCTTGTTTCTGTTTATATACCTTGTCCTTTATTTCACGGGGCAAAGGTATTGATACTTGAGTAGTGCTTGACTTTACTTCAAGAATTGTTGTTGATTTGGGAAGGAAAATGCTTCCACCTCATGGTGATTTTGCACTGTGGGGGAAGGGAGAGTGGATTTGGGGGAGGGAAGGAAGAGGGGAGGGAAGGGTGCAGTTGGGTGTTCTATACTGGTGGTGACTGCATGAAGTCCCTCTCGCTGGTCACTTTTCCTGGCACATTGTGGCTGCTGGTGAGATGGCTGTGTGTGGCTTGAGTGGTGGAGTCCTTGCTGGTCAATCCTATTCCCGCCCTGTTCCTACATTCTGTTTATCTCTACCTTAAGAGTCTTACAGGTGCTACTGCTTTACTTTGATATGTTCTCCTTTTACTTCAAGAACAGAAATATTTTTGTTTTTAAATAAGAGTATAACTGCTGCATCGTTGCTCAGTCAGCCTTAGGGTCATTGGTACCCCTGGTTATTTTTGTAACTTTTATGGGTTGTTATTTTAAAGATGGAATTTTTAGTCATTAAGCTAAACAGTTTCCCACACAGATGCTGGATCACAAAATTGTTCCCCGAGTCTCCCTGGCTGCGTCTTTCGTCAACTGACAAAACTTTTTTTTTAAAAGTCTTTTATAAATGGGACTGCAGAAAAAATACTTTGAAAATTCCCATAGCAAATCTGTGTTATTGCACCTTTAAAAAAAGTGTAGCAGTTACCTCAAAACTGCAGCACTTTACATGTAGGTGCGGCAAATTCGTTTATTCTAACACCCAATTCACTATAAAAAAGCATGGCAGTTACACGAAAACCAAAACAGTTGACATGTGTGATGTTTATATGCATTAAATATTTTTCAAGCAATTTTCATGGTTCTTGCAAAAACACTCTGCACTTATTTACAAGGATACTGTTTCTCGATAACCTAAGTATTGCTCTGTGTGTGCATGGGCATGAGTTCGTGGATGTGGTGTGCTTACATTGACCACAGCATTAAATCTGGTGACTTTGTGGAAACAAACTTTCAGGCAGCAAGATATACCAATACAAAACAAAATTTTAGAAGGATTGTGAATGGTCTCCAAATCCTGAAAAAATGTAGATCTACATGTATTGGAAGCAGGGCTCATTGCAAAACTAGCATAATACGTCACAACATCTGCAACAACATGAAAAAAATCTACTCCTACTGACTCTGTGGTGCAAAGACTTTCAGAGATAGAATTGGAAAAGTTTATATTCACCCATTGGCTGACTCCAAACTATAATGACCGTATAAATGTGAGATGGGTCATTTTGATCGTTAAAATTGTGGTCTCTATCGAACCTTGAATAGGCAACCATATCACCTAACAACGCAGGAGGAGGAGAGTGAAGAAAAGTTGGGCTTAGACATTTTATGGATTTTGGCCTCGAGTCGCTATTTAGGTCTAGTGAAAAGAAAGAGGGTTCTACAAAATTCCGAGGTACTTTCAAGGACGTGAAGTGGACGGTGAAGACTGGAGTGACCGGCATAGATCTCGCCTGCACTTGTCAGTTATACGTGTAATTGTGTAGTTCAGCGAGGAACTTTTGCAAGACAGACAATACCCCACCCCCTCGTTAACTCTGTAGCAGCAAACGCAAAAGAGGGGAGGGGGAGACAAACCGCAAAATGACGAAGGCTCTGCACATAGCGCGCGAGAAGCATACGCACGCGCGCGCCCCCACCCCAAGCCCCCTGTACAGTAAAGGCGAAGGGTGGGGCACTTAAACGTCAGACGTATTCCGTCGACAGAGCGATCGAAGTCCTTAGTATACGTCACAAAATATCTGCAAATTTACATGTGCTGTACCTACCTGGGGCGGAATTTAAAAAAACCAACAACAACAATTTGAGGAACAAACACAGTGAGGAAAGTATTTGGGAGGGGTCCTTTACATAAAATGGAATTGCGACACGAAATCTGTGTGCATGCACAGCACAAACGACCATTCCTTACTGCCGCTCAGGTGTATACCGATTTTTATCATTTTCTTGGCCCCATCCTCCCCCTTCAAGAGAACCATGATCAGCCTATGTACATACAAAACCCACGCATGCATATATGCGGATTTAGCGTACGTGTGCGTGTGTGCGCGCGCGGATACACTGGCAATTTCACACTGGAACCATATGTAGCTGTAAAGTTATGATTTTGGACAGTCAGCAGTCATGCCATTCCTGAACGATGCTAGAGCAAGGAGCTATGTTTTATATGGCTCGATCGTTTCGAGGTTAACACAAAACCAAAAGGAACGCAAATTGATACACGGGCACGGTAAGTAGTCAAATTTATGCATTCGGGTACAATGATAGAAAATTTGGTTGACATGAGATCGCATGGTCTGTTGAGTGTAGCCCTTGAGACCTGTCTGGCGCAAAAAAAGGGTCCCTTTTGGTGCGCTAAAGTCATTGGTTTTCGTTCTTGCAGTGTAAACAAAAGCAGCAAGACTATAACTTTATTTGCGAAAAGAGCTAGGACACATTGCACCCACTAGCAATAAAAGCCGATGATCCTACGCCCCCAGACCACCTGCCAGCAGCAGAAGAATGCCAAGATGCGCTACAGATCGGGAAAGAGTCATCGGACGACTGCGCAGGATGGAAACCGCCCAAGCATCGTCGCACCTGCACTGCGTGATCGTTTGTGGGCTCGCTTTCAAGTCACTGTAGAACTTGGGATGGAGGATGGTGTCACGTACGACTGCAAGACAGGACAGGCAGATCTACTGCGAAAACCTGCGCCAACCATTCCTCCCTGCCGCAGAGAAGGCCCGAGCCCCTGTCGGGAGCCATAGGTCGAACTGCTATCAACCAGCAGACTGGGCGTCACCAGTTGTCTGAGCGACAGCGCTGTCCTGCACTGCGGTCAAAGCTGACTGTACGACATCGGCAGCAGAGAATGCAGTGGGCCCAGCAGCACCCGAACTGGACATGGTGGCGATGGCGAGACATCCTCCTCTCCGATCAAAGCCCCTTTTGCATCATCTACGCCGACGGCCGCACCAGAATATGGAGGGGGGAGCGAGAGGTACCCAACAACATTATGCAGCAAGACCATTGAGGAGGCCCCAGCATCATGATTTGGGGTGGAGTTAGCCTCAGCCGACTCGTGGGCCCCGTCGTCTTCCAGAACATGGGCCCTGGACAAGGAAACGGCGTGACAGCACAAGGCTTTGTGGACCAGGTGCAGAGGCCCCACATCGTGCCCTACTTCCAGCAGCACGGCAACCTTACCTTTCAGCATGACATGCCCGCCAAAGCACGGCAAGGCTCACCACGGCCTTCCTACAGCAAAACAACGTTCAGGTGATGCTTTGGCTCTCCATGATCCCAGACCTCAACCCAATCGAGCACCAATGGGACCATCTGCAGAGAGGCCGACAACAGCTCGCCAGCTAAAGCAGGCCCTCAGGCAGATCTGCACAAACATGCTTATGGTGGCGGCGAACCGTCTGGTGCACTCTATGCCCGCCAGCTGCCAGGCCGTTGTCGATGCCAATGGGGACAAAACCGCTACTGACTACGGACTCTGAATTCGGACGTTTGAGACATTCTGAATGTTTTCTCAGCATGGCAGATGAACACACGTTGTGCACAGACTCACTGTACCGATTTTCTCGAAGACTGATACATTCTAACCCGTTTGAATGAAAGGAAAAAAATTCAAATAAAATCACCAACTCCCTCAGTTTGCGTTTTCTTTGGTTTTCAGTATATTTATAGCCTACATTTTTATTTTGCACAGTGATTTCTTGCTGTATCGATCTCTCCCCGTTGTTTTAAATGCTGTTTCAGATCAGCTGGTCTCTTGGTGAAACCCACTAGCAGACCTTGAAAAACACTGCGATTTCTTGACTTGTTGATTTCGATAGGGTTTATGTCTAAAATCCCGGGAACCCTCATAGACTTGACAAATATCAATCAAAATGAAGGTATTTTCAATCGACAAGTTTCCCAGCGGACCAGTTCCTTTAGGGTGCTCATTTATCAAGGTCGAGGTCGATGCATCACATGATGCATCTTATGTTTCATTGGATGGCGTGCTCAATGAAAGGCGAATCACGAACACGCCCGAGGTCTAGAGCAGCCCCTAGGCTAGAATCAAGTTTGAATCACAGTGAATCATAATTCCATGGATCAGTTTCACGTGCCATGTCACACGTGAGTCACATAAAACTACATCGAATCATCCTTATTCTGGTTTTGCTTCTAACCAAATCACATCCGTGTGGCATTAGCTTTAGGACATTGAAGATCCTACAGTGTTTGGCATTATTCTCGCATAACTTGTCGCGGATTTGCTTTAATTCTTTAAAGGAATCTTTATGCAAGGTGGAAGTGTATAGTCATCTATTGGGTTCCCTTGTATAACTGCGAAAGCAGGGATGGGGTTGGTAAAAGGGGGAGGGTGCCTAGCTGTGAGAGCTGGGTGGGGGGTAGGGAAGTAGCCCGGTGCGATGTATGCAGACAGTTTTAAGGGGAAAGATGTTTGGAAAGTTATTTCGTCTCTCCAGAAGTACATCTTTAAGTTGTTCTTTTACTGTTTTCATTTAATAGCAGGTCATTATCCTAATTTTAAGTGCATAAAGGCGGGAAGGTGGGCAGAGCTATGGGCTTTTTCTTGTTAATTTTCTCAAGCATTTGGCTTGAAACAGCAGAGGCGCAACAAAAGTTAATAAGAGTAGTAATTTGCAGTCCGCTGGTAACTTAATTTACCAAGAAACTGGGACAGCTGTGTACACAGTTCAATTTAATACGTTCCCCACATACAATGTGGATACAGGAAGAAGTGCACCACTATAAACAGAAGTGTCTGTCCATTATGCCAGAAGGTTTACACCACTGGTTGGATTTCATGAAAACTCAAGTTATTGTGATGAACAACAACTTCTAAAATAATTTAATTCAGCAACAAAGAACAAGTTCGAGCATTCATTCTGAACAAAAACATGATAGGTAATTTTTGTTTTAAATCTATGAAACTAGGTCCAGCACAATTCTTATCCTAGCCTTATTATTCCGACTGTAATAAAAGTCGTCATCGGGCGAACCAGGTATGCTGCCAGCACCCCGCAGCGAGGCTGAGGAGAGGGGCTCCCAGAAGCTGCGAGAGCAGGACGCACACACCGATGTCTCCGGCGCGCTGAGACTGCGGCGGAAGGTGGCGCGACCCGAATCAGCTTTGGGGGTGACCTCCACGGGGGTGGGGAGTTCTTTGGACCCGCTGTTTACGAACACGCAGGGAACTTGGAGAAATTGGCTGCCTGGTGGCAGCTCTGCTGCTTGTTCTCTGGAGGTCAAGGACAAGAAGGAGTTGGCGACAGCCAAGCTCCTAGACGACCTGCTGCAGGTGTCGATATCAGACTGGGAACGCTGTTGTTGGCGGTCGGCGCCTCGCGGCGAGGAGGCGGCGACTGGGCGGAGGTGACGTTGTTGCTGCTGGTGCGTGCAGTCGCAGCTGTCCACGGAGCTACGACGGGAGGCTGGCGCCTGCAGGTTGCGAAGGAAGGCGGAGTACAGCGAGACGTTAAATAGGTTACCGTTGGTTTGGGCGCTGCAGTAGTTCCCACCGCCCCCCAGCCGCCGGCAGAAAAGGGCAGCAGCGAAGAAGCGAAAACGCTGACTCATGATGGCGTAGAGAAACGGGTTAAGCATACTGTTGAGCACCACGAGCCACCTCGAGGCGGTCACTACGGCGTCAGGTACCACCACGTAACGATAGTCTCCAGCTTGTTGGGACAACGACTGGCTGGTAATCACGTGGTTGAAATGCGTGGCATAAGGGAGGCCACCCGCCATGTTGAAGTTGTTGAAAAAATCCAGCCTGGTCGGGTCAGAACCGGCTCTGATCACTGTCCGCGCGGCCACGGCCTCGCAGAGAACTGCGCATGCGTGGCAGCCACAGCAGACGAAGAAGACGACGACGAGCAGCAGCAGGCGGAAGGAAGTGCATAGCATGCTCTGCGGCGGGGAGTGTCCGGGGTCAGACGGCGCATGCGCGTCAGTGACTGCGGCCGGCGTCGTGGCCCCCAGCAGTTCCAGGTCGCCGCTGATGTGGAAACGAGCCTTCCCGCCGCTCCCCTCTGTCTGAGAAGGCAGGCTCAGCACGGACAGGCGCCGGACCGAGAACATGGCGCCGGCCGCCACTGCCCCATTCGTGCTGACTTCCGGTCGCCGAGTATCCTCAGAGCCTCGCCGGGAGTGCAGCGACACCACGTCGATCTTGCGCGAGTGCAGGCGCGCGACGCACACGATTCGCGCGTAGGCGTAGGCCAGCACCGAGGTGGGCAGCAGGAAGGTGACGATGGCCTTGACCCACAGATAGCCCAGGGATGGTACGGGCTCCACGTCACAGGTGTGCTGCAGCAGGATGAAGCTGACCTGCACTGCGTCTGTGGTCACGGTGATGCTGAAGACTAGCGCCTGTGAGCAGGAGCAACAGAGACAGAGGTCCAGTCAAGACAGGAATCGGTATTTGCTTTGACACATTATATAAACATATCTCTATGGACAAACCAAGTAGTGACTCCGTTACACAGATAACTCAGTCACTGATCGATCGAATGACCAGCTGAGCGACTGTGAGTGCCAGCATGCTTGGACAAACAGATGGATTAATGGATGAATGAAATAGGCGGGTGAGTAGGTCACGTTGCAGAAGTGAGGAGAATGAATAGAAGTTACACAATACTAACACGTATCCGTCGCTACACACACCACGTACATACACACCATATACACTTTAGCTTGAATCACACGGGTTCATGAAGATACTGATGCAAAGATTACACAGCAAATGACACATTACTCCACCTTAAGTCCACATTCATGTATGTGAAAGAAAAATTGTCCATCAATTTGTTATTGTTAACTTCCGTTCTTTCAACGTGTGTCACAGACTAAGATGCTACATGTTCATCTGCAGGCTGAGTAAAGTATCTATTTTGCAGTAGAAATCTGCCAACTTGTTAATGCCAGAAATCTCGGGCTTCTGAAAACAGTATACTGCGAGATGTATGATTGTAGGTTGGTGGCGATAGTTTACCTCCAAGGCCTCATACAGCATCGATGGGAGGTGGGACGAGAGGAGAGAAGAAAAAGAATTTAATAATAAAAAAATTACGAAAATAGACATTTGAAAATCAATGTTATGAGAGCGAGAGATAAGCCAGTCACCAACAGAATGAGAGACAAGAACAAGTGATTTGGAAATTATCGTTACCGCCGTGCACGTTTTTATCGTCATGACAACCGCCCTGCACAAGCACAAGAAGAGGCAAAGGATGCGAGACCTGTATCCAAATGGCCAGCAGCACGAAGGTGACGTAGCGCCAGCGGGGCCAGGCGGAGTACCGCAGACAGTGCAAGATGGCCAGGTACCGGTCCAACGCGATGCCCGCCACTGACATGGCCGACCCCACCGAAAAGAAAGTCGTCAGCGATGTCGTCAGCCGGCACATCACCTGTGAACAGCAGCACAATAGCCGGCGGTTACACGTGCACGCGCAGTCGCCACTGCATGGTGAGGTGCGAGTGGCGGCGTTGCTGCTGTTTCCAGTTATAGAACGACGTGCATTCTAAGGGGCCGAAATGTGGTGTAACATGATGAATGTTTACAGCTGAAACCTCAACTTTACAACATATACAACATTTATACAACGTTATGCATTTATTTCGTTCAGTTCCACCAGTAGCAGCACAACACTCTTTGCATGCTGCCTAATATACCTTATCCCACAGTATGACTTCCCTAGGCTGTTCCTGTATTTTAGGCTCCCGCGGAACTTCGAACCGAAGCACCGATCTGATTCGATTCGAAAATGAAAAAAGAAGTAAGGCTAAATCTACTTTTGTAATTTACGTACGGGGCGGAGATACATCCCACTCCCGCCATGCAACCCAGTCCCAGTCTTATTGTGGCATAGCGAAGGAAGACAGACGTTGGCATGCGTGAGCTTATGTACTGAAAGAGAGAAGGACGTTTGATAATGTCAGGGTAATTATTCTTGTATTGCTCACCGTGGAAAACAAAAATAAGCATATCAGCAAAACATGTACGTAATCTACGAGAGTATTAGACGTTTTGTCCAATCTCTGGGTCCGATCGTGAACTCGGATTACCTAGGTTCGAGGGGTCTGTTTTTTGTGGCATTCTTCAGCTAAGCTATCTGTAATCTGGATTTCTACTGACCCTAAAGGCTGTAGGAATAAAATCCTCGAAATGAAATGTAATACGTACAGTATTTAAATTTGTTAAAAGCCCCGCTGGGCTAACTGACCTGTCAAATATATGGGCCTTTTGCACGGAAGGGAGATGGCAACATGGGTAGTGTGTCTCACGTGAATGGAAAACTGTTCTTCTCTCTGTTTACATGCAGCATGGTAACATGTGTAAGAATGTCCACTTTAAAAAATCAGCTATGGTATTTGGTGGATTAATGAAAAATATCAATTCCAATCGGTGAGTGAGTGGGCGGGGCGGAGAAACAATGGGGGGAGGAGAGAGAGAGAGAGAACGTTAAGAGGGGGGAAAGAAAGAAAGGGAAAACGTGAAACAAGAAGATTCAACAGATTCAACACACTTGTTGGTGAGCTACAGCTAAACCGGGGTTTTTTTCTGCCCGCCTCAGCCGACCAATAATTACTTGCTTCCTTTCTGTGCGGCACACCGGCTACTCTGTCCCTGGAGAAATCAGAAAAGACGTTTGTGTAGGGACGGAAGCTGCCCAATCTCAGGCCATGACAGCTGTGAAACCGCGTGATTTCTTCATGGGATTCAAAAATAGTCACCAGAAACCTTTTGATTAGTCCAATATCACAGCTGCAAGGTTTAATGGTTTGAACAGTATTACTCGTCGTGAAAGAAAGACAAAAATAAATAAAAGAAATAAAAAAATAAAAGGAAAAAGATAAGGTCGGGAAGGAAGGAAGAAAAGGAACTAAAAGGGAAAATGGAAGGAAATAAATGAAAGAAAATTAATGAACTGTATATTCATCTAGCAATCTGTACATTTCTCAGCGTTGACAGTGATTAAACAGCTTTATCTCAGAGGGTTTAGATGTAGTCTTTTGTGGATGCGAACCACCGAAGATACAAACGCGACGCCAGCTCACTAGCTGTACGTAATGCAACAGCAATCTGCAGCTTGTCCTAGTACAACAACAAGCTGCAGCTAACAGTGGTATACTGCTCGAAAGAAATGAAAGAACTGCACGTGCTACATGATGCCAAAACACAAACCGATAATTACAAAAAGGTGACGTGTACCTCATTCACTCTTGTAACGACCAACAGCAGATTGAATAGGCTAGATCTCCTTGCAGCACCAAGACTACCTGCCATGAAGTACACACCCCATATATGCAAAAGTATGAGCAGGTGCAGCACAGAATAATGTCCAAAATGGATGGCCTGCAGGCAAACAAGGTATCGTTGTGGCATGGGGTCTTTCGTAATTAGATGCGCGAAACACATGCGCGGCAAATCTGGAGGTGTCAGAACTTCCGCTCCAGGCACTTTGCTATGGCCGAAGCACCAGAGTTGCAAAATTGCTCCTGAAATCTGCAGTGTGCACCACATTATTATTTTGCTAATTCTGTTGTGTCTCATTACTGTTCAATCAACGCATAGCTATTCACAATTTGTTTCATACATCACGCAGTATGTGATACTCGTTTCTACAGTCGCACCAAATCCTTACGACGATGGTTGCCGTGCAACAGCTCATTTTTTAAAATTTAAGGCAGGACAAAGAAATAGATGTTTATTTTTCTTTTCTTTTCTACTTCATAATGCTGTTTTACTGTATAAATTTTGGCAGTTACTAGAATTAGTAGACTGGTAAATGTGTGCCATTATTACTGTTCACCACTCAATAGTTATATAGCAACTTAGATGAGGGAAAGGCAATAAACTAGAAAATTGTAGTAGATCATAATTTTTTTGTTGTTTTCCTTGAATTTGCCGAGAAATTTCACTTGATAAATGAGATCTAATAACAAGCGCTGGAATTGATTCAACATTACCTTATATGCAGCAGAGAGTTAACGGCTTGTAGTGATCACTCAAATTGTGACCTACGTGGTTCTTGTGCGTTTGTTTTCGCCAAATTTTAAGAAAAAGATAAATTATATTATTACTTCTGATTACTGGATGGATATGGCAATGGAAGTAAATATAATTAAAATGACTGCATCGGGATCTTGTAGCACAGCAAACTCCCGAAGTCAGTGTTGACAGTGCTACTCATCTAAACGAGTGATCCTCTCTGCGAATTTTCAGGAGCCACAGCTTGATTTTGTTTCATTTTTGGAAAATCCATGAAAGTTAGACACCTGTAACTTATTACAGTACACTGAGGTACGCAACAGATTCGACGAGATTTCTTAGTAGCAAGGGCTGAGGTGGTTATTTGTGGTGGTTATTTAGAGGGACAGTGCTTCCACCTCGCGGTGATTTCACACTATAAGGGATGGAGTCCTAAACTATGCACTGAAAGAACCACCAGACTGATGGCTGCAGTAAGATGGTCAGTACGGACAGGCAGATTAATGTGCGGGGAGATGGCCGAATGGAGTTTACACAATGTTTAACTCCAGGAAATAATCCTTTGCCACACCAGGATTTGAACCAGCAACCTTCCACCTGCTAGTCCGCAGCTCTACCAACTGAGCTAACCAGGCCCCCAGCAAGGGCTGACATATATACAAAGAGAGTCGGAAGCTCGCTCAACCCCAAAAGTTCAAGGGTCACATGCATGCATAATTCTCCGGAAGACCCCATGGCCCTGGCCAGCCAAACAGCGCGATAAGCTGGCCTCAGCACAGGTCGCACTTGAATGCAGGTAGCCTCGCGCACCCACTTTTTAATCGTGGCTGATGGTGACATTGCTGCCTACTCGCGGCTGCCCCCTGAGTGTGTTGGCAGCGGATGTTCTGTCCTGTAAAGCCGACAGGACGACAAAAACCATCCGGTCGTCTGCGCTCGCTAACACTTCCTGTCTGGTTGTAGCGGTCTCGCAATGTAACAATGACCCAATGGGGTACTCCTAACCAGGGACTAACTTCCCGGACCCTGAAGCCTTCCTCCAGCCACCCAGTCGACCTGGCGCAATTATCCTCACTGAGTCGGTGTCTTGGAGGCATGGTTACAAACTGTCTTTCGACCGCATTCATAAATACCCCTCAGCCTCTCAGCAGTGGCTGAACTGTGTTCACATTACACATGGTATTCACGTGTCTTGCGATTTTTCACTCATTCTGTTTTGCTTTGTCATCTGCGACCGTTTCATTTGCGTTGTCTGGAATCTTGGGCGCACGTTTGGCTGCCTCCTGTAGTGTGCACGAACGCAGCAGGACTGATTTCCATGTACACTGACGTTGACTGTTGCAGCATGAAACAAAATGCATCCAAATATTCGGGGTCGGATGTTATGCTCGTGCAAATTACACACGTCTCTGGCCTGCCTAATAATGCAGGTGGTGTTTGAATTCTTTTAAACAGTATACAGCAACAAGACGCAGCTCAGTGTAGTATGAAAACAAGCTGCAAAACATGTGGTTACAAGCTATAACTTCAAACGAGACCGTAACTAATAAATTCCACTCAGAATTGAACTGTAGGCAGAACTAAAGAATAATGAACCACATACAGATAACTGGAAGTTTATGATACTGGGAACCAACGTTCGGGTTTGTTTGTTTGTATGTATGTATGTATGTATGTTTTGTCGTTGTAAAAAAAAGTGTTCCCAAAACATCTGGGCCATAAAGATTAATAATCCGAGCCTTGGACTGGCACTTTCGATCTGACAGCTGACTTTGACTCCAGAACTGGAGTAACGTAACAGACGTTTTACTGTAGTTAGGGAAGCTCTTTTCTCACTGTGTCATCCTATGTTGGAAGAGGATTGGGAAAAAAAAACATGCGTTGGCCGGGAGTCGAACCCGGGTCGACTGCTTGGAAGGCAGCCATGCTAACCGTTACACCACCGACGCATCTGCTACCCTGCCAGTAATGTACGTCTTTCAAACTCTCTAAACGGCTTCCTGACTGCTGTCTTCATTTCCTCAGGACGATTTCCCCACTGAGCTATAGATCTATACACGATATGTATGTAGCTCAGTGGACTATAGCCACGTTGATTTTACTGACACTGTGACGTTTAACATCCGATTTTCTCCCAGCTAAAGGAAAAAAAACTTCTTGTAATACCTAGAACGGAGGATAATGCATCGAGAAGGTTTTCAGTCACTGCATCAGTGCATGTGAGTCAGGAATTTATACTTATCATGCAGTAGACAGAAAACACTAATCAACACACCCTGCAAGACTTCCTTTCTCTTCACTCATAACACACGCTATACGCACTTACTGCATGTGTCAATGCTAGGGTACTTGTATTTCGAGATTCTTTCTCGCCAAATTTTACCGAATGGATTACTATAGCGTTCAGGGAAGCCGGTCAAGCGGAAGGACCTGCACGTGCACACAAATGCAGCTGCAAAGAAACTGTGAAACTAGGATCAGGGCTTACCGAAAGTGGATGGAAATGAAAAGCAAGTCTTTATGATAACTAAATTTAAGATAATATTCTTAAGAGATGCATATAGTAATTTTACTTTATACCATTTTAAAATGGCGTAAAATACACTTCACAAAAACAAATCATTAACGAGAAGCCGGATTTAAAATTGTTCAAATGAGATTAGTAAGGGAGTGTATGTACCGGTAAAAGATTTTTTTGGAAAGCCATCAGTCATTTGATTTCTTGTCACAAACTACGGATATGCATGATATAAAGTGACAGTGCTTTTACCACTCCGTTATACCTTAGGACTCCACTGTGAATCTGATCATTAAACCCTATGCAGTTCAAGCATCCATTTGAAGGGAGAAAAACAGCTGCGTTAAAATGTAACCAGCGTTGAGATAGAGGCTGTTTTATGCATGTTTGCGTGCGCGGACCAAAGCTGTTAACATGTGCTATATACCATTTCACCATCAGCTAGTGAAGACAGATTATTTTTGTTACCTTATTGCAGTAGAAATCTGAATGACCATGCAAATACTTATTTAAAGCGCACAATTTCTGGTGCTTCTATTTTGCTGTTTTGTCTTGTTACATGTTTACTGGGTGTGAAAATAATGATGTTTGCAAAAAGTCACTCCCCAACCCTCGCCTAACCCCCATCCCCGCCATAGCCGGTTCAGTTTACGCACCGCAAGACAAACGTGCGCACGCACGCACGCACGCACGCACACACACGCAGAGCGCTGGATGTGGTATTTGTCTTGTTTACTTGAGAATTCTTGCAGTACGCTGAGTCACGTTACAGAGTGAAACGCGAACTAAAGTGCTCTGGGGACTTCTGCTTAGTTGAAGATTCTGGCTTCGGGCTTGCTATTATCAACTCTCCATGACTAAAGTATTTGTCATAAATGTCTCTTCCTTGCGAAAAGAAAGAAATAAAAGGAGTTGGTGAAGGAAATATTATAGAAAAGGACCTCAGGGAGAGGAGATATGATATCCTGTGCAACCGCAAGGACGGGCAATCGACCGGCATTGCAGCTGCCGTCGGATAACTTTGTCACTGCAAATTGAAAATACTACCCAGCTGTTTATCCGGGAGTTTGAGCGGGGAAAAAAACCAGTAAAACCACATGGTAGATGCAACGCAAAACAGTGAAAACACTGAAAACATACAGTAAAAAGGATGTCGTGAAAGCACATTAGTACACAAAAAATAGTGTTGCTTGCGTCGTCACTGGGATAACTGGCAAGCCGACAGGAGGGGGGTAAGTCGTTCCAACATTGAAAGTGATCATAAAAAAAGACTGGGCAGCGAAACAATTGAATTGGGCCTCATTAAGTGGCATGTCCGGCCTCTTTACTAACAGAATGCGTATGCACGCACACGCGTACGCACATACATGCATACGTACACACATATATGGACACTCATACATCTGCACAGGCTTTATGTAATTCACTACGAAACTGCGCAATCTCTCTTGAGCAGGGGAGGGGGGAATCATTCGCTCTCCTCCATCCCCCTATTCTTTTTTATTATTTATTTGTAGTGCTTCTAGTCTAAACTCTTCTCAATCCACCGCTCGCACACAGTCCTACAAATGACGAGGTCCAAAAAAAAAAAATTTGAACAACAGAGAGAGAGAGAGAGAGAGAGAGAGTGTGGGAGGAAAACAAATCCAGCAATAAAGGCAAGAAGAAAAATCCCTAATGCGATTGCTTCACGGAAAGAAGGGACTCGAAAGAGTTTAGCCCTATAAGCTGAGCGACGATGTTCTGCGATTAGCTGCACGTTCTTCCTTCTTTCGCTGGATTCTTGTTTCTCAATGCCGAGGCCTGGCTGCAGCTAAGGGAGGCAACAGGTAAACAGCTTCCTCGCTCAAGCCGGGACAATGTGCAGAATCTGGATAAACACATTTCAGCTTGCGCTGAGGCCAGTGGGCATTTTTAGCTCCGAACCGCCAATCCATGTGGGCCATTAGCAACATCACGAAGGCAAATGAGAACAAACGTGCCTTGAGGGCGTTGATTTGAGCGCCTCGTGCAAAAAATCTTGTTCGGAGCTGGCGGAGGAGCACTGGTTGCGTTAGCGTGCGCTCGCACGACCTTTCTTAAGCAGAGAGGAAAGGGGGAGGAATTCAAAGGGTGGGTGGGTGGTCAATGAAGAGTTCTGTCTTTATTTCATGCTTTGAAAAATCGGAAACGTTTGTGTTGGGGTAGGTAGGTAGGTAATTTTAATTGGACAGTGCTTCCACCTGGCGGTGATTTGGCACTATAGGCGAATATGATGGTATGACTAAACTATGTGATTTGGCACTATAGGCGAATATGATGGTATGACTAAACTATGTGCTGACAGAACCGTCAGACTGACGGATGCGGTAAGATGACCAATAGAGGTTGTTAAATGTTCTGGGGATAGCCGAATGGATTCTCCACAATGTTTAACTCCAGGATATAATCCTTGGCCACTTCTGGGTCAGAACCAGTGACGTTCTACACGCTAGTCCGCAGCCCTACCAGCAAAGCGCTATCCCGGCCCCCTTTTTGTGTCTGGAAGAGAACACAGCTCTGAAATACAGTGAACGTCTTCACACACACCTGGCAGCAAGGTGACAGTGTCACGGACATTGGCCCCATGCCTAGATATCTATGATAGATATATACCATTGATAAAAGACATTGCCAGCCACGTCTAGATATATTTAATAGATTTAAGCCATTGTTAAAAAAAACATTGCCAGCCATGTCTAGATATCTTTAATAGATCTATACCATTGTTTCAAAAAACATTGCCACCATGCCTAGATATCTAAAACAGATATATGCCATTGTTGAAAGACATTACATTTCAGTGAAGACTTGTCAGCTACACAGGACGAACAGACTTTAAGATGCCTCAAATACTCAGAACTTCAGATGCAAACACACCTGCAATTCGCCTTTGGAATATTGTTGAGATGCCGACTCACTACATAATTACATTTAAAACTATGGTCGTGTACATGCGCAATAGTGCTGCAGCTTTTTAAAAAACGGGGAAGAGAAAGCTCCCGTGAAAATTGCATAACAAACATGAAACAGTGTTGTCCCCTTACGGTGAGGGTTCAGGGAAGAAATACGATTGGTTTTAGGGGGTTATGGAGGTCGACTTATAGCTGGGATTCCGATTTTCTGTGATGCATTTTTGTACATCTGTCCGGTCTTAGCGTCTACTGCTGTTCGTGTTGCAGGATGCTGACCCTTTCACTGTCTGCTGCTGGTGATTACTTACGAAAGTCGATTCGAAGAACATCAACCCTTTGTTTCCGTGAATGTCAAATCTAAGGTGATGCGGTTTACCCTACGCGTGTGTCCAGCGACGTGTGCGAAATTCGGAACGCAATATACTACTCAGCCAAACATGCGAACATAGTCTCGAGAAGACGTAATTGTCACTCGTTTTAAAATTAAAAAAGACGAACAGTTAAACCTCCGAAACTTATAACGTGAAGCGTTATGACCAACAGAACGTGAACTAGTGGTTGGTGCCCATCGGTTCTTCGTTGGGTGATAGCGTGACGGGGCGAATGTTTACATGGCTGTGGGTGTGGGGGGTGGGTGTGGATGCTGACATCACGTGGGTGGTGGCCAGAGTGGCTGGGGAATCGTGCCGGTTGTTCTCTACATGGCAATGGCGTGATGTTTGCACATGTATGCCTCTTCCACTACCCTCTCTTTCTAAAAGCATGTGCATTCCTTTTGTGTGTGAGATCGTGTGGATGGACAAGCAAATAAGGAAGAGTTCACGTGGTTATTCTTTCTTTCTTCGTCCGTTCGCTCATTCATTGCATGGTTAAGGGTGGGTGCGAGCGTAAGAGGTTGACTACGGGTGTAGATGCGAACGGCCGCGCGTGTGTGCATGTTTCGAGTTTTTGTCCTTTCGTGTGTGTGTCGGGGGGAAGGGAGTGGGTGGAGACAAGTGCTGGCTAGGTCACAAAAGGAAATCTAGGATCTTATCCCATCCACAATGGGACGGCGAGGCTAAAAGGAAACACTCCAGGTGAACGACACTTGTGGTGGAAGCTGGTTTTACGCTCCACCAGAGTAACAGGATGGTGTCGCTAGCATGCAGCCCTGGCCCCCGGCTCTTGCCGAATACAAATCTGCACCAGCTTTAACTTCATTTTGTCACACTTCAATGCTTTTTCGATGCGCAAGTGAAGCAGTTATAATTGGCCGGCCCCTGAGTTGCAGAGCGGGCTGGCACGCTTGGAGCCATCTTTCATCTTGTGAAAACGATGCAGTGCTTTCTTCTCCTCCTCCTCCTACCCCCTCACCTTCCTCCACTGTCGACGATGGCAATGCTTAATTCCCTTCTCTGATTTATTACTTGTCAGACAAGGTTATTCAGTTATTAGTCCGATATTATGGAACGTGTTGTTAGCTTAGATGGGTGGGGGATGTCCTGCATTTCTCCCAGGCCTGGATAGACTGGTATGTACAATATCTTCCAGTCTTGGAAGGCTATTCATTCATATCTGCCTGGCCTAGAGGACTATTTAAGTCTGCCTCCATGCGGTAGATGATGCTTTTGATATGTCTCCATGGAGCAGATGACGTTTGTGATATGTCACCCCGCCTGAACGGCTATTGCTCCCTTCTCCGAACTTTTCCGGGATGTTGTGCCATTATCCTTTGTCTTGCGGCCTGTTTCATTCTTTTTTAAATTTGTGTGTATGAAGCCTGGTGGGGGTGGAGTTTTGGGGTAGTGGGATTTGGTTTTGTTGTTGCCTTCTCAAAAATCTTGGTATTCTGTCAGCTTTAAAGGCTGATCTGATAAACAACTATCAGTAGGCTCACCTTGTAGCCTGTGTTTGCGAATCGGTTTGAAAAGCACGAAAAGAAGGGGTTATGAAGAGATCGGGAGGAATGAGACGATGCCTGTGTGATCTGCGTGCGCGAAATTCGTGCCTGCCTTCGTGCCATGGGTTCAGATTACACGGACCTTTCGCGCCCCAGTCCACCCTCCTCTGCTTTCTTTTTTAAAGAAACGACAACCAAACTCATTTATTTTATGTTCAATGTTGCTGACATCATCAGCAACTTGTCTAGCGGAGCTCCCACAGAGAAAGATCTGGCCGCTGAACTCACCAAGAATAAGCAAAGCCCACGAGAGGACGCCATATTCAAATGCGAAATCATAACGATTACTTTTTTTTTTAGCAGGTCATTCTCCTAGAGAGGAAAGGACAAACGGAGGGTGAAGGCCAGGTGGGAGGAGAGGGTGAAAAATTGTTTGAAAAAAAAGATGCACCGCTTTGCTGTTGCTGTTGGTGCTGTGCCTGCAGCGAGAGTTACGAAGGTTTTGGCCATGATGTTGGGTCTGACTTCTTATTGCTGGGGCAACTGTGATCATCGTTCATACAGTGTTCCCGTTCTTGTTTATACCATTCTGGTTTTTGCCAGTATCATTTCGGCTCGTGATTTTCATTATTATTTTGTTGGTTCTTTTCTGCATGTTTCTTGCTTCAGAGGTTGGATATGGAATTACTTCTCAAATATTTACTTCGTTTAAAACCAATTAAAGTCTATAAGCTTTTTTTAATCGCAAAAATGCACGTCCTAGTTTGCCGAACGTCACCGTGAATATGTGTACATCCGGACGTGTGCACACGACCCCATTCCGCTAATTAGGACATACATTCGTCCGGTTAATTACGAAAGCCCTTTAGATCTCCATGTTTTGATAGAACCAAACGTTTTGTGCCAGATGCACAGAGACTGGTTCTACGTTGTTAGCTATGCTGCATGTTTGCTACATGTTTTGTGGCTGTTTCAGGCCGTGCTTTCGAAGGCTTTTACATGATTGACAGTATTATTAAGAAAAAGAACAAAAGTTAAAGCACTTTGAATTCTGGAAGGATCTAGACATATGCCCGCTGCTCTGTTAATCACGAGTTTGGGGAGATAGCTTATTCTCACGAATAATGAAATTACAAAAAAAAAGTAGAGAACAGGACAGTAAACCAAAATAGAAACAAAACTAAAGTCCCATTGCGTAACAAATGAGAAAAGACATGTACACAGATCAGTGGCAATTAAGATAAACGTTAAATGTAGCCAAAATAAAACTGATTTTTAAAAAGGCATATGTCGTGACCATGATAGAAGCCAGCCCTTTCTGTTTACTGCTTGTCCAAGTTATCCCACAAATAATGTAAATTTAAAACTATTAATATCAAGAGTGACTTTTACTGCGTTTTGAACTTTTCACCCGCCTAATAAAACTAGGGGGAAAAGTGGGAAGATAGGCACACATAACTCTGTGGCATTAAGGCAGGCATTTGTACCAGAGATTGATTCAGTGTCCCCCTCACATCCCTTCTCCCCAGTACAAGTTAAACCATTCCAGCCAACTTCCCGCCCGTTGGCTCAGCTTACGACACCGCAAGCATTTTAGCGAATACTCGGATGGGGGGGGGGGAGACGTCGGTGGTCAGAGCCCATCCCGTCTCCCAATAAATCCAGCAAACGCGGTAGTGAAGACACTGACAGACGTACTGGCAACATCTAGTTGGTATCTAATGACAGATCTCGTTACCCAGGAAACTGTGCGCATCGCAGCAGACACAGGGAGAAGTCCGTAAATTTCCGCGGATTCGTGAAGTGACGAGGGGCCAATTACAACAATCTATGGTTTCTTGTAAAACAGAAAACCTTGTCTCATCAGTTTCTTTTGCCGATGTCCACTGCGCGAAGGCGTGAGGCTGGGTGGAGAGAGAGAGAGAGAGAGAAAAAAGAGAGAGCTTTCCCAAGGGGTTGAAAAATTCATCAACCCTGTTTCTGCCGCATAGTTTTTCTTTCAAGCCTTTTCTTTTTTTGTAGTTGGGGAGGGGCAGTTTCCCCACCCTCTCTCACTTCTCCTTTGCAGCTACCTTCTCTTGCCGGCTGCCATGGCAATGCTCTGAAGTCTGTGGATGCTAGAAGATTGGACGCAAACTTCTTGACCGAGAGAGTGGTGCTCTCAGCGATAAGTAGGGTGGGGGCAGGAGAGGGGAAAGTGCCGCGGTTTTGATCGTTACATCTCAGACTGAGGGTTCTGACGTCATGCTTGTCTCCCCAAATCCCGCCCTACGACACTGAGTGACGTCAGCAAACAGAACTCGACAATTCAATAAGAGAGATTTAAATGCCTGGACTTCCAATCCCTGAAAGTTCAAGGGTCTCTGACTTCAATTTCTGCTCGAAACTCTGATCTCGCGCATCTGTCAGGGTGTCTGTTTGCCCAGACTGATTGTGCCCAAGATGTATCGTTTGGTAACATGAACCACTGAACGTTTCACAATTCTCACTTCCGGCATGCTGCGCCATCTGTATTACTGCCCCTGATGTCAAGCGAGTTATAGATCCTGGGAGGTCAAGTCTTTTAAGCATGAAAACAGCAGCAGTTTTGCGAAATAAAACACCATCAAATTAACATCAGAACAACAGTTACAACACTTTAACCCTATCCCCATCCCTAACGTTAACCCTATCCAAACCCTAACCCATCTTACTTCTTTCTTTCTAAATAAAACTTGCCAAACAATGGTAGTAACGAAAGTGCGTATTAAAATTCTCACTACAAACATACGTACGGAGCTGTCTGCGGAAGACGCACGAAGACTATTATGCAAGGCCTTATTTGATAGGCTCCGCGAGATAGTTGCTTTCACGTGGTGGTTGTGGTAGTAACAGTGACAAAGCCACCACTAACCACCCCCAGTGTGTTTTAACAGGTAGAAACATACTTATTTGAAATCAGGTCTAGTGATCTTCGCCTACAGTTTTGAAACGGACACGAAATCACCCGAACTGAGCTCGCAGTAAAAAATTCACTCAAGTAAGAACAGTTTTAATTCATCTACCAATCCACGTACCAATCAACCTACCGATTACTAGCCCAAACGTAACTCTTACTCCCCAGTCCTAACCACGAACCTTCCGACGTCGCAAGACAAGCGCTGGGCTGGAACCTACGGAAAAAAAGAAGCGCAGAGGCCTAGTTAAAACATTCTTTCAAGCTAAAGGTTCGGGTTAGTGTAAACGTCATAGCTGTCACACTGAGGTCTCTTCAAGAATTGCGCTTCCATATCTATGTCGTCATTTATTGAAGAGGTTGTAACAAGGAGTCTTAACGCACTTTCCCTCACCTTCCGACAGTTTATGGGACTCACCTGGAATTTTAAAGATTGCTGGGGAAATCTTCATTCATTATGTGAACGAAAAGTTCATTCTCAACTCATTTTTGATGTGATCACATTTCCAAGCAGGCACGCACTAGCGTACTAGTGTAGCCGGGTGGTGATTACATAACCCCAGGCGCCCACCCAGTCGGCCCTTGAACTCTCCTAGCCGGCATAGCGTGGGAAGTTGCATCATGCGCCTTCTCAGAGTTTGATAAAAAAATGAAAAACCAGCTTTATTTGACTGACTCATGAATAGAAGAAGGGACGGAAAAATAGATAGACAAACAGACTCATTGAATGATTGAACGACTAACTGGAAGGTAGGGAGGCAGACAGACAGATGGACAGACGGACGGACGGACGGACAAACAGAACGACGAACAGACAGACATATAGACAGACGGACACATAGACACACAGACAGACACATAGACAAAGAAACACCGGCACAGGCAAGGAGTGGGCATAGATGTCATATCGTTGTTGTGACACTATACAGGAAGATAAGAAGTACACGTCCTGCAATTTGAAAAAAAATGCGTTCTTCTTTCAGGGACCTCGAGGGAATACATCTGATCAGTTGTTCGTTCCCACGTCCTTGCCTCAGCATAGAAGGAAAGAAAAAAATCTGGAAAAGGTACTTTGGCAGAAAAGAAAATAGTTTATGTTTCGCAAATGCCGAAAACTGGAAGGAGGGAGTACATCAGACTGGTGTTTTTTACCCTGCGACATGTATTCGCTAGGAAAGGAAAGACAAAAAGCTGGCCGAAGCTATAAGTTGATACAAAGAAAACTTAAACAGACGCTCGCGAAACATTCCTGCTGAAATATTGGCATTTGGGGACAGTATACGTCTGTCTCGTCTCTGTGTGGAACACACATCTTCCTGCAGATAAAGTTCTTCTGTTAAACACTCACGACAGCAGGAATGCACTCGGCATTTTTTTAAGTCTCTGAAATGGTCTGAACAAAGGCGGTTAAAAAAAATCACGCAGCGTTCCTGAAGGGTGTCGTAGGTGTTGATGGAAGAACGCATCTTTCCCTCCCCGAGACTCTCGAAATTCAATCCTTTTCACGTGCAGTGGCAAAGCGAACGTTACCAGGCTTTCTTCGGGATTTAAAAAAAAATCGTCTTTTCTGGGTGGGGTGAACCCGACTTTACCCGACCCTGAACATTTCTGAACAGATCCTAGCTGTCAGCGAACATGCAACCAACCTTGGAGGAAAGCCACCGATGGCTGAGGAGACCACACGCTGTCAGGGTCACGGTCAGGAGAGTGAAGGCTGTGTCGGCCACCGCTAGGCTGAGCACGAAGGCAGAGGACGACCTGACGCGGAGCTTTCGGGTCAAGGCCAGGGTCAGCAGCACTACCACGTTGGCGCCGACCGACACCGCGCCAACCGCCAGGAAGGAAACCAGCAGCAGAATGTCGCTGCTGCTGACGCTGGTGGTGTTGTGGGACAGCGTGGGCGTGGCTGAGGTGCTGGGCGAGGCGGCCATGTAGGGCGATCAGGTGGTGCGGCTGAAAACAGAGAACGTCCACTTCAAGGCCCTCTCACTGGGGTCTACAGTCGAGACCAGGAGCCGTGTTCATGGCCGCTGGTTCGGCCTAAAGGGGTCGCGACCACGTGAAAAACTTAGAAACAGTCGCTAACCGATAGTTTGTCACGTGATCTAGATCTCCTTAGGCTGAACCAGCGGCCATGAACACGGCTCCAGGTAGCAAAGCGACTGTAGTGCCCTGCAGATGGCTCCGACCTTTGACAGCTGGACAACTACAAGCACGGTTCAGTTTTAACACGATCTCGACTTCCCACGCTACCTGGCGCTACCGTTTATGCAGAAATTCTCTTCGATGGTGGCAAACTCAACGCACGCAACAGATTTGGCAATACAGGGTTTCGCATAACAGGTTACACTTACACACCCCTGACACCCCGTCCTCCAAACACGCACGCATCCACGCCCGCGCGCCCACACAAACGCGTACGCACACACACAGATCTGGCAACCATGCACTACTTAGGACGCATGGTTCTCCTATATAGACATACTCTGTATAATAAAAACACATACGCAGCATAAAATATATGATAACACATTTATGAAAAAGGTTTTTTAATCCACACAGGCACAAGACAATCCATCTTTTGTTCATATACATTAA
>SMGT01007520.1:271728-283945 GCA_004794575.1 Lanistes nyassanus
CCCCCCCCCAAAAAAAAAATCCACCATCCACCATACCCGACCAAGCAGACGTTACTCGAGTAGAAGAGTACACTTTCTGTCTAGGCTGCCATCGAGTAACGTGTACGCAACATGTAAAGTCTGCATGTGCCGTCAGGAAATTTCCCATTTAAACACCGTTCAGCTGTTATCTTTCTCTGTTATGCTAGTTGCCAATGTCTATTGGCAAGACCACAAAACCCGTTTTGTTCTTTTGTCGCTCATGTTTTTACAGTGTAGTGAGATGTCCACTTGCGAAATATTATCCAAACCAACCAACCGACCGACCGATTCCATTTAAATTGTTTTGGTCTTCCTGCCTGTTTTCGATCTGCACACCGGGGTCAGGCATTGCCGAGTGTTAATCTTCGTCCTACTGGTGGTCACACTAGCGTTTGTATTTCTTTTCCCATGTATATTTATACATACAGATATACGGGCTCGCGCACGCATATATTTATATATACGTATGGAGAGAGAGAGGCAGAGCGTGAATGAGAGAAAGGACAGAGACCACGTCTGACAACTGAATTTACAGACAGTGTTATGCGTGGGAAAGGTTATACAAACGGACATACAACTGATCCCAGTTTTGTTATTCCCTGGATTGTCCGGGGAGTGGGGAAGGAGGGGCACTCATAGTCTGTCGAAGAGCCTCAGTTTCGAGGATTTGGGATCGAATCCAGGTGTAGCCAAAGAGCTATGCAGACTCCATTAGACCATCATTATAACATGAACATTAAACTGCTCTCCGTACTCACACCCTACTTCAGCTTTTAGTTTAGTAACTACGTCAGTGAACACTTAAATAATAGTGCCCTCTCCCTCCTCCACCTCCAATACTCCTGCCGTGATGGAGCAGTTGCTGGTACGGCGTAAAACAATCTCCCCTCTCCAAACCAAAAAAAAATCCCAGGACCAAGCTCAATGAAGCAAGTCTTGGTCCATTGTTTACTGGTAAATACATCTTGAAGGGAAAGAAAGAAAGAAAATTTTTGGTTATTCATCACTCTTCACCCTTTCTCTTGCTGCATTTGATTTCCAAGGCAATCAAGAGAGCTGAAGCTGCTTGGACGATGAGTGCTGACGAAAAATGAGATAAACTGATGTCCTGCAGAAACTGTTCAGATTATTCTCTTTGCGCTCTTCCCAGAAACAGAAAATGTTCAGAAGCTTCAACAAGTGGGAGCCGCTTCATCTCCAGGGCGCATGTCCGCGCAACCCCTTTACTTCGTCGCACCGTCCCTCTTTCGCACTCCCTCCCATCCCAGCTGGCCGATGTTGAATATCTGCCAAAATAAATCAGCGAGAAAGCGTTCGCCCTCTCAGCCACCCCGTCATCGATTTGTCTAAAGAAAACGGTTACTTCATCCCAAGCTTTCCGCTTTCGAGGCTACTGTCTCTCTATGGTAACGGGCTCTAGTTCTTTACCCATAGGGGTGTTTTGTAAGAGGTGCACACAAAAACAGCTGCTTGCTTTCACAGGACTTTCAACCACACAATAAAATTCTGTCTGCTAACACTATTTCTGCCTGGTGTTCAACTGTCTCGGACAATTGAAGATTTATCCCAGCAATCAACGAGCGGTGGCCATGACAAATACGGAAGCTGCACCACTCCGCCAGTGGGTCTTTTTTAACACATTCTTCTCCCTTTCCATACAGCTTGTGCGGTCATAATGTCGTCTCCAGGAATGCCATTAATAAATAACGACAGCTCGCTGGCCCGTGGAGAGCTTGTGCCATTCATAAGGAGTTCAGTCATATCAAGACAGGAGGCTAAAGAGTCACATTCATCTGTATGAGAGCCTAGTTAATGGAAAACCTAGTTTTCTGTTAGTGGAAAACGCATCATTTTGCACTTTCTCATTCCGTGTTAGCATCTCATTTTCTGTAAGACCAGAGCGTTTCGGAACTTTAGCTGCAACAGGAGGAACTGAACCTTCTGAAACTGTCTGATCTGTACAGGAAAGAGAGGCCCAAGAACCCAAACACAGATACGGACATACCAACAGAAGGATACGGGGAGACGCCTGCCTGACATATTGACGGTCCGAGAGACAGACAGGCAACTAGGGAGGCAGGTGGAAAGGCAGACATAGAGAACCCAGTCAGGGAGCCAACTCTTCCTTCCCCTTTCTCGCTCACCCACTCCTATTCTTCTGTACCTGTGCTTGCGGCATGCATGCGTGCGTGCCTCAGTCAGTCAGTCAGTCAGTCAGTCAGTCAGTCAGTCAGTCAGTCAGTCAGTCAGTCAGTCAGTCAGTCAGTCAGTCAGTTATGCATTTGGTTTGAAGGTCCAGCTCTTAGGCAAACGACTTCGATCTGCCAGCTGCTGACTTGGCACTGTGCGAGAAAAACTTTGCCCACTTCGAAAACTGTTTGTTTGATCGATGACGGTGCTCAGTCTGAGAACGCCCCTTAACCGCTTTCCCAGTGCCGTGCCTGTGGCATTCTGCTTTGGTCTCCATCTGCATTCTCAACAGAAGAGATTTTCAGATAAAAGTAGCACGTGTTTAGGTTAAAACGGTCTTTCCTAACTGTACAAAACTGCGTCCTACTTCGCCGAACTAGGTCACGCGTGTTATGGTGAGGTTCGACAAAGCAGGACACAGTTTTGTACAGTTAAGAAACGCCCTTGAGCTGACAACCAAAATGCAGAATGGACAATACAGTGTGGTTAACACAGGAGTAATGTTTTGCCTTGGGGGGGGGGGGGAGGCGAGGGAGGTAAACTTGCAATGGCATGGTAGATGAATATATTATGGATCTCATCCCATACAATGTTAAGGGTTCACATATCCGGAGTTAGTTTAGGGAAAAAAATACTTCATCGCAGGCTCTCCACAGTTGATTAGTGGTTTATTTCTCGAGCTGACATTGTTGGAATGAGTGTAACCAAACAGTTGTAGAGAAATGCCAGGAAATAGCCACTCATCTTCTCTAGCGATGCTCCAAGTCTTCTGTCATTGAGCTTCCAGGCTTTTATGATCTTGTCTTTTTTGCTGAATCCTGACTTTCAAAATATCTGAAAGACAAAGTGTAGCACTCGATCCCTCTACAAACAGAAGTAAACAAACCCAAAGAAGCACGCAGAAGATTTGGCGACTTGTACACAAGGCAAGCATCTGTGATTGCTTATGTAAGCTAAATCCGTCCTGTATTTGTAAACTATTTCTTCTTGTGATAAGACTGATGGATTGAAAACTAGCTTTGACTGTTACAACATGATTTTTGCACTACTCCTCTGATACTGCATCGCATTGAATGCACGTGTGCAGAATGCTGATAGAAAGAAAACCTAATGTAAGCGACTGCGCGTGTGTTAGCGAGGTGAAGTGAACCTGTGCAGTGAGTACGTGCGTGTGTGCTTGTGTGCGTACGTACGTAAAGATACACTGTATATGCAACGCGAAGCTTCTGACAAGTCTGCACGCATGCTGCATGATAATTTATTTACTGGAAAACAGCTGGATAGGTTTGACGTTCCCTTTGAAAAAAGTGAAAATGTAACCAATGCTGCAGTCAGAAGCAATGTAACGGGGAACTCACAGTGGTGTTCCAGAGGACAGATCGAATCGAATTAGAAACATCTTTCCTTCTCCAAATTGGCGCCCTCCATTTTCTGTTTCCTTTCTTCTTTTTTTCCACTTACTATGAAAAGTGTTTCACTAGTCTCCACATTCTGTAAAACAAACATTCCTCTATATATTTCATATTTTAACCCTCCTCGGTGTCTTCAAACGTTCGATGTGTCTCCATATTTCTTCATATCCACAATTTCTGTGTATTATTTAAAAATGGAACAACCTGACCTTTCCGTTCTAAGTCCACGAACAACAACTGTAACCACGCAAACTACAGTGCAACCCACCGCGCGACCTGTGCGTACCTGCCAGGTAAACAGTGCAATCTACATCCAGCATCACGCTTGTTTTCCTACCTTATGAGCCAGTACAACCCAAGGGATACTAATCTACTTAATTAGCCTCGGCCAGCCCTTGGAGTGTGAAACAGAATCTGTGTAACGGACAGAGGAAGACGCACATGACGCAGGTGATGTGCAGGTGATGTGGTCACCATTAGCTGGAGTTCGGCGTCGAGATGTCGTAGTGGAAACATGATGCTGTGCAACATTATAAGCTACTTCCAACCACGGAAGGGATAAACATTTTCCTTAACTGTCAAGCAAACTTAGTAAAGGTATAAAGCTTTGGTTCAAAATTGTGTCCTAAGCTAACATGGCCGCCGTCGGTGTTTGTGCGCGCGCGCCCCTTTGTGTAGAAACGTGTCAGGAAAGGGAAGAAAGGGTTCGCTAGAGAGAAAGGAAGAAAACCCGGTTACGTTGAAAGACTACAAATCAAATTTTAAATTTTGAAAAACCGACGTAAAAATTTTGCATTCTATTGCTAATGCGGTCTGATGTGGAAAGACATTTATAATGTAGCCCTATATCATCACATACCACGAGGCATTACGATTGTCCTCTTTTCCAAAAGGACTCTCCGTCGTCATGGTTTTCTACTGGACGCGCTGGCTTCTTGCTTGCTTGTATAGCTGTGCGCAAAACTACATGATTCTTCGAGACGTGGAACTTAAATCTGACGCCATTCCACTAGACCTGGTCTTGCGTGGAATTTGTGATCACATGGTTGACACTAATGTCCTTGACACGGGACAGCAGCGCCACCTGTGGCGTCCTCTTGAACCTAATGGGTCGCAGTAATTGCGTACAGAACGAAGCGATATTTTACTTATGGGTGGGTGGCGGTAGGCGAAAGACACCCAAATTGATCACGTGGGGTTATTAAGTTGATTGACAAAGATCGTGACCACATTGCAGCTGTCGATGGCTTTTCTTTAATTCTCTTTTCTTTCGTTCTCAGAGAATTTCACTAGCAGAAATGCTTTCAACAACTTGAAGAAGCAGAATTTCTGTGGCATTTTGTGTCCACAACGATGACCAAACATTTACTCATCAAGGTCACAGGAAAAAATCGTTGAAATGCTGACTTGAAGAATCAATACGTTAATTACGTGTTTCAGTTCATGAATCGTTCTAAAAATAAAAACAAGTCTCATTAAGTGTGCTGGAGGAAACACGCGTTCAAAACTTTCCAATGTCTTTGCTCGGCGTTCGGTCCTCACGCGCTTATTTTGAAAATAAGCGTATTGCTTGTACGATAACAACAAGAACAAAATTACCGAAACAATATCTGTTCTTATTTTAGCTTGTGACTGAGGCCCTAGCTGGTCATTCAATCAGTTGCGAAAACGTGCCAGACGAGGGACAGTAGCACAGACAGTATGCGATCAGCATCAGACAAGGGTGATGGGGTGTCTGGGAGTCTGCGAGGCGCAGCCCAGCGCCCTAGCGGCCGTTTCCTGAATCAAACAGACCCGTCCAGTGCTGGCGGTGGCCGCCGAATGGCGAACAGGAGGGGGCTAGGGGACGGAGGGGTGGGGAGGTGATCGTGAAGACCCATGACGTCAGAGCTGCCTGTTCACGTCGGCCCTAGCAGCAACGGAGACGACGAGAAGCGCGCCATCAGACCTTTGCTCTCACCACCCCGCCGTCTTCTCCTTCAACGTACTTCTTGATCCACTCGATCCCCCCACCATCACCCTCCCCAGCCGCACCCAAACCTTCCCCTTCACTCTCTCGCTCACTCTCACGCACAACGTAAAGAGATATCGGGTCTAAAATGATTGAAAGAAATAGGAATATACGTCTATTACTAATGAAACGATGAAAATGTTCCATATTGTGAACATCCCTTCACTGGCTGTGTTGTTCTTGATCGTGATAGAGGCGCAGAAGTGCAGACGTCATTAAAATAGGGTCCTGGTCGTTCACAGAACGGCGACGGGAAGAAAGCAGGCCTGAGACAGAGAGAGACAAAGAGAGAGGCGGGCGGAGGAAGAGTAAAAGAGGGAGAGTGAACTTTGTTGTCTACTCCCCCGCAATGTGATCTCCAGGACAGTAGCATCTCTCCTGATGGACTCCAGGATGGCACCATCACTTACTGGCACCCTGCAGGATAGGGTCGTGTCTCAGTGGGTCGACTTCACACTTTACACCGCAGAAATCATTTGCATCAAGCACCAGCATCATCCGTCAGGAGAAGTCTTAAAAGCTGAACCCATCACCCGTCTGCTGCAGTTCGCAGCTTGTTTACGCCTTGTTCACGTGTGATTTAACAGCAGAGCAAAGCAAGGACGCTGCACATTTTATAACCTTTATTTTAAAAATCTTATGCCAAAAATCAACACACGTCATACAAGGACGTTACCCTCCTCCCGTCCTCTTGCTCTTTGCACCCCCCGCCCCCACTATTGTTTTATTTCGTACACCTCAAAACAATCATACTACCAGAGGTTGGCACACGGCAGGAGGAGCGTAGATTGAGATAAATCCTGGTAACAGGTACACAGGAGCACGAATGCTGGCCAGGGGATTCGGAAATTACCAGCAGCGTGCTTACAGCCGACTGTCAGCAGTTTCTTTTAAAGCGGGATGTGGATCAGCAGCACAGGGTAACGAAGAGTCGGAGAAGAGACAAAAAGAAAGTAACGGTTCAGTACGTGTCGCTATGGTTGAAATGGCGCATGAGCTGAAGCTCCAATAGGAGAACACCGTCCTGCAGGGCTCCTTGCCTTTATGTTTCTTTCTCCTCTCTCACAATCTCTCCCTACTCCCCCCCCTCTCTCTCTCTCTTACTGATACTAACTAAACTGGATACATCCACCTATTCTTCTCTCCTTGATATGCTTCATCTTCCAAAAATAGGTTTATATAGATAGAGGCAGCACTTCACGAAACAGCCTTGAAAAGATCTCGGAAATAGTTCTTTAAACAGCCTCTACACAGCCTTTAAACAGCAGGAAATGGTATGGGAATAGCGAGTAAACTGTCGAATTAATCAACCCCTAAGTAGTTGTATGCATCACTGAAATAATTATTCTGGAAATAGCCTTAAAATGCCATAGAAATGAAATGCCTTGTTAGATAGCTGAAGAAGCAATTATGCTCGACAAAATAGAAAAACCGAGGTATTTAAAATAGCTGTTATTAGGAAATAGTTTGAAATCCACTCTTGACCATGACCATATTGTAATTTCTCAACAAGCTGCGAGATGTGGCTGGTCAAAACCACAATATCAATGGCTGAATTAACTCAAAGAAAACAATGAGAGTCTATAAACGGATATATCATTACATATACATGTTTAATAAAAAGACTAGTAAGGTTATTTTATCAAGCAGGACTGGCACAATTTTAGCAAATTAGCTAAGCAGTAGGCAGATAGATAGGCAGATAGGTGCTACTTACCTCGGTTGTGTCAAAAGTCCCAAGTACAAGAAGCATCATCCACTTTGCGTGGCAATGTGTGGCGGCTCCATCTCCTGCACTGCGAGCAAGACACTGCAAGTGTTCTCGTATTCTCCCTCCTTGCAGTTTCTGTCTGACTCTCACAAAAAGGCACTAAGAAAATCAGGCGGCGGGCGGCGGGCGGCGGGCGGCGGGCGGCGGGCGGCGGGCGGCGGGCGGCGGGCGGCGGGCGGCGGGCGCGCGTTCTGTCTGCCGCGCGGAAAAACGACAAGAAGGCGTGCAGTGGTGAGAACGGACAGTTCTGAAGCCAAGGAAGTAAAATACGTCGTGTAAAATACGCAAGTATCATGAGTGGCTGTGTGGGTTCCTGGGTTCATGCGTGGCTGTTTGGGTTCCTGGGTTCATGCGTGGCTCTGTGGGTTCCTGGGTTCGTGCGTGTACGGACGAACAAAGCATTACCCCTCTGTCTCATGGTTGCACATAAGGATTTCTTTTTCTTTTGTATGTTTGGGGGAGAGAGGTCGCCTTATTCTATTTTGAATTTTACCGCTGCTACCACAAACTGGTACTTTAGTGTTCCAGTGGGGCTTTTTTTAACAACCAAGGGCGATTACTCGGTGTGGCCTTGGGCTGTTCTCCAGTTGTGCTGCTGCCCCACCTGCGCCATTCCATCACTCCGTCTCTTCTCACCACAAATAGAGTCTTTTCTTGTCTTCCTTCCCTTCGCTGCGTATCTTTCTTTTCAAGCAACGCAATACCAACGTCTCTTTTCTTGTTTTTCCTTTCCCCTTTTCTCCCTCTCCCTCTCCCTGCCCCCGCCTCCCCACTCACCGACTTGTTTCAAGTCAAAGTGCGCCAAAGAAAAGGACGATGCGCAGATTTGATGAGTCTGATGAAGCCTCCAAGACCAGCGCCTACAGACTTTCGTAAATCATTGTGTTGTGACGGCCTGATAATTTACAGACCTGGTCGCAGGAGCAAATCCTACAGTCATGCCGAGCCATAACAGTGTGAAATGCGTTGATTAATTCAACCTAGCTGAATAATTTTCCCCTCACCCTGCCCCGATGAGAGCTTTATCTAGACATTCCTGATGAAAGCTTTTACTTTCCAACAAATCACGACACGGGGACGTCACACCGCAGTGTCCGCGTGAACACATTACCAGACCCCAGGCAGGAGCGGAGTTCACAATAGCTCTGTAATGACAGTCGTGGGGCCAGACTCGTGGAAACTCTTCATTCTGTCTCTGTGACTGATGATTGTTTCTGCTCGTCGAGTCCTGAGACCTTATACATGAACTGGTAATACAACCTTTGTCTACGAAAAACAGACTAGGTCTGTGTGTTTTGGTCTGCGACCACACTAGTTCATGCACAAGAGCCAGGAACTGCGCTTTAAGGGAGGGTTGCATGAACGTTCGTATCGCCTCTTCGTTCGTAAGGGTGGACGTAAAATACACAGGCCCAACGGGCCTTATGACCATTTTTATGATGTGTGGGGTTTTTGACGATGCAGGAAACCAGAACGATAAATGTAAAGCATTCTTTTCTTCAAAAAAGATTCTCTGCGTGTTTCCATTTGTGATAAGATAACGTTGATTTATCCTTATGCTTCGAACCTTTCCCTGAGCACTTTCTAGCAGCGATCGGGAAGAGCTCCTAGCGCTCTACAGCTACTGCATGAAAATGTGTGTTCTCTCAAAGAGAAAACTCATGGATGTCTTGCATTAGCACCGAATATTCGCAAGAATTACTGTTTCCTCTGCGTGAGCGCACATTTTCAGGCAATGACAGAGGCAATCAAATATCGCTAACGCAGCGACGACCTGGCAACAATAAGAAAACGACCTTCCGCAGAGTGTTGTGTTGGAGCACGGAGGTTTAATACCAATTACAAATCCAATTTCTGTAGTAATCTGGCATACATCAGGAGTAAATTCTTTCATCTACCCTGCTCTTTATTAAAGAAAACATAGCCATCGCTTTTGTTAATGATGGTGTTGCTGTCTCTGATGATCAGCATGTTCATTATTTGGAGCATTTCTTTCAGCAGCTCATTCCTCTAGCTGTCATCGTTGTCTTTCAACAGACGGATGTAAGCACATTTTTCATCTTTAAAAGCAGTTGGCTTCGCTAGCGTCATGACGTCTCGCCATGCAGTTACACAAAATTTAAAGAAGGGAGGTACAGTCGGGGGGGGGGGGCTCTTTCCTTTTGTCTTGGGGGGTGTATGGGTTGCAGCCAGGCGTTTAATCTGTTCACCACCCATCCACACACCCACTCACCCCAGTTTTTCTCTGTCCCCGATCTGAATCGATCCGAACTGCGTTCACCTTTTGCACACATACAGTCATCGGGGTCGACGTGATTGTTCCTTGCTCTCCCTGGCGCTGATGTCTGATGTGCTGAGTACGACGCACTTTGATAGCGAGAAGGCTGTTCACTTTCATCAGTCGTGTTCCACAACCTGCTCTCCACTCCTTCCCAGCACTATTCTCTCTTTTGCACACACTGCAGCAGAAACCAGGCCATTCCTAAATCTGACAAGGCCAACATTCGGGCGAATAGCTTCAGGCAGTCGGCAAGAGCTGTTGACAAACCGCAGGAGGTACGTACACACGTCTAGAAAAGCTTTCAAAGACATGAAGCTGATTCTATAAGACTAGGCCCGTACTCATAACCAGGCTGTGTTGCACGACCATCTCGATCCTTGTCCAGACACAAAGGTGGCCATAGAGCATGTCGACTTTTTAAAACTTACAGCCATGCAACCAAACACAGGCCATAATTTCAGAGCACTAAAGCTAAGAGATATGAGATCGGTGCAATTGTTCTGACACAGTATTGTACTATGCAACAGTGCTTTGCAATTGTGCTTATTTCCAGAGAAACATGAATATCTTCATGATGGCTCTTTCTTTCTTTCCTTCTGTCTGTCTGTCTGTCTGTCTGTCTGTCTGTCTGTCTGTCTGTCTGTCTGTCTGTCTGTCTGTCTGTCTGTCTGTCTGTCTGTCTGTACGTACGTATGTATCGGTTGTTAGTCTTTCAGAATTGATGATGGAGGCTACCACACTGACTAGTGAAAAGCTCTGCACACAGTAGGTTATTGGGACATCCCCATTTAGTCTAATTCTCTCTTCCCGAGCAAAAGGGATCAAAGGATGGCGGAAGAGGGAAGGGAGAGAGGACCACAAAACGAGGATGATGCGCCATCATTATGGAGATATTCCAGCTGGCATCACAACAACAGTGTTGTGATTGAAATAAACTGTTGCAGCCAATAAGTTTTCCTAATAAAGCTCACGGTTTGCGCTTTTCGTCACGGTAGTATCATGCCAATGCGAGTGCAGTGCCGCGTTTTAGAAACTTGGCGTTAATTATTCCTTCCCCTCTATCCAGGTGCTTAAAAATGGGGAGGTGATGAAGTTAGGTGGCCAGCGGCGTGGGGGAAACGACTCATTTAGAAGCCCATCAAACAAGAATACCTCCCCTTGAGAAGAGGCATTCACACTTCACTTACTCCGCGTACAATTGGCGGGTGTCAGTTGTCGTTAGATGTTAAATTCACCTTGCCCTCGCTAAACTTAGACCACGATGAAAAGAAACGATGTAAAACCACACGTGGAAATGCAATAAACGGAAATCTGGAGCAGACAGCGATAAAGCTCTCCCTTCGTATTGTTTGTATAAGCGCTCTTTCTGGTCTGGTGCCAGAGGCTATGGTTCTGACAGCCTGAGAAAATATGGCCTCCTTCTATAGTAACTGATAGAGCAGAAGAACGCTCTGCGACAAAGCGCTGTAACCCATTCAAAGGTAGAGGAGTCTGGAAGAGTGTGCCAAGGACATCTTGTATGAAAGAGAGAGTAATGGAGACGGGACAGAGAGGAATAAAGAGGCGGACTGATGGAGGGATAGCAAGAGAAATAATTGTTTCTGCCTTTTAGTTTTTCAGTCGAAGTAGATTGCGTTATAGACACCTTTCTTTGTTGGCGAGGGAGAGCAGTTTGAAGCGGGCAGAGATCCAGGTAAAAGAGTGACACAGTGACCTGCCCGTCGTCTCTGCGTGTGGCAAAAGAAAGATGGTCCACTCATCTGCGGCCGGCTTTCACGCCAAAAGATTACAATCTTTTGCTGGCCCTATATTTACCTACACGCTCTACACTGAAGATGCACCTGAACATCTCCTACTAGAGGCAAACTGCAAACGACAGCGCGCTAGCATTTTTTCCCGGAAGCCTTAATCTGAAACTCAGTGGTATAAAAAAAAAGGTTTTTGTGAAATGGAACGAACGAAGAAAGACAAGCCATGATGTTCCACATGTACTGCACAGGCGGACTGACTTGCATAGTACATTCAGAAATAAATCTTATGCGCTCATTTCAACAGGTACAATAAAATCACTACCGGACTTGAAGCTTCTCAAAGATCCAGTGTTCCCAAGGTTCCCTTAATTTAAAAAAAAGTTACAGGAAGGTAAAGTTGTCCCGTGACCTTTTTGGGTTCTATGAGATGGGGGTATTTGACACAACATTTCTGGGGACTAGCATCGTGAGGGCGGTGCCCATCTCTTCCACGCTGCCTGACCCACAGTAAGTACCCATTCACAGCGGGGTGAACCAGGGAGAAGTGTTACCCATTCACAGCAGGATGAACCAGGAAGAAGTGTTACCCATTCACAGCGGGGTGAACCAGGGAGAAGTGTGGTGCGGCGCGCAAGTTTCAAACCAGCGCCTTTGCATTCAGAGGCATACTATACCGCGCTCAGTCTACTTCCCTTACTATACCGCGCTCAGTCTACTTCCCTTACTATACCGCGCTCAGTCTACTTCCCTTACTATACCGCGCTCAGTCTACTTCCCTTA
>SMGT01007520.1:287608-304928 GCA_004794575.1 Lanistes nyassanus
TCACAGAGCTCTCTCTCTCACACACAGAGCTCTCCCTCTCTCTCTCGCACACAGTTCTCCTCTCTCTCACACACAGAGCTCTCTCTCTCACACACACATTTCTCCATTTCTCACACACACATAGAGCTCTCCCTCTCTCTCACACACAGAGCTCTCTCTCTCTCTCACGCACACACAGAGCTCTCCCTCTCTCTCTCTCACACAGTTCTCCTCTCACACACAGAGCTCTCCCTCTCTCTCTCTCTCACACACACACAGAGCTCTCTCTCTCTCTCTCTCACTTCTCCTCTCTCTCTCACACACACAAACGCACGCACTCAAGCACGCACATCCACACACACATTCTTTTACAAAAAATAATCAGGATGCGGGCGAGAGATAGGGAATGCGGGAGAGGATCATGAAGGCCTGGAAAAGAAACGTTGTGAGCGACAATGACAATAATAATAAAATACAAGGATTATTGCTTAGGCCTTCACCCTCTTTTTCCTGCAATTCCTGGAAGCCAGTACAATTTTCGTCTTATCAGCACCTATAATGTAACCTTTCACCCATCAAAGAGACTATATGTGGGCTCAGTTCTTATTGGGTCAAACATAGAAATACCTAACAAAGAACAATTAAATGAGGACAGAGCGCTATAAATCATCAATAGATAATCCCAACAAGGTACTGGCAGCGCTAGACGTACCCGTATGCTGACGTGTGCAACCAAGGGAGCCTCTGCCATGTTCCTTACTTTCGACTCTCTCTTTGCTACGTGTTTGGGTACGGTAGGCTCCCTTGGTTGCACACGTCAGCATACGGGTACGTCTAGCGCTGCCAGTACCTCGTTGGGATTATTTATAGAAATACCTAGTTTTGTAGATCTATCCACACTTTCTCATTTAGTTCAATTATTATAAGTACTATCAGTGACAGAGACATGAAAATAATGTTTCTAATATTTATACGCTTCTTTTAAAAGGACCATTCTACCATGTGGAATGAAAACAGGGGAAGGGACTATACTATCTACTGCAATAAAAATGCCGTTCATTTCTTACCTCTGCATCTTCACATCTCTAAATGCGGTTATATTGCACAAGCTTTAGAACTTTTAATATCAGCTGTATCAACATATGGCACAGGACAAACCAGGCTTATATAGATCCCTATAGCTTGCAAAAGTAATCCTTTTCGTATAAAGAACCATGCCCTTCGTGTATAAATGCATCATGTTTTGTTTAAGGAGAGGTGTGAATGATTTTTCACCTGCAATCCCTTGATTTATCCAAGGAGAATATACTAAGCCTAGCAGTGACCTTTATACACCAAACACAGATGTGCTGACAGAATTTAAATAAATAAGTTTTTTAAAAAAGAGATAATATTTTATAGAAATTATTTGGTAGAGAGAGAGAGGAAACAGTGTCGACGGTTGACAGATGTGCCGACAGAATTTAAATAAATCAGTTTTTTTTAAAGAGAGATAATACACTCTGTAGAAAATATGTGCGTGTGTGCGTGAGAGAGAGAGAGAGAGGAAACAGTGTCGACGGTTGAGCGAATAAAATCGAAGACACTGGCGTGCCTGCCAGTTTCCCGACAGGCTGTCAACTGGGAGGTCGGCTTCGAGACCAGCGATCTAGCGATCTAAAACCGGCGCATGGTCGCCGCCTCCTCAGTTCTTCTAAGGCCTGACGTCGACGTGCCGCAAGCCTTCTGGCAGCAAGATCGCCAGTCTTCACTGGTCTCCTGCTCAACAATCGCAGAGCCAATGGCTTGCTTCTCAAACGTCAAAGAAAGCAGATGCTCCAACCACCCTTCCGGAAAATGTGCGTTTTCCGGCTGTTGTAGCTTGATCCAAAAAAAAAAAAGGTTTTAATGCCCGTTAGCAAGACATGCCTGATGTTTGTGCTTCACGTATTATGTGACTTGTTAACCCTGGCAGGCGCCATTCTGCATTCTGCCTCCCTTAACACAGACAAATATTACTGTCATAGTTAAGGCACGTATTGAAGGAGTTGTCGTTCCTGCCTTGTCCGAGACGGCACCACTGCTAGCATTCGGTGTACAGACAATAGTTTCTCCCCACAGACTGGTTTTTACGTAGCAACAGAGATCGAAGTACAATTTAAGCGACACCTTTCACTGTCGGAGATAGATTAGTTTTTAGTCACTGGGTGCACATATACGCAGGAAAACCTAGTCTTTGGCTGAAAACGCCAACTACTGTTCGACTGCTGGTGTTGCCCTCGGTACGAGGGTATGTGTCGGAGAGGAGTAGTTTTTAACCTAACCAAGTATGGTTGGCCGAAACTAACCATAACCATAACCACAGTCAGCTTCTGCGAATTATAAGGTCCCTGTTAGGACGCACATTCGCCTAGTTAAGAGAGGCTTTAGTGTACTGTCTGTAAAAGCTGCCCCTATCCAGGCAAAGCACGTGTGCCAGACACGTCCGAACCCTCAATGGGTGGCAAACAATTAGCTTAATCGCATACACTACGTGCCCCACATCCTTTTAAAAAAAACGAACTCATCAGTTGATAAGGTTTTCTTTAAAAGCTATTTTGCAGTCGTGCTGGTTTTTAAAAGAGCGGCATCCCTTGCCAGACCTCCAGACCATTCTGCCTAGTAGCAATCGGCGAGAGGAGACAATGATCATCACAATTCATCCAGCGCCCCCCATCGACTAGAAAGGGGACACCATCGAGCTTCTGCTTAGCCTTCCTTTCAGACTGCTACTGGCGAACAATCGGCTATCAAACGTGGTCCATTTTTCAATTATCACCCCTGCCGCTTCTAGATCGTTTTGCGTGTGCAGCCCCAATAGAGTTCCTCGACTCATTTCCAGGGGTTGAATTTGTGTGAAGAACTGACCCTGTTCTGGTGTCCATAGCCTCGCCAAGATGCCTTGAGGCTAGCTCTGATAAAAAAAAACACTTTTGGAACGTATTGGCTGGGTGAGCTTCGATCACAAACACATACGCATTTAGATGAGAAGTGGACTAAGGAGTGAGTTCAAACCCTGTTAGTTTCAGGTTGATCCAGCCTGTAAGAGAATCACGGCAGCACACGGTCCGTCTTATTTCAAGACTGGTCATAATAATGCAAAGTTATAATTACCTGTATTGAAACAGGATTAATGTGACCACATTATCAATAAGCAGTCACGGATACACCGTATCCCACAAATATTTATAAAAATAGCGGAATAACTACCTATTATTTTGGGGCGTTCATAGTTATTTTATAATATTCCCTTGCATGCATACCACAAAAACATTAAAAGATATGGAAATTCGTAACTAGCACTTTAGCCATACACGTGTATATATGTTTCTACTGATGTATTACCTCTTCGCGAATTCCTCTGTGACATCTGAGGCACTAAAAGAGCCAGCAGACTGATAACTGCAGTAAGATGGCCAGTACGGACATGCAATATAATAATGTTCGGGGAGATGGCCGAATGGGGTTTGCACAATGTATCACTCCTGGAAATAATCATTGGCCACACCAGCATTCGAACCGACCTTCCACGCGCTGGTCCGCAGCTCTACCAACGGAGCTATCTAGGCCCCCTTTACCACGCGGAAGACAGTGAACATAACAGGGGGAACAACTCTTGCCTGACCTGTTGGTGCACGGTTTTTGATCTGTAATTCGCCTACTTGTGTCTTCTGACAATTCTGCCGTCATGCAATAAGACTGTGCCTCAGCACCGTTGAAGCTGTTGAGATGAAATGAATGTTTCGATGCATTTGACGACATTTCTCCGTTTTGTCTTTGAGATGTCCTGCACGACAGCTCACACATCAGTTTTTCTAACTTCGCGTTACACTGATTAGTCATCAGCATGACCCTTGTTACACTAGTTACAGAAAAAATTTCAGGTTAAAAATAAGGCGTTGGTTCTACATCTGCACATCTCTTTTCACCTCAACATAATGACGAAAAGACAGGGAGGAAAAGCACCTACACATGTACACGTAATGTTCTTTCGTTATCAGCTGCTCCTGATCAGTTACAGGTGAGTGTCCTGAAAACTTCATCAGTACCAAGTAATTTCTAAACAGTCGCACAGAGGACAAAGCACACATAGCGGGAAAGTGTAGAATGGGCATAGTCTGGAAGGAGAAAACAGCAAGTTATTGTCCGGCTGGAATAGCGCCCTCAAACATCCTTTTTAGAACGAGATCTCACAACTGCACCCTACATACACGTACTCCGTGAGTCGACACTCGGGTTTCTTTGTCTGGGAAGACTTTCAACAGGTTTTTGTCACACACTGCATGGGTGTTTCGTCACCCCGAGGTGACAACTGCGGCCCCGACTTGCGTCACACGGCGTGGATGCTCTGCACTCCCCACTGACTTGGGGAACGCATGCACAGATCACCTGTCGTCTCGTTCAGCGCAACAGTAGAGACTTGAACTTATACATGAAAACAGAAGTCCTACCTAATGCCCCACCCTACCAAGTAAGCCGCTAAGGGTATCCAGCCTGCAACTTTTTAACTGTAAAAACCATGCAATGTCTGCCACTCAGGTATTGATCTCCACGGATTGGCCTCTTCTAAGTTAAAGATGCGACGATGCGTAGAGGTCATGGCTTGACCTATAACTATCTATTGATTTGTTAGCAACCGGCGCATTTGGTACGCCGTGCATGCTGCCCAGTCGATGGACATTGCACACATCCAGGCCGGCGAAATTTTTCCCCAAAATGATTTGCGCCAGCCGGGTGCGCATGCTGGTTGCTAACAAATCAATAGATAACAAACGATGACCGAGCGCTTAAATTATCATTCCAACAGAAAGTACTTGAAGCGCTCAACATAACCGTATGCAGACGCATGTGACCAAGGGAGCTTACCGTACCCAAACACTTAGCAAAGAGAGGGTCGAAAGAAAGGGACCTGGCAGATCCTCATGTAGAAATCAATAGATCTAGGTCAAGCCACGACCTCTACACAGCGCGACTTCTTTTAGTTTCATAGAAGAAACCAATCCATGGCGATTCGAGTTGGTAAAGAAATAGGGTTCCACGGTTGTCGCAGGTTCGAAACCCCTCATAGTTTACGTTTTTTTTGGGGGGGGAGGGGAGGGGGTGGTATCAGGTAGGGATTGTTTTCATGTAGTAGTTCAAGCCCATCTTCGCGCTAAACAGGATGAAAGTTGGTCTGCGTATCCAGGCTGGGGCAGAATAGAGAGAAAAAAATTCCACGTCCGGACTGTGCGTTGTGCTTTTTATCCGCCGCGTGCTAACGGTCTTGTCTGGAAAGGCTGGTGGTGCCAATTCAAATTTTAGTTTTTTTTAAAATATGCGGTAAAAGTGTCGGAATCAAATGTATATTTCCCGCATTATAACCAAGGTTTCTCGACTGATTTACTAGAAATCCAAAATTGATTTTGAAATGGCGACATAAACAGCTACATACACAAAACCCTCCCTCATCCCCCCCCCCCAAAAAAAAGCAAAATGTGTTTCAAGGGAAGCAGCCACGGCATTTCACCTTTTTGCCAACTCGTCTTTCATACCAGTGCACTATTCACAATTGAACATTTACACTGCCCGAAAATCATACGTGAAGACTAGGAGAAATGTGTGCAGTTTCCCAATTTTTCTATATGAAACAAGTAGTATGCTTAAACCAAGGACTGTGCAGCCCACACATTATGGGAGGTTATCCACATTATAATTAAACTACAAACTCATCTGCAAGCTCTAGGGATGACCTCAATGGCGCCAGGTTAAATTTGGCCGTTGCAATAGCAGGCATTTTGGGGCAAGAATGTCAATCTGGACTTTGGGGAACCTATCCAGAGGATCGGTATCAACTAGCAAGCCATCAGAAATGGCCATCAAAAGCATTTTTGCCAACACCTTGTTCCGTTCTATGCACACAAGTTTCAAGAAGCATCCATTTTAACAGAAGACCTACTTTAATCCCCATTCCCTGGCACAGGTCTGTCAAAAATAGCCTGCTACGAAATGGTTGTACACGTGGTAAATCATGCAACACTACCCCTTTCTAGCCCAACACGCACAAAACCAACCTCATTTGACGAATTTATTTGTCTAGTGTCAGCAAGTACTACAAAACTATCACAGAACAAAGTCCAGCAATCTTGAAAAGTTCAATGGGAAAAATGTTCCATGAAAATCTGAGATGAAAACCCCTGCTTTGCTTCTGTTAGTCTCTGGACTAAGGAATGTGCTCAGCATGCACCAAAACCTCAGACATTAGCAGACACATCAGCAAGCACGAGAAACTGTCCTCCCGCCATATGACGACGTTTCAAAAATCTTCAGACGGTGGCAGCAAGTTTACAAGTCTCTATAGGTCAACTGTAGACTTTCAATCAACTTCTTCCATCCGTGATGCATCGTCCTCATCACCCTCCAATGGTGGCATGTCCTCTGTTGTTGCCTGTGTGCTGGGTTCCTCGGCCACTTCATCTTCATCAATTCCTGGAAAAAATGATGGCATATGGCTTGCACTCAAAATGACTTCTGCGCAAAATGTCCAGATTTTTAGTCCACCACTCCCCCCTAACTTTTAGTACCAATCACCAGAAACCGCTTCACGTTTTGCTACATTCTCAGCATTATCCACTTTCAAAATTTTTTTTCTGACAAAAAAGCTGTTTTACCAAGCTCTCTATAAAAAAAAATCTGGTTTTGTTAAGCTTCAACAGACTAATCCTTTCCACTCAAATTTTTTATTTTTTTGCTGAAATGTCGTCACAACCGTCTCATCACAAATTCCCCCTCCCCCCATGTGAAAGGTTTCAATAATTTGTGAGTGCATGTTATGTGCGACACGTTACACAATCTGCAATTTATAAACTTGTTCTAGTGACAGCTGAAAGACCAGTCGGGAAAAACGCTTCCACAACACCTGCATTTACCCTTCTTATTAGCATCTCGTAGAGGGTTTACACCAGTTGATCACTTAGGAAATTTGAGCTTTGTTCCATCCTTTATAAATTATTGGCTTACCTAGTCCCAACTTGACCATCCTGTGAATGCGATTGGCATGAGATGTGGGGTCTTCCAGAGAGAAGCCAGAGGACAAGAGAGCGGTCTCGAACAGCAGCAGACACAAGTCCTTCACAGCCTTGTCATTTTTATCAGCATCGCACTTGACCTTGAGTGTCTTGATAATTGGGTGATCAGGGTTGATCTCAAAATGCTTCTTTGCTGCCATGTAGCCCATGGTGGAGGTGTCGCGAAGAGCCTGAGCCTTCATGATGCGCTCCATGTTGGCTGACCATCCATACTGAGACGTGACTATGCAGCAAGGCGACGAGACAAGTCGGTTGGACACCGCTACCTGCAAATATCCAAAATTGTAGACTGACAAATTTTCAACTTTTCACACACCAATAATAATAGCAATTTTCCATACACAAGTGATTCACTGTTTCTGAAACTGGGTCTGCACTGCCAAAACTGTCAACATTCAGATCCCATAGGGACAATTTAAGAGCAAAAATGCACTATAAAAAGTGGACGGTGTTTGTGCCAGCTGAAGTCATGAGCAAAATAAAAATTGTTTTCACCCATGTGCAGCTTTAAGGCAAGTCTAATGTCCATAATCAACTTTGAAGCTCAAAGCTACTTACAAACTGCCCATTGCTGGAAGGCTAAACTTGTAAATTACAACAGTCGGACTGTACAAAAGATTTCTTACCTTTTCTACCTTCTTATCAAGGATCTCTTTCATTGTCTTGCACAGGCCCTCATATTCTGCCTTGGCTTCTTCAAACCGTTTCTTATCTTCATCATCTTCTGGCAGTTCAAGTCCTTCTTTTGTTACACACACTAGGTTTTTGCCATCATACTCTTTCAGCTGCTGCACACAGTACTCATCAATTGGGTCTACCATATACAGAACTTCAAAACCTCGCTTCTTCACTCTTTCCACGAAAGCAGAGTTTTGAACAGCATCACGGGATTCACCTGAAAGACATGGACAAACCGTCACACTATTACCCGATCATGCACTCAAAGAAGACAAATCTCCCACATCCCCCTCCCCCCAAGGAAAACTTAAGCAGTGTTTATCTGCCCTTGGAACAAAAATGACTGGAGCTAATAATCCACAATCAGGGAAAATTTAACCACAAGAATTCAGGAGTGATGCAAGACTTCTGCTGTACGTCATTTAAAAAAAAAAAAACAGGCCAAGTAAAACGCGCTACTGAAATTGCCCTCAGATTTCAGGCAGCAGCATTTTTTAAATCCTTGATTTATATATTTTTTAAAAAATCCAAAAGCACTATGACCATTGCCATTGCACATGGCAGGCTTACCTGTGATGTAGTAGATGCACTTCTGATTCTCCTTCATACGCGAGACGTAATCTTTGAGAGCAACCATTTCATCACCAGACTGCGAGGAATGATACCGCAGGAAGTCAGCCAGCTTCTTTCTGTTGGTGCTGTCTTCGTGGATACCAAGCTTGAAAAGAAAAACACGCCAAGCTCAACCAATTTTAGAGTACATAGAAACTACTTTTAACTGCCTAAAAACCCACCTAATAAAAATTTGAATTTCACCAACAATCATTATTAACTCTTTGGCCCCGTAGGGACCCGCAGGGCTAGCAACCCTAGAGGCCGCATAGATTTAACGTTTAAAAAAAATTACCGCTTAAAAAACTACCACACTCACAGCAATATATTTTACATATTTAGAAAGATCTATTCTTCGGCAACACAATGGAAACAATACTTTTTAGTTGAAAATATTAAATACTACTTACTATTTGGTCCCAAATACAGTCACTTTTTGCACACAAAACAACACACAACAAATTAAACCCGTAGATCCAGTGTGAACGACGGAAGTAGACCTGAAGGGTCACTACACTAAACCTCGTTTGGCAAGCCGAAACTGTTTCCGAAACTCATTTAGACAGTGCAGGGGAAACAACCGACGATAGAGCTTCACAATACTATAAGGTTTACCTCCCTTACACCGTTAAATGCGTCGCTGCAAAGTTTTGAATTCGTCGTAAGTTTGTCGACACCGCGTCCTCTTGGCTCATTTACGCCGGTATAGTCGCCAAAGAGTTAAAGTTTCACCAACTTATCCTTATTAAAGGAAAAATCCTTTTAAAAAAAACCCAAGTGATCATAATGCCTGGCTATTGTATGAGGTGGGTTTTGGTTAATTGGGGTTTAAAAAATGTCAAAATTAGTCCCTACCTTGAGATTTTTGCTGAATTGCTCGTAGAATTTCTTGTAGTTATCTTTGTCTTCTGTAAGGTCTTCAAACAGCTCCATACATTTCTTGACAAGGTTCTTCCTAATAACTTTGAGGATCTTGCTCTGTTGAAGCATTTCACGGGAGATGTTCAGAGGCAAGTCTTCGGAGTCTACAACACCCTTAATGAAGTTCAGATACTCGGGAATGAGATCTTCACAGTTGTCCATGATAAACACGCGCCTCACATACAGCTTGATGTTGTTCTTTTTTTTCTTGTTCTCAAACAAATCAAAAGGAGCACGACGTGGGACAAACAGAAGAGCACGGAACTCCAGCTGACCCTCCACGGAGAAATGCTGTTTAAAAAAAAAGAAGCAAACTTATACCTCCAAATCTTTATAACTGCTAATTCACCACCACGTTTAGTTTTCTGCATAGACCAGCACATAATGAATTTATTACTGAAGCTCTTTTAAGCAATGTTTGACACCGGTATTCATATTTTGCTTTTCTGTAAGCTGCTGCTCATGCAGATACACACAGGCTGTTAAGTTTTCTATACATGTCTTGCCATAAAAATAAAATCACCTGTTAATCCATTTTCTAAAATATATGCATTTACTGTGCTAGTAACTGCTTTTACCTTTACTGCCAAGTGATCTTCCCAGTCATTCGTCAGAGACTTGTAAAATTCTGCATACTCTTCTGGTGTGATGTCATCAGGATTTCGGGTCCACAAAGGTTTGGTTTTATTCAATTCCTCCTCCTCCTGATACTTCTCCTTCACAGTCTTTTTCTTCTTTTTCTTGTCATCTTTGTTCTCGTCTTCATCTTCATCAAGATCTTCAATTTTTGGCTTTTCTTCAGCCTGCAGATGAAGGACTAAAATTAGAACACCTAATGGGAGACTTTCAAATGCAACTTTCTGCATATGCATGGTGGTGGCAGGGGATATGACAAGTGTCAAAGGCCTAGAGATATTCCAGGTGCTTCAATACCCACTAAAGCCCTTACAGCAAGGTCATTAAGTCACCACATTTTAAAACCTTGATGCCCGATTGAAAAAAAGGGAAATGCATTATGGTGCAAGCATCAAGGTCACAGCCTTCCAATGCGCAACCAGCCAGGGCAGCTAAAAAATCTTTAACATGGTTTGCCATTTCTTTGTACGGGGATCAGGGGTAGGGGGACCCAGTACCGCACCACTCGAAAAAAAAACAAAACTTCACTAACCACCATAAGATCAACACATTAACTTACCTTCTCAGCTTCTGCTTCTGCCTCTTTTTCCTCCTCTTCGTCTTCCACCTCCTTGTCCCGTTCCTTTTCCACCACCAGCTTGATGGGATAGCCAATGAACTGAGAGTGCTTCTTGATGACGTCTTTAATTCGTCGCTCTTCAAGGTACTCTTGCTGGTCTTCTTTCAGGTACAGCGTTACACGTGTACCACGGCCTAGTGGTTTGCCTGCAACAATTCATTCAGATTAGATTTTTGTAAATAGATGATACTTCAAGTCCATCTGCAATGTTAAGGAATGTCCGTCAAAGCCACACAACCTGCAAGCTGGTTTCAAGCAAATTTAGTTTTGAGAATCAGTAGATCCCACCCCCTCCCCTATTTCTCGGCAAGATTCATCAAAATTCATGAATGAAATCATGGCATGAATGGAAAAGCAGCCGACTTACAATGTCATACTGGTTTTAAACCCCAGGAAGCTACGAGTACATCTACGTTATCGACGACTCCCCCCTCCCTTTTTTTCTAGTCACCAGTCGTAACAAAATGTTTAGTTTTTATTTAAACGCACGTTACAACAGAGCAACTCGACCGAGCTTCAAACTTCTTCATTGTCTTTGTTGCTTATTGTTTAGTTCTGTTCCCCTGCTTATCTATCCCAGGCGACACCACTTTGGGAATTGCTAGATGATGCCTACACTGTTCTACAAATGCAAGACTGGGTTTCTAGTCAGACGAGTCCTCACTTTGGGTTTTACTTTTTTAAAAGCGAAAAATCACGAAAGTCCATTTTGACAAAGGACTTACCCGTGCTTGGTGCGACTGTGAAGGAACCTCCAGCACAGGACTCCCATATGTACTGCTCATCATCATTGTGTTTGGACTCGACCGTCACTCGATCTGCCACCAGATATGCGGAGTAGAAACCGACGCCAAACTGTCCAATCATGGAAATGTCGGCTCCAGCTTGGAGAGCTTCCATGAATGCCTTGGTTCCAGACTTCGCGATCGTGCCCAGGTTATTAACCAGGTCTGCCTTTGTCATGCCGATGCCGGTATCTTCAATTGTGAACGTTTTCCTCTCCTTATCAGGTATGATGCGAATGTACAGGTCTTTGCCGCTGTCCAATTTGCTTGGATCAGTAAGGCTTTCGTAACGGATCTTGTCCAAGGCATCGGATGCGTTAGAGATCAACTCACGCAGGAAGATCTCTTTGTTCGAATAAAAAGTGTTGATGATCAAGCTCATCAGCTGGGCAATCTCTGCCTGAAATGCAAAGGTCTCCACCTCCCCCTCCTCAGCCATAGGTTGTTCTGTCAGCTCGGGCATCTGAAATTTAAACGGTTAACGTTCATTTTCCTCTCCACGTGGAGTTAGCACTATCACACTCTTAGTATTATTAACAATAGAACAACCCAGAACTTTCATCTCGACAAACTGGCATTCTCGATTCCATATTCTTTGTTTGAATATTATTTTGTTCCAAGAACTTTATTATCGCCACAAATTTTCTTACCTTGTTAAGATACACGTGCCTTCTCTCTCAATGGAACGGTTGCGTGTCGCGCTTCGAACTCAACGTTCACCGGTCGCAGTGTGGGAAACTGGTTAGTAACGGTAGCGTCTAACTTGCATATATAGGTTGACCCAAACGGCGCATGATTTTTCTACTGAGCTCGAATTAAACACAATCTGTAGCAAAAGATAAGGCTAACATAAATATTTGACAAGAATCAATCAAAAAAACGAGTAAATATAAAGACTTAAAGGCCGATTTATGATAAATATCTGGATCTAGTTTCTGATGCGCATGAATAAAGAAGTTCAATGGTCGTTCTCGAGGGTTCTAGAACAGGAAGTGACGAAATAAAACGGGAATCTCCTGTAGCGTGCCCCCCACTACATTACTTCCAGTTCCGGTTCGTGAAGCTTCTAGTGTGTTCCTTGTTACTGATTGACGATTTTCTGCTTTCGAGAAACCAATGGTTTTCTACGCAGCTGAGCCGAGTTCATTTAGTCACATCATCGTACGGTGTACGGGACGTTCTCAGTTGTAGGTTTGTACGGTCTTATTGGCCTACGTGCAAAATTGAAATATCTCGCAGTATTTCTGGAGAAGACAAAAATCGTATTCATAAATGCCAAATGAAGCAGACAAATGAAATGAAATGCGCATTTTTCTAGTCTAGAGCTGTTTTCTTCTTGTGACGAGTTGGTTGGAAACGTAATTTAGAGTGCATAATTAAATGCAGCTATTATTATTAAAAATTTTCCTTCGAAGCTGTAAACAGTTGCAACCCCAAAAATTCGCATAACTTTTTTCGTAGTCTTGTACTAACGTTGACAGTGAAATCAACAGCGCTGAGAAAACCGCCTCTAACGATCGCATAACAATGAAATAATACACCCTCTCACCTACACGCGCACACCCCCCATCTTACGATTTTGGAAACTCTTTTAATGATCTCGTAATGTTTATTCTCAAGTGATTTTCCCCCCTCAAACTTACTTAAAGAGTGGTCTTTTTTATTTTACACAATTTGGAAATTGGTTTGATTCATTCAATCTTGTGAACGCATGACAGCGTGTGCAACATTTTCGTCATCACAACTGGTTGAACGATTTTCTAAAAACAAATGTACACTGCGAATGCACTGCAAAAATCTTTAAAGTAAGCCAGTCACCCGCATTTCTCGTGTATTAAAGAATGGCTGTCATTTTTTTTTAAAAAATTGACCTCTTGATTAGTTGATATTTGTATTTTTAAACAGTCGAAGTGTAAGGTAATGTGCAGATTTCTAATATTTTCATTAAAAAAAGGCTCTTTCCTCATTTAATTTACTGTTAGTGGCAGTCTGCCTGTTGGCGTTTTTCAAACTATTCAGTATTGCCCCTCTGTGTCATGGCTGGCTGAGATGTGCGAGACGAAAAGTATGGAAGTAATGAAAGGATATTGGGGGGAGGGGGGTTAACACTGTGCCAGTACCTAAAGACGTATTGGGGTGGAATGCAAGAAGGGATTCATTTACTGATTTAATTATCTGATGTCAGAACTAGACCAGTAGTAGATGCCTCTGATAAAGAGGGCACGACGAGGGCAGTACATTGAAAATAATTATAATCTTTTGAGTTCTGAAGATATGCCTGAAGCAGTGTTCCCTCTAAGACATCTTGCACAAAAGTGGCGGAAAAATGGTATGCACTTAATCCACATAGTCACACAGGACTGTATGATGCTCTTTATAAACTGTTGCCCCACCAACTTAAAAATTAATGATGCCACTGGCACATAGCTTAGAGGAAATGCCACTCACAAACACAGCAGATGCATTTGCGGATACAGCTTAGGATACATGTGTGTACTTAAGTAAGCAGACTGTTTGTAATTATCTCCTCCCGGTGTGACTGTAATGAAAATGCTTCATCTCTGTACAAGTCAACACTTCGAATCAGAGATGAGAATCTTCCTCCTTAAGGTGAATTTCTGCTGTTTTTAGGTCCATCCGAATCATTTTTGAGATAATCCAACGAGGAAATTGGTTAGTAGTTTAAGCATATGCAGTGTGTGGTAGCAAACTGCCAGTTGGTCTGTGTGGGAATAGTTTTATCCAGATCTGGTTTATTTTCATTTGGGTTGTCAGGAATTGAATGCCTGTTGCAGAATGGTAAATATATTCTTGGTAGTTCTTGCTTGCAGCAGCATTGCTTTTCCATCTGGTTAAGGAAGACTACGAGCAAATTGTTCGCATCACTGATGTTTGCAACTTTGAATTTTTAGGTGTCAATGTAGATTTTTAACATTCAAGAACGCATTTCATGCACACTTTGCACGGACAAGGCACACACTCTAATGAAAAACAATGAACATACACACAGAGGGAGACATAAATGCAACACTGACCAGCAGGTTGGGAGACAGATCGTCCATTATTCACAGGTGGATAGATAAGTATCATAAGAGAGGATGAACAGAGAAAGTTGTAAGTTAATGCAGACAGGCAGTCACAATGTCAGTCAAGGTACTTGCGGAAAAGATAAGTTTTTAAGTTTCGTTTCAAAATCTGTAGTGATGGGAAGTGGCGAATGTATGTCTTGTATGTATCTTTAAATATTTTTTCTTCAACTGCAGGGGGAAAAGTCCCCCAAAAGCCACACCAGGAGCTTCACCCCTGAACCGGACAGGGGCTTATGGCAGTTCCTTGCCCTGTTTGACTTTTCCCTGTTCTCATCTCTGTTGAATAAAAGCTGAATTTGAGCACTGCATCCACTGGCAAGCACAAAACCAGGCATCACAATAAAATCTTTGAAATGTTTTATTTCCATTCTTAAAGCAGAAAAGATGGGACTTAAATTCTCACCAAGGGTGGGAACCAACCTACGTTTTCCTCCCTCCTCCACCAAAAAAAAAAAAAATCTGTTGACAACTCACATGAGCTAATACACCTTTGTATCACTATTAACCTTCTTGGTGTACATTGGCCATGAAAGTTGGCTATTCTGCCACAAATCTCGGTCCAATTACAATATATTCCCAGGTGTAAAATCACAAGAGTTTGCTGTAAGTAGGAGTTGGAGGGAAAGGCCAAGTGAGAGGAATAAAGGAGTCGTAAAATTAGGCAAACCAAGATGATGATAGTGCATTTTTCCAAACTGACTTTATTTTCATTACCATGAACTTGCAAACTCTTAATGCTAAAAAAATTATCACCTGATTAAAATACAAAGTGTGGCTTGTGTGCATACAGCTTTTTTTTAATAACAAAAGCCATAAAAATCCCTACGGTGTCACCTTCAATATTTTAACAGGGAGAAAACTGTAACAGAGCAGGTGTGAGAAGAGCATAACTTTAAGTTTATTTTGCATGCCCTGAGAAAAGGAAACTATGCTGTTACATGAATTGACATCCCACTTCCTCCCCCCCCCCCAAAAAAAAAGGAAATATGAAGTCCAAGAACACTGTGTAAACCTTTTGAGTTTAACAAATACAAATAGAAAAACTAGCAATTTTTCCCAAATCTGATAACATTTTAAAGATTGGTTCCAATTAACCCCCCCCCCCCAAAAAAAAAGTTCTACAATAGATTGTATAACAAGAGGTAGCGATTTGTTATTTCATTGTTCTATGCAAACAAAAAGAACTTCATGAACAAGGTTCTAATTTTACACTATAGGCTATTATGCTGAATCTTTGGAAAGGAAGTGGTGGGGGGGGGGAGAGGGGGTGTATTCTGAACCACCTGGAATTTTCTTCAGTCTTGTGACCAGAAAGAATATGGTTAACAAGAAATCTACATGAACATGAATTAGCATTCATACATGAGGTTGTCTAAAGATATCATTGTGAGGCAAGGGTGATCACAGCTTGTCCCAGTCCCATTCAAGCTGTCCCATCTGAACCATGTGCATCAGGGACTTCGAAGACTGGCAATAACAGAAATACCATCGACTGTAGTAGCAACCACTCTCACACAAGCAAAAACCAAACTTGCAACAATTCCCTACTGACTAGAAATCGTCAAAAAGTTTCAGACAACTGGACCTTGGAGGTGCATTTCTTTTTCTTGTGCTCCTCACCGCTCCAACTTGCCTACTTACCTATATTTATTACCCTAGGTGTGTGGATGTTAAATCTGAATACATGTGCACGTGTGTGTCTGTGTGGTAAGGGGTGCAAGTGTTTTTGTTGCTGTCAGATGCAACAGAGCCCCTCACAAGTATGCCAACAAGGTGCTGGCCCATGTTTGTACCTCTTCTGCAATCCAAAGCAACAGACAGACCTGTTGAAAGTGGAAGATCAGACTACTTAAGCTATATAACAAAGTGTTTTACTGGTTATCGCAGTTTCAGTAAAATGGCTGTGCTAGGAAGGTTAAAAGGCAATATCAAGAGCCTTTTTTCAAAACTTGAAGATGCCTTGATTAAGCTAATTGAAGACTATTTCAAAGTTAAGTTTGTTTTTTCTTGTGATTTTGGAGAACTTTGCAGTATTTCTCTGGCACATTTTTTTTCTATAAGTTGAAAAATGTATCTGCTGTCATCCTCCGGACATGAGTAAACGACTTAAAAATAAATGCTCACAAGGGACAGAAGTCAGCAGTTCACCAGTTGGCTGACCACCGTTATACACTGACGCCAGCAATAGTTCTCTCCCTTGCATCAGGGCTTCTGGCACCTGGCGGAGCCGATGTTGGAAACTCCATTGCAAATTTGACTTCACTTGTATAACCACACGACCACCTGTTTGGGGTCAGAGTAAGCCAAGTGTGTGCAGAAGGAACTGGGCGACCCTACCAAACCAGAGGACACACCGACAGCTCGGCGACAGCATCCAACAGATAACTTGCTTTTCGCTGTATACATCACAGTGTGCATTAAGGATTTCTAGATGTCTGACAACAGTTCGTCAGGGCCTGAAGCTGAGAACGGGGTTGGCCTACCCCATGCCAAGGCTGCACTTCTATCATCTGGTTCAGCCGTTCATCGTATTGCGAACTGCTCGAGAATGTACCGACGTGAAGAAAGAACAAGAAGCGCATATCGTGCATACATTTAAAATTTCGGAAACGATCGCATTCGGAATTCGGCATTTACGCAAGATGCGCTTGTTTCCTTTTAACGGTGGGCTTGTCCAGCAGTGAGCAATGGAAGAGCGTACGCAGGCAAGCACAGAGATGCTGACTGCAGGGGCGGACTATGGGGGGGGGGGAGGAGGGGCAAAGGGGTCATGCCCCCTCCCCTCGCCGAGCAGAGAGAGAGAGGTGGACCTTATATATGGCTTTGTGTCGGCAATTAGAAATGGCTAAGTTACAATCGACCAGTCCTTATTGCCGCTCAGGTGTATACTTTTATCGTTTTCTTGCGTCCACACCCCCC
>SMGT01007520.1:304945-323090 GCA_004794575.1 Lanistes nyassanus
CCCCCCCCAAGAGAACTGTGATCCGTCCCTGTACTGTCGCAAACCCTCTTTTGACATGATGTAACCAAACTGCAGTCGTAAAAAAAGATTAAAGCACGTGCCCACACCAAGTCGTAGCTCTCCGTGCGACTATCGCACAAATCGATCGACCCGAGTTTGAGCCTGAAAGTAAAAAAGGTGAACCCAATGCGCGCTGACTGCCAGTTGTGGTTGAAAGCTATCTCGCGGCTGGTGACTAGCCAGCCAGTTCTTCTGGAAGACAGCTAGGTCTCGCGACGGAGTCGATGGGCCATGCTTCTAAGGGCGTTTCCTAACCGATCGAGTCGACATCCTGGTTCGCCAAACGTGGTTATGTCTGTATATACGCCTCGACAAAGGCCTTAGGGGGAAAACGGTGGGATCCATCTCGTCTAAAGTGATGCCTCGTACAAGCTGGCAACCTGGGACACGCCACCTAGCTTCTGAAATGCGGCAGATGCCAGCAGCGAGATTACGGAAACATCTCTCACTTCAGCCACTGCTGACCGGCCTTTCCACGCAGCCCTGCCACGATCCCTTGTTACGATCCCTTATCTTTCCATCGTCCGATATATAAGCGCATTACAGGAGACGCCACCAGACTGAGGCAGAGTTTTTATTATTATTATTATTATGCAGAGGGTAAAGGTAGATCGTGACGTTACGCAGGTAAGATCGAATATGGCGTCTCTGACCTTATGACCTTTCTTACTTTGATCATCACAAATATATGATTAAAAACTGGCCTCTCGTCTGGCCAGCGTGTTTTTGTTTTTGCCTCTAGAGGGCTACCGAATGTTGTCTCAGAATCCTAAGTGTGAGCCCGAAAGATTCGTAGACGCCCGATGGACGGCAACAGAGACTTCGTGCGCTTGGATCGTCGAACACGGAGGTCATCGTAACTATTACAACGGTGATAAAAATGAAGATGGGGATAGCAGAGACGCTAATGAGAGCCAGGCGACTGTCGCGCGATGTAGTGCCCAAATTTCTAAATTGATGTCGAACAGAATATAAAGACAAAGTATATCGAAACCTGGTATATATATATATGTCACAGTTTTTTTTAATTCCAGGAAACAGCCGCAAGTGATAGGATAAGCGTGTGGCAGACACACTTGTATATAGACAAGGAAAGGCATACCCTTTGTGTTTTATTTTTATTTTGTTATCAGTGTATCATTCGTCCATATTTATTCCAGAACGACCAAAGCCTTTTTAAATGCAGCTGAGACTGAATACTTCGAAGTAACAGTGCAGTGTTGCTGCCAGCTCCAACAAAACAAGTTTTCACGAACTTCACATTTCCATCTGATCGCAAGCAATTTGTAGCCGTGAAAAAACAAAACTGACAACTCCCACAGTGCTGTTGCACTACTTCCTCTACTATTGCCAACCTTATACATTTACGAGTTATTACGAGCTGTCTCACCCGATCTGAGACGCCGAGAAACTTAAAACGACCGTCGTAGAACGAACCCGACACAGAAACATGCAGTCACTTCCAGCATTTCTGATGGCCCTGGTAGCACATTGCGATGGGGGATGAAGACTGGGGCAGACAAAAAAGTTTCTCTGGCCGTCTCCTGGCGGCGGCTGAAGAACAGATGGGTCGGGTCAACTTGACCTCAACAGGGGCAGCCCCGCCGTAATTGGAGATCTGTTGTTTCTGAGCCGAGGAAGGAAGGGGGTCGCTACTGCTGCGTGAAGGAGGTTGGAGGGGCGGGGGAGGGGGAGAGAGATTGCGTGACACCTTTGCAACAGTCAGGAAGTTGCGAGGAAGGCAGGCGAATGGGAGGAAATGCACGCAAAGTCTTTGCTGCCACGAGGTCCCCATTGTAATTGTTGCGTCCCACCACCAACCCTTTAAAACACATCCAGGCTCGCGCAATTTGCTGGAAACAGAATCCCCCGTGTTCGAGGCTACGTAATACGCTGCTCGACGACCTAAGCATAAGAAGAAATGGGCGAGGCTTGCGTTTATGCGCATTCTGGAGTCACGAAGTACTGTACTAGATTCTCCAAACAAAGGTCGACAGACGCTGCTGCCTCTAATAGGTTGTGATTTCAGGATCTCAACCCCTATACAGCCAAGTCAGCAGTCTCCCTTACAATGAAGCGGTTCACAAAATGACCAGCGATTTCGGCATCTATAGTCACTGACACACGAAACATACTGTACGCACAAACACATCGATTTACTTGTGCGTTAAATAAACGTGTGGCTTTGCACTTGTGTTGCCGTTCAGACAAAAGCGGTTTACTACATATTTGTCACACAGTATACTCCAATAATGGTCAACACGTGACGTTCGGTGCATGTTTTACAACGAAAGTGCGTAGTATACGATTTTGTTCGCTACCAGAATGTCCTCATTCTACCAGCTTGTTTCCTCCACTTGTGTCAGAGAACGCATGCCTTCAAACCGTCGTGCCCACGGGGTAGGAATGCACAAAATATATGAAAACTAGGTCAAAACTGCGTGGTCAAAAAAGTTTTCAGTGCACAACAACGAACATTTCTTATTTTATTCCAAAGTACTTTAAACTTCTTGAATTCTGATAGAAAGCGATGGCAGAAGTGTGATCTGTGATCTATTTTTGAGAAATTACGTTAACCAAATCCAAACTTGTATATTTTATCGTGTCCTCACTTCAGCCCCACTCTCAAAAAAATGTTCCCTTGGAAACCGCGAGTTTAAAGTATGTGAAACACCGAGTAATGCTGATTGAACAGAACGAATCGGATGACAAGTTGCAGCGGTGAGTGAGGTTTGTTTATTTTAACTGGACGAATGTTCAGCTGAGGTCGCTTACCTTATGCATGTGTATACATGACAGGGTTCGGTAAAGTAGGACGCACTGTATTCGCCCTGTCAAGAAAGGCCTCCAACGCTGCAAGCTCTAACAGCTAGGAAAAATCTTGCTGCTCAGACAAGAACGTGCAAATGATTGAACAACCAGTGACTTCTCATGTGGTCTGGGCCGCGACAAATGGCCTTCGTCCTTCTGTGACTTTAGCCTTTCGACATTCACGCCCTTTTCCCACAGTGGAATTCTAAGCTAACAAGACACCCTCATCTCTACTGTAATTGAAAGGCAAGCGTGTTCATTAACTAGCAGTCTGTGTAGTCGATGGTGTTTTAGGCGTTTCTAAATGATTTTTTGTACTAACTGAAGACTTTGCTAAGGATTTGCTAAGTAAAACTGTTACTTCTCAACACTTTCTCTGCGTAGTAAGGTATAAGAAAGTCTCCCGAACGCACCCATGCCTATGTGCACGACACACAAACACACGCACTCCATAATTCAAGAGAAACATTACAGGTCTAGCGCACGTAACCACACCAGTATCCGCACAACTATATTTTCAATCAGCTGAAACATCTGGATAGATCAACAAAGTTCTCTAACACACAGCAACTGACCCTTGTGTACAATGTCACCTGCGGTTAAGCAGTTTTGTCAAACAGGTCCCTCCAATCTCTAAACCACATAACGACAAACAGTGTATAAGTACAAACACATTGCATGCGCCGCTGTTGACTATTCGCTCTCTACTGACCCTAGCGCTGTAATACACTCATCACAGCTAACTGCTGGGATAGGAATCAAATCGGGCATTTAACAAGTTATGGTCTGTGCTGGTCGACCAAAGTCGCTTATTGCAGTTACAGGCAAGTTATAAGTTTCCTTTAATCGGCTGAATCAGGTTTCTAACTGTCTAGAGGGTCACCGACAATTTCAATACACAGCTTTCACTTTCGCTTCAGTTTAACAAGCTGTGCAGTCGACGAATGAGCAAAATCGACTGCTACCTCAACTTTAGTCGACAAAATATCAAAGCGTACACCATTTTTTTCTTGCCAAAGAAAAAAAAAAAGTTAACCAAAGGACTAAATCGCAGAAGCTGCAACGCGTAGATAACTAGGCAAAGTCTGCAAATGTGATTGCCAAGCGAAACGGAAGAAGGGGTGTCTAAAAGCAGGCAACAGAGACTGTCCATTCAGTTATTTTTCCTAGCGCTCCAGTTGAACTCTAGCGCTCCAGTAGAACTCTAAATCAATAAGCTAACATGGCAAGCGGAGGAAACGGACAGAGCAGAACAAATACCACCGTCTCGTCTTTAGTGCGATGGAATCTCCATTGCACCGCAAATGACATTACACAATGATTCATCGACAAGAATAAAACATGCTGCAAAACGTTAATTTACAGCAATAAGTTCTTTAACAGAACGTGAAATTCTCAAGAAATGGTCAAAATCAAAATCCACAAATTCTCATAGCAATGTCATAATACTTGGAAAAAAAACCAGGAAAAAGCCACAGCCTTTAAGAACCGGATGGTAATTATGCCAACTTCTCATAAACGTTTTCGAAACATGAACACGCGGCGAAAATCAGTCGCCTTCATTTCTTCGTCACATGCTAGTTCTTTACATGGCGCACAGCTGTGTCGTCGCTGTGTGGGACATAGACGAGGTCTTAGGGCGCAACCAACATTAAGACAACCACTACCTGAAGTCTCCACGTCTTTTTTTCTCTATGCCAGCCGCAGACGCTCGTCTCGAAAAGCCACCAGCTGAATGCACTACGACCTGTACAAACTGCACTGCCACGCCTCCTGAGAATTCTGGCAGGAGAAAACTGAGAAGTTCTGTAACGCGGCTCATAGAGGTATGTAAGATGCACGGCTGTAGAAAGAAACTGTCTTTCACTTGGATGTTGTTTTGTTGATCGCAAAGTCCTCAATGTGGACTGTCTTTGAAAATGATGACAACAGCGACATTTTCTTTGGTTTTGAGGCTGAGTGACTGATAATATAAAGTTCGTCACAAAATCTAGGAAGGAGACAAAAGCAAAATGGACTCCCCTCCCCACAGATACCTACAGGGTCTTCCACAGGTTCCACACGTTTCATCTGCAAGCATGTTAAAGGTATGGCGTCTCCAGTTCGCCAGCCTCCTTTTCTGGGTTTGCTGAGAATTGCTGCATCTATACACACATGTTCCGTGTGTTCTGATGACTGCTACAGAGACGTCTCTTGACAATTCTCGCACATAAAGACGTTTGGCCTGTCTTTATTATTGTCACATAGAACCTGCGATTTCTGTGTTCTCCTGTTCCGATAGTCAACACACAGAAAGATGTGCGCTAAGTTCCATTAACTGACGCTCAGAATGTGTCCACAGCTAGAGGGAATATCCCAGTGTGCATGGTCATGTCAGCTGACAGTCTGAGGCCAGCGGCCGTCCTATGTTTTTACTAATGATCAAGCGACTCATAATTCACAAATGTGTCGCGCAAGCCGTGTTAAAAAAAGCAGGTGGCGATAATCATGTCTGGTCCACTAAACACTTCCAAAATTTGTGGTCAGCCCCAATCTTTTTTATGGTGCGGTGGGGGGAGGGGAGGAGAGTAGGGGAAGGGTGACAAAAAGAAAATAGTTTTAAGCGTGTCCCCAATTACTAACCTCAACATCAGTTACTTCCAAACAAAGTAGTAGGTGCACAGGCCAAAACCTTGTCTTTTTATCCAGAATTAAGCATAGTCTACCCAGGTTATCCCCAGCCCCCACCTGCATCAAAGTCAGAGCGACAGGGGTTTTTCGGATTTACCAGCAAGAGAGACCCAGGTAACCGCAAAAGAGAGAGAGATCTGGATTTGTCAGGTGCTTCCATGATGTCTTATCATTTCACTCCCAGTATTTTCATGCCATGCGTGGCGAGTCTGGTCGTTCACGGAAAGACATGACGGTCGTTTTACTTAGCAGCTGTCAGTAAAACCTGCAACATAAGCAACGATTAAAAAAATCGTCACTTCCATCGCTGTACCTACACCACTATAATGTTAATAATGTTAATTCTCGCTGGTATCTATGCCTCGCCTCTCGCACACCGCTCAAGCAAATTTTGATCACTTAATCCAGCAAATATGATGTCATTTTTACTTTTCCTCTCTGTTTCCCGCTTGTTTACTTAATTGCGTTGCCGCTTCTCACCATTCCCCCCACCTCTCTCTTTCACCTCCCCGCCATCACCTCCCCTCCTTTCACAAACTCACGCGATCCCAAAAGAACAAGACTAAGCCTCCCCCTCTTCCCCACCTGCTTACATGGGAGTTTCTTTCTTCAAAGGTCCCGGCAAGCCCGTGGGTCTGACGGCCTTTCCATTAGCGTCACGCCCGATGCTTGCGGCAGTTTGCTGGATGTTGGTGTCACGGCCGGTCTCAGCAGCCGTTGGCTGGATGTTGGCGAAGCCCTTCCCGCCTCCGTTGCCCACACTCCCCTTGACTGCGCCGTTCTTCTTGTCGGCGGCGGACAGCTTGTTGTAGTGGCCGTTGTTGACCCCCGGGCTCTTGGTGACCTTCGGGTTGGTGACGATGCCATTGCGCTTGCGCCGAAGTTCCGGCGACCTGCTCTCTCCTGCCGCCGTGTGGCTGGCGCTGCCCATGACAATCTTGGTCGGCGAGTCGGTCAGCGGGATCCTGGGAGGCAAGGCAGGGGCGGTGGTGGGGCTAACGGCGGTGTAGTTCGTGGGAGGGGGCGGGGGCGGGCGGGTGGTCTTGAGGTTGGGGACGCGGTGCATCTGCCACACCGGCTCCTCGGGGGTAGGCAGCATGTCGGCGTTGGGGTTGGTGATGATGTTGATGGTGGCCGAGATCTTGTCGGGCTTGGAGGCTGCGCACTTGACAGGGGACGGGGCCAGAATGTTCAGGTTCCGCTCAAGGTTAGGCGACGGAAGGGGTCGGCCCCCGATCACCTCCTTGCCACCCCCTAGGTCTACGCACACTCTTCCGCTGCTGGTGACAGTCACCCCGCCGATCCCTCCCCCTCCATCCTCCGCCTTGCTGCTGCCGACTCCCAGGCCAGGAACCTTCACAACCTCCGTCACTGGCGACACGGGAGGCGACTGGACTGGGCTCTGAGGCTCGCTGACGGGGGACAGCACGCGGCTGATGGGGCGGGAGCGATTCTTGCCCATGGAGCACTGCTGCAACTGTTGGGTGAACGTCAGGCACTCACCCTCGCCGCCTTTGGCGGGCTGCGACTGAGAGCTCTGGTTGGTCGATGTGGTCATGTTGCTGGACGACTTGGACGAGTTGTTTGACTGATACGACTTCCGCCGGTCGAAGGTTGACTCGGGCGAATCGGAGGGCGAGCTGTGCACGACCAGGGTCGTAGCGCTGACCCCGTGATTGCCGGAACTCACGCTCTGCACGCCGTTGGCAGGCCCCGAGCCCCCGCCGATCGCGCCTGTGGTGCCCGGGGAGGTGGCAGAGGAGTTGCTAGGGGTGGGGTTGGGGGGCCGCATGTCCGTGGAGGAGTTGGATGACGAGCTTCTGCTTTTGGTGTACGACACGGGCGTGGCCCCGAAGTCCTCCAGGATTCTGACCACTGACAGGTGACCGGACTTGAGCGCCACGCGCACGGGCGTCCTGCCGAACTGGTCTGCGTGATTGGGGTTGGCCTGGTGGCGCAACAGAACGCGCACCACCTCTTCATGACCTTCCTGCGCCGCGATGCACAGCGCCGTGGCACCCTGGTTGCACATGTGGTCTACGTCGGCGCTGCGCTCCAGCAAGAGGTTGACCACGCGCTCGTGGCCCTGCCAGGCGGCCGACTGCAAGGCCGTCCGCCGGTCGTTGTCCACAGCGTTGACGTGAGCCTGGTGGTTCAACAGCAGCTGCACCATGTCGAAGTGACCTTGCCAGGCAGCCACGTGCAGGGGAGCGCGTCCCTCCAAATCGGCGGCCTCCACGTGCGCGCCGCGACCCAGCAGGAACGCGGCGGTGTCCAGGCGGTTCTCCAGGGCCAGCACGTAAAGGGTCGACCGACCGTCCGCGTCTCGATAGTTGATGTCAGCTCCCTGTGTGATCAGGTACTCGGCCACCTCCCGATGTCCCTCTGAGCAGGAGACCCTGTGGCAGTGACACCCGTGTGGTTGTGTGTCAGAACGTCAACTAAATTGTCATTTTGTATATAAAAAAAGAGTTAAACTGTAAACCAGGCTCACACACTCAAATCTTATTCACAGTCTCACATGGCAACAGTCTCCAGATCCAATCCCATCTTATCTCGAAGCTGTCTCGCGCATATTACCTGAAAACAATCTATTATCATACATTATCTTATCTGGGCAAAATTTTTAAACAGTTTACCTCAAAACAGTCTCTAATCGCACATGCAACCACCTCATTTTGAGGCAGTCTCTAATCACATCTCAGCCTCTAACTAGATGTCACTTGAAAGAACCCGCTAATCTTACACCTTTAAGCCTCCCACCTGAAGGCTGTCTTGCCGTCGTGACTCCGGTGGTCCAGACGAGACCCCCGCTCTATCAGGTACTGTACGACGGACAGGTGGCCCTCCTGCGCTGCATGGATCAGCGGGTGGCGGCCGTCGTTGTCCACTTCATTGACCTTGGCCCCCTGATCCACCAGCAGCTGGCAAATCTGTCCACAGACGAAAAAAAGCATGCGCATTCGCACAGAGTTTTCTACAAACTGAAAGTCGAATGAAAACATTGAAAAGATAATAAATCCAACCAACTGCAACAAACGTCTGCGTATACACAGAGGATCTGATAAGGAAACAGTTAAAGTAGCGTCTGTTGCGGCATGTTTCCTTCCATGACTGTTATCATTCAACTCGAGTTAGACCGTGTGAGACCAGTCAGTAGAGGTCCTTCCACGTTGCCCGCACTCCCCCCCTCACCCCATCGCTGCATTGTGCACTAGATGACAAACTGTTCGCAAGATTTACAAAGCCGGAGTAGTTCTGCCTTATTATCATGTAAAAACACGCGCTGTATTTGTATCAGTTCCTTCCCTCCGATGTCTCTTCATCGAAAAGCTGTCTCATTAAACACAACTGCCCTAAGGCATGCATACGTGCGTGGTAGCATTTCCCTATTTTCACAGATTCTATTTTTGTCAAACGAGTCCATTACTGAAAGAAGATCTCCAAAACCCCAAAGAAAAAAACAAAACAAAAACCGTAAACTTTCCCACAAACTGCAAAGCCCACTATGCCAGCGTTAAAAACTGAGGCAGAGAGAGCCAGCGAGCGATCGAGAGAGACAGACAAATAAACGAACTTGTCAACAGTGCCGTCTGGACTTCTAAAGCACACACTAAGGTGTTTACATTATAACATATCGACTGTTTTTATTTCTGGCTGCCGGGCAGCATCCCCGAGTGATTCACGCCTGTGAAAAGAAATGCTAATATGAAGCAGCGAAAAGAAAGATTTAAAAGTCCGTTTCTTTCGCGCATGACGTTTTCCCACAGGCGATCTTTACAATTTCCGTCACTCACCACCAGTCTGCACGATAAGGACCGTACTGCGAACTGTGCCAACAGCTTCTGATTCTTGATCTGTTGATTCTGGCTCGGATGAGACTACCTCTGCAATGTCTTTTATCAATAAAACTTGACAGTAATATCAACATGCGCATTTCTTTCTGCTTTGTCCTTTTTGATAACAAAAAGTGCTGTCGGATAAGAACGACTGTTACCAGATCTCAACAGACTTCAAACGAATTTATTTCTTGCAGCAAGGGTGGCGGGTGAGTAGGGGATGGTTGTTGAAACAACCTGTTGTTGAAACAGGTCCATTAAACGAAAGCACGATATGAGGTGACTAAAACAGCAATATTTTTGCAGTACACAAGTACGCAAGAACCTAGGATTTCTCTATTATTGAGCGATTGTTATGAACAATGAATTCAAACCCCTTCTGCTCCTGGTTAGCATTTAAAAAAAAAACCTTCACGGCTTTCATTACTTTGCTGTGTTTCATTTTCAATCCTCGTTCGTCTTTGTAATGCGCATCTCCACAGTAAATCTAGCCAAAATATATGCTTTAAAACTGTTTCTTCCAACTGGCTGTTCTGCTAGCGTTCAGGGAGGTAACTCGATCTGCCATCCAGCCACCAGGTGGAGTATTCATGGCCGCTGGTTAAGACTTAACCGATCGCAATCACCTGACGACCTTAGGTCGTTAACCGATAATTTTTCAAGTGATCGCGGTCGGCTTAGGGTTAGCCAGCGGCCATGATTACGGCTTGAGGTGGCCAAGCCGCCACTTGTTATGCCTTCGAGCCACTCTGCCACGTGGTGGCTTGGCCAAGGGCCGCAACTATATAAGAACAGCCCACTGCTTTGAAATAATTGTTACAACTTCGACCTGCTACTCTTTCTTTGAGATTAAAAGAAACCCTCCTTTCCCAAATTGTTAACTCCCTTCAGCAATAAGCTAGCTGATCACAAAACTCACTACCTAAGCGTTCATCCGTATTTGCCATTCGCACCCCCACCCCTAAACTGACGATCATTGAAAATCAGTTATCAACTGGTAAGAGCACAAGGGAGAGGATAAACAACTGAACGCTTTATGTTCTTGCTTTATTTCAGGCCGTTTTCTGTACAGCAGTCTTCCAGCAAGGATACGTTGATCCCAGGTTTCAAACGCTTTTTAACAGGTGGAGGAAGAGTTGGAGGGGGAGGGGTCTGTTACAACAAAAAGCAAAGTTGACCACTGGCTGATCTGAGGACTGAACGGACTGAATACTAGGGGTGTACAATGTATAAACTGAGGTTAAGCGAATGAAGACAGTGCCCGTGATGACAGATCATCTCGAATGTTAAACAGAATTGGCCTAATGATTGATAACTGCTTTAATTGTAGGTGCCATTGTTAGTGCTCGCAGATTTCGACATAAACTAGGGAGCGACGCCACAACTCGCTGAATGTCAGCCAAAAGGGGAAACCCACAGACTGGCGCCAGTCACTGCCGCGTACGCGCAGACTGACCATTCCAGCACTAGCAGACAACGAACGAAGAAGGCCAGTAAGTTCACAGATGCACTTGCACAGGTGAACCCAGAGAGAGAGAGAGATTACCCTGAACTATGCTCACCCTCTGATGGTGACTGAAAAGGCCGAAGACAGTTCGATTTATACCTACCTGCCAAAGTGCAACTGATCTGTCGATTCTTTTGACCAGCATACATATATATTTGATGTAAAGTTTGGTCTCTTGGTCTTTTTCTGGCATGAAATAGAATTGAAAACGGACGCATTATGGGAAATATCTGTAAAAATTCACCAGAAATACACGCTGGGCAGCGGATGGCCCAGTGGTTAGAGTGCTGACCCGAACACACTGGTTCGATACGCGCATGCCGCATCACACTTCCCTTACAGCTCACGTGACAACCTTTACCTTTACACATACTGGAGGACGTCCAATTAGTTGCCCATGAAATCGATGGCCTTCAGACGCTGACGCCTTCCAGAAAGGAGATAACAAATCCTCAGCCACTGTACGTGGCCTCAGGTCAAGTTGGTTGTAGGGGGAGACCAACCAATTAGTACGGTCTCCCAAAGATTTTATCTACGCATCAGTGCTCACTGCTTGAATAGACCTAGGAGTAGAGTGGAAACCGAGGAAGAAACAGAATGGACAGAACGCTAGTGTTCACTGATTGTGGGTCCGGGTTTATGAGGCTAAGCGGGTTATCGACCCTGGTCGAGGTTATCGATCCTGGTTGACTAAGCTCCAAGGGACGCCGCGAGGTAGAAGAGGAAAAGAATGGAGCTTTTCGCTTTGCAGAGGAAAGCTCTGCTGCCGCAATTTTCAGCCACTGACTGTCCACGTCACCACGTCATTTACAAAGCTGGCCGCTGGTCGTCTACCTGTTTCGAGACTTGGAAGTCGGCCCATAGCTGGTCTTTCCGCTGTCTTTGAAGACTCCACACGTGCTGTAAGAGCTCGTGGATGCATGATCCTGCTCAGCGTAAAAAAAACTTTGCAGACTCTACAGCTTTTGTGGAAAGTGTACACAAAGTGCATGTTGTCTAACTATGGCACCACGGGGATTTCAACACCATGAACTGTATGAACATGAACATCAGGTTCAGAAGAATTAGGCAGGACTGTTAGAAACTTAGAATGTGGGTAGCATCAGTAGACACAGTGAAAGGTGAATTCGAAGGTTTATGGGCAAAGAATATTTGAGCATCCTTCCCAGAATACATCAGGTCGACTGAGATGCAGACATGTGGGGAATACATATGCAGAGCTTTCACAATCGTTCACTCTCGCGTGCATGTTGGAGAAAGTTACTACAATGCATCGTGATTGGGTGCTTCGATGCTTTAATCATCGTTATGCAGTCGTACGAGGAGCTGCTGATCACCGGCTTTTCGATGTCGGCTCGGCGTCCGTCTCATGAACTCTTCACAGCCGAGGAACACAAAGGCTGAAGCGCCGAGGGGACTGGGCTTCTAACAGTTGACTTCCAAAGCTGGAACAAGTTCCGTTTAAGTCGTAATTAGCTTGGTACACACCGCCATGACGCCAAGCCCGCGTAACTTGCATGTCCGGCTAGAGGTGCAATGCAAACAGCTTCCAAGGGTCGTACTGTCTGCTACTTGACATCGTTCTCATGTGCGCCGGATGGCTGAAGTTTGTATTTTTCGGCGAAGAACAGAAATTTTGGGCAGCTCCGGGAGATTAAACGAAAAGGTCAGCCGAATGTTTTTTCCTCGTGCACTTGGTTTACATTTTTGGACATCATTCCCTTGTCCGCTCACTGCTTCTTCAGTTCACACTTGTGAGACCCTAAGACAAATTCTGGCTTCCTAATTAGCAGGTGCTCTGGAATGCGGACGGAGGTAGGCAAAAAACAAACAAAAAAGCTATCTTCCAGTAAAGCTTTTGCTTAACTGCATTAAAAAGCATGTTTGTACTGACTCTTTCGTCACAGAACTGGATCCGGGGGGGGGGGGGTGCTTTGGATGCTTAAGCCACCAGTGCACTATCAAAGTCAAAAAAAAAAATCAAAATTACGATTTTATCTTTCTCCAAAGCCCTCAGAAAATAGCTTCAAACCTCGTTTTCGGCGTCGATCCCACCAGGGCATAGGCGGCCCTTGGACGCCGCCAAAAAATAGTTCAAGTAGCCCTTCTCCCTCAAAAACTGATTGTCCAGATTTTATTTTCAAAATAGGCAAGTGGCGGATAAATTAGATGCATCTAAAAGCTCATTTTGGTGCAGAGAATTTCAATTAAAAGAGCACACAGTTTGTGAAAAATTAAACGCTTTTGGATCGGGCATGCAGATTGTAATCTCTCTCACACATGCGCGCGCACACACACACACACGCACGTTTGAACCCCGCGCGCACGCTCCCTGCAGCTCATCTCACCATAGGTTTGTGTCCACCAGGATACAAAGCGGACGAACACGCCAAAGCTCTACGCCGGCAAATGTCGGACCCTGAAACAAAACATCCCCGCGAACTCTCCGCCATCCAGTCTCTTCTGCATCCGCAGCTCAGAGTGGAGAAGGTGGGAGCGGGGGGACATTTTTCGCACCTGTCCGGGAGCCACGGCGGTCACGCCGACCTCAGGCTGAGGTAGGCGTGAGCGGAGATGTGGGCGCGAGAAAGGGAGACGGCCATTCTCAAAAGTCAGGGATCAGCAAGGGATGCACGTGCTAGCGCTAGAAAACCCCGCCAGTTTGGTTTCTGAGGGGAGTGTTTCTCAACAAAAAGATGGCTAGCAGATCGAATGGGGGAAATGTTTGTCTTGACTAGTATCTTCGCCTAATAACAGGAGAACTTAACTAGTTTGTTAAACCTTCGTCAACGCCTGCTGCTCGTCTTCTTGACGATAATGACAACGACGAACTAACGGATAAAAGCGACAAATCAGCTGGCAATTCTGTGTAAAATGAAAGGTTAACCGATGACCATAGATTTGAAACACTCCATCTTCATTTTTTAATAAATGCATGCTTTAAAATGAACTAAAGCATGTGTGTTTCTCGGCGCCATTAAAAAGCAAGGGTATAAACAACTGTCTTCTACATTTCAGTTTGATAACAAGTCTGTGCAACACCTCTGCAAATCGAGAACGCTTCCCCATGCTCAGGTTTGAAACGAACGAACATAACACTTCGTAAATGCTCATGTGTGTGTGTGTGTGGGGGGGGCAATGGTGGTGGTGGGGGGAATAGGGCAGAAAGGGAAGAATGGAGGAAGTAACACTGGAGGGGGAAAAGAGGAGGCGGGGGTGGGGGGAATCCACTGCCTTGTCCTCGAGCTAATTACGTGAAATTCTTTCGCTGCAGGAGACGTGGTAAAACGAAATTTGAAGCTGTGCACGAGACACCCAACCTCTCTCGTGTCTTGACGTTCATGTTTTATGGCTGCGAAGCACGAGTGTCAAACATGAGCCCGTGTTCTGCGGCTGAGCATGACAGACCGGGCCCCTCAAAACCAATATGCCATCAGTGGTTTCCGCCGAAAGCTCGTCAGATCTTTCGTTGCCCCTCGAGACAGACGCCGGCAGAAACTGACGACATGTACTGTCACCAAACTTCAAACAACTCGGTACCTATGCGTCAAGAACATTCTGTTACGAATTCCACTACCACCACCACCAATCACATCGGAAATTAACGGTCCACAGTGTAACCGTTTCCACCTCACCCGCAGGAGACAGGGAACGCTCCCAGAGACATCCCTAGCGAAGCCGACTGAAGCATCGAGTGAAGTGCCACGAAGTCCAGACAGATTAAATTAACAAGACTGCCACGGGTTCTATCCTCGCCAGGGAATCGTAATAGTCGGGACCACTCAGGCGCATGCGCCGTGCGAAGGCGGCCCACGCGCTCAGGCAGCAAGTAGGTCAAAGAACTGTTGCCGTGACAGCATCTCGTGGGAGAAACTTCCCAACATTCTAATACCAAACATTCTTGCTGAACTATGCTAAAATACATGCACCGAATTTTAACACAGCACAAAACAACAAAGATAAATAAACACAACTAGTCTGTCACACACTGTGGACGCCAGTCCATCTACCCACCCCTCGCCCTTCAAACACGTAAAAAAAAAATATGCTGCTGCCGATGTTGAAAACGAGATATAGGAAGGTCGTTGGTTACGACTGCGGAAATGCCAGTGAAACACGTTCGCAGACACCGGTCGGCAAGTCGGCAGGTAAGCAAGCAAGCTATCTGGCCTGGGTATCGATTTTTAGGGATCTCGCAAAGCAAACTTTAATAGCCAGCCCTGGAGAAACAGACGGGGCCGGTCATTATCACGTCGCACACCCGCTAAGCAGACTTTCGACCGCTGTGGCATCACGCCAGCCGCTTGGCAGTTGCAACCGTTTCATTCACACACGTTTGTGGCCACAGCGAACCGGTGGGGCTGATTGCGAGTTCCAGCTTTGGATCAGGATTTCAAACTTGCCGTTCGGTCTATGGCGGAGATGCCGGAAGTCGCAGTGTTTGGACCGTAGACGACGTGGCAGCACAGCAGAAAGCGGACGAGAATCCCTCTCACCCCTAACCCACCCCACCCCCTACGTTTTCCTCTGAAATCGATACCCTTCCGGATTATATAGTTAGCTTTGTATCATGTTATGAGAATAGGCAGAATGGTCAACTCGCCGTAAATCAAACCATGCTCAACAGCTCAACGTCTGAAAGTGTGTCGACGATTTAATGAGAATAAACGCAGCCTTCAAATACCTGAATGTACAGACGAAGGAATCCATGCGGCTCTATTACGAATTTTCGATTGCAGTGAAATGTCGAACTGCCGTGTGGCGTCTATTTTAGCACCTTCAGCAGCAGTCGACGGCTCGTGATGCTCATAAAACAGCCCTTGAAGTCTGGAAAGCTTTTAGGATGAGTTCGCGAAAATTCTTTGAACTTTTCTTCGTTACGTGCGATATTGATTTAAATTAAATCAGCCTTTCCTGCTACAACACGTTCATCAACATCTCAGGCCTTCCCATGTCCATCTGCGCATGGTCTACCAGCCAGTCGCCTCCAGGGCGGGAAGGAGTGAAAATATGCAAGACACTTCCCTTGTTCCTTATTCTTTAAACCTGAAGGCAACCATCCACTCAGCATGTCAATTTCTCGCATCGTCATCACCTGATCACCGAGTTGTCCCTCCCTTCCACCATGTAAAAGCGCAGAACTACTGGAGCCAATCAAATGACGACCTCTATTTAGGATGTGTAAAATGCGGAACCAATCAAATGGCGAGCTATATTTCGAAGGTCTTTCCAGGGGTGGGGTGAAGGGAGGGAGAGGGGGATGTTCCGGGAGGAGGGGGATTTAGGGGAAGGGGTGGGGTTAGGGTGGGGGCTAGGAGTAGGGGATAGGTGGGGGTTGAGGGAGGGGTGGGGTGGGGTATAGGCAGTAAAGATCTTCCAGGAAACTCCAAGGTTTTCAGTGGTGACCCCACGAGATTAGCATATTTTACGTAAGACTGTATTTTGATTGGCTCCAGTTATTCTGCGCTTTTTCATGCTCTTCAGCACAACCCGTTTGGCCGCTGTGGCCAACATCACCTTCCTGCCTCAACTTTGATCTGGTTTCCTGTAATTCCGGCATGCACGTGCAAGCAGGCGCCTACCACTTCATAAAGGCGGGCAAACAGGCAAAACTATCGATGCACGGACATCAAAGACGGCGTACAAAAGATGAAGCCCAAAGGAAACGGACTCGTCAGGTTTCCTTCAGATCGCCGAACGCACTGGCAGGCACGTGTTGCACAAGTGCAGCCGGAATGTTTCTCTTTCATTTCTGTGTAATTGTGTTTCACCCCCAAGTCGCTCAAATTTCTCGCTCCATGTGGTCTTTCAAACTATAGTTCCCCTCCCTCCGTCCTTTCTTGCTGTGCTGGTTGAGGTACAAGTAAAGGTGGACAGTTAGTCGAGCAGAGAGTCGTAACAGTAATAACCAGAGCTGGAAATCAACAGAGGTTCATGCAGGTAAGACTTTTGGAAACACGGATTTCAATCACCACGATAGAACAGTTCAATTTACCATCTTGCTGTAAGTATAGACAGATAAAGTTACTGACAAAAAAATGTTGAAACATATCCTCATTACTGGCAGTAAATTAGATTCTTAAGACGACACCTTGATAGCAAGAGAAGGCGAACTGCGAAGTCGCAACACACATGAAACAACTGAAACGCCACAGTTCACACTCAATTTCCCGCACATATTTATGGAGAAGGTTGGGGTGATGGGGGCGACAAGTCATTTTTGCAAAAATCACAACATCAGTTGAATGCGATCTTTCTCAACTATTCTGGCCACAAATTAAGGAGCTGACCCACTAACATAGCATGTAATTCTTTCACTTTAAAAATCCTTACTAACTGGGTGCAACGAACATTTTAGGAGAAACAGCCCCCACCCCACCCCCACCCCAACATCACAGCTACTGATTTTTAAGACTGGACCTTTAAGAAAGTAATGTCATTTCTAATCATTGTACAGTAAGTGTTGTTCAGACAGAAGCTCCTTTAATGACCATCTGCGGGCAATACTTAACAAGTCTCCACTCCTACCCCAATAGCCCTTGCATCAATGGCTCTGTTCTGCACAAGAAGCGTGCCCTTTGCGGCACGTGCTACACAATAGCCGGCACACCAGGCTCCGGCGAGCAGGCGCCGGCGACACACAGACACGATTACTCATCAGTCATCTGTTTTTGCACGTCCTTCCTCGCTTTCCTGTCACCGCCGTGACTCACCGACAGGACTCTGGGCCAGCGAAAGAATGGGCGCGGTGGTTCGGATCTTCGGGAGAGCGAGCAAGCACTGCAGAACCTAATTAATTTAACGCCAGTCAATGGTACCATTTACAGAGTTGCTTATTATTATCAGATTTTGCAATCCTATGGCGTGTGTGCAATCGACATCGCCGGTTTATTGCTGAACCATTTAGATTTCAGAAGTGACGGATTTTCAGATAAGACTGATTTCGACTTATTGATGTACTGATTGGTATCATATTACGAATATATTATTACGCTATTATTTGTGGCCATTAACAGTCCTCCTCCTGAACAGATTTCCTTACACATCCGGTCTTTAATGACGTCAAAAAATTGGAACCAGGCATGCAGACACATCCATGTCCCATCCACCAGCCATCGGTGTTCTTTCCGCTCAGGCAGTCACGTGAGTGGCGGTCTTTGCCGCGCGTGCTGGCTCGTGCCACAACCTGACAGAACACGCTTCGCTTGAGAGCTATTGGGATCTCATCCGGGTGCCATTCCCGTCGGGGGGGGGGGGG
>SMGT01007520.1:326417-338467 GCA_004794575.1 Lanistes nyassanus
TTTTTTCTATAATACTGTCCCCCCCCCCTCCCTGTGAAAGGAGAGGTCGCGTTCTTTTTTCTGTTGTTATTGTTGTTGTTGTTGTTGTTGTTGTTGTTGTTGTTGAATCTTCTTTTCGGTGTAATCCTCAGCTGAAACAATGCACAGTTGGAGTGAGTCCGAGGTCGATGTTTACACACGGGCAGCTTGACTAGATGCTGACCCAACATGGCACACTGTGCCTCAGCCAATACATGAACCGTAACTGGTTACGAAAGGCACTTCCAAGCGCACAGAGTAACTTGCTGGATCATCGTCAGTGACGTAAGCTGTGAGGCATTCCAAGAAGTTCATGTATCTCCCTCTCTTTACGTGAGCCGTAAGGTCGTATCCTGCCATGGCCTTGTTTAACGGTATCTCGGGTCTGTGTCTGCTTGTGAAGGCTTGCGATTCAAACACCGCTTGCTCCCCATCCTGTCTGGCTGATTCTTGTAGATAACCACGGGCGGTAATCTTTTTATACCCAGCTCTACAAGATGCATGCTCCTAACGGAGGGTCTTGGCGATGGTTTGGCTTCTGGTTAACGATACCTGCAGTGGTGGTGTTTCGCGTATGGGGTATGGGGTTGGTGTGCGTGTGTGTGGTGTGTGTGTGTGGGGGGGAGGGGTGTTGATGACGCAGAAAGTGATTGGGGCTACACGGGAGTAAGACATTGCATGAAGATTTTTTCCCCCCTAAATTGTCAGTAGATGCGAACAGGGAAAACGGAATACCGTTTTGTTAAATTCAAAGCAGCGAAACCACTAGATATTTCCAACAGTTCATGAGACAGTAAGGGCAATCATCCATTCAGACACGGAGATCCGTGGCGATGTGGAGAAAGCGTGAGAAGTTTGTAAAAGAGATCGCGCGTTCGTAAGGTAAAATCAAAAGGTGTCTTTACGCCACTGTCTTCCATAAGCAAGGAAAATATATAGGATTAGAAGACGTGCGAATGTACATTTTAAGAATTATTCATGTAAGACAAAATTGATCATTGTTCAAGCAAAGATTTCTCTTTTCTTTTCTGATAAACTAATTTTTTATGGAGTGAGCGGAGCTCACCATGTCTGGAATAACCTTCTCCTGGAAAACCTCCAGTGGTTTGTTGCTGTGGTGTTCCGCACGCTAAACCGTTTCACAAATAAGGCGAGTTCCCCGGATGAGTTCCTCGCACCTTAAAAAAACCGTCCTTGCCTCTGACACGATGACACGGGTGAGAAAAACACAATACTTTGACGAAGGGTCCATTATGGTCAACGTTTCTGGACAAGACACTTCGCGTCTACTACCACGATACAGCGGTAACGGCAACCAAAAGCTGCAAACTTTATCAAACGAATCTCCGGGCTATGACGTAGTGTACTTGAGCCGAACACCTGTACTTGCGATACTTGGTACAGAACTGGTCGCAAAGACGGTGCATTCCGAATATGTTTTTGCAGTGCAGTTCACCCCAAGCACCGTGTCCGGCAAAGATCCTTTCGGACCTAGAGGACGGCCTAAAACCTAAAGCAGGAACCCAATCGCTGCGGCGTATGTACGGCGTTGAGAGGTCGGCGGTTTGCAGGCGCCATCTAGGCTCCATCTGCTGCCACGAACGATTACTCTACGGTATCTTTAGCTTCATCACAGGCATTTCCAATCCTTGTTAACGACCGCCGTAATCAAAGCGGTTCAGTAACGGCCTGCTGCTTTACAGAAAATGAATAAATTGATCCGGGTGGAAGCGACGGCTTTCCACAACATTTAGCCTTGGCAGTTCCGGTCGTAATACCTCTTTGCCTCAAAGTGTTAGTCCCGTATGCACGATCTGTACATCGTTTACGATTTTCGCAGACCGCTGACGTTACTAGTGGAAGAAGCGCAGCACATTAGGACAAAGCAGGCACTTGATCTTCCTAACAACGATAGCATTGCTCTCCTTCATCCAAAGCTATGAATTTTTTAAAGGTTTCCTTCTTTCCAAGGAGACAGCAGCTCACGCCACGCTCCATTCCTGGGCTGGTCTTTCTCCCTCTCCCCACTCCCACACACGCACACGCCCCTCGGTTTGCGAGGGAAAGTTCGTTGCTATCAGGTCTTTCGCGTCATTTTCGATTAGTATTAGTATCGATTAGTATTATGCGTGAACTGACCAGTGACGCGCTAGATGGAAAGTCCGCTCCCTCTGGGGGAACCCGTGACTATGCCATCGAAGCGCACTGCCAGCCACAGAAAATTGTGGTAGGCCAATAGACACAAATCAGACGAGTGCGGGTAGGGGAGGATCGACAGAAGGGTTCGCAGATAAAATTTTACTCTGATGTTTGCACTGAAAAAGAAATTAATCTAAAGAGTTTCAGATCAATGGCGATAATACACGTACGAGAAAAAATTCCCTATCACCATGACAAGGAGCATCAAAATATTTCTTCCTCCGCGTCTTTATTGACCCCCGTCAGCTGCTCTGAAGCCATGTCTGACCTACTCTGCTGGCCTGCTAGTTGGAGGGAAAATTACTTTCCTTTGATGGCTGGGGATGAGCAGAGGACGGGCAAGCGGAGCACAGCCAGGAGGATTTCCAGCCAGAAGCAGCTAATGAACAGTCTTAGGAGACTGTTGGAACCGATTATCTATTTTCAGATGAAAGACTTCAACAGAGCTTGAGAGTGATTCCCGCTCAGATTAATCTTACTGCGGTGGCAGCTAAACACTCAGCTGTGTTTTGTGCTGTGGCTTTTTATTTTACGTGTCGAATGAATCTCGTCTATAACCTCAGTTTTTATTTCTGGTGTTTACTGTAATGGGTGCACTCTGGAAGTCTGACGGTTAAGTCTGGGATTCTTCAGTTATCTCGGCGTTTAACATATTCCTCATAAACGTTAATTTATCTGGGTTTACACGAATCGATTAAATCGGACGAAAGCAGCCATAGGAAACTCGTCGATCCGTTTGCAACGAAACATAGTGTAACTCTTCGGGGTCGAATTTTTATTACAGTGTAAGTAAAGGAAATGTTTTCTGGAGATAAATTCTTCGTCGAAATGAGTCTAATTGTTTGATGCATGTGGCTCGATTTTTTAACAGCTGCTTTCGTCCTTAGTCGAGCCGTGTAAACCCCGCATTTGGCCGCATAACATCACAATCAGAGAAGCTACGTACTCAAAGCAAAGGCGACGCCTGTGGCCCAGTGAAAACATCACGCAGTGCACGCGCAGGAATTCGTGTCTGTAAGTGCGTTCAAGTGCTGGGCAAGAATGCAGGCGCGCGGTTCCTATTGCCCGGAGATCGCTGAACCTAGTTAAGAACAGTCATTTCAGTGTGGTCTAGCAGCCCCTGCCGTGCGAGAGTGCTGGAGGCCTGCTGCCACGTGGGCGCTAATTTTAAATCCGATGCACGTGCTGCTGTAATCACCATAGATCACGCATTTAGCACTAGCCTCTGGGAGTCTTCCGCGGTCACGCTCAGCGGCACGATGCGCCACAAAGTGTCTGGCTAAACTCCGAAACCTCTTTTTCATCCAACGGCTTTTCCTCGGCCTTCCTCTGTCGCTTGATGTTTTCTGCTCGTCTCTCAAATCGTGTTTTTACCAGGTGTTCGAGCATTGACAAAAACCGTATGCCTGTGTTTATGTTAAACTCCAGACAATTCAGTTCACACCGACATGAGGTTATGGGAAAGAAAATGTCGAAAGAACTTTGCTTAGTTACTGCTGTCACAAGACCAAGCGGCCACTTATGTCTTCCTGCTGGTGGTGGCTGGGCCAAGGGCTACAAATCCACAAGCCTAGCCCATTGCGTCACGAAACGTCGCTTGCTGGTACTTTGTGGTTCATGGAAGTTCACTTTGGAGCCGTCTTCCACTGGATCGATAGATGACTGTATAAAAACCCAGAGGTGTTCCTTAGAGGGTCAGGATCTAGGAGACCCGCAATGCTCACTTCTTTAGCAACACGCCAGTAATAAAGAATGAAAGACTGGTAACAACAAAGGGAACTTGACCAAGCGAAACTTAGACAAGAGGTCAATGTTTCGGGACATGGCCCCTTCTTAAGGACGACACAAACAGATAAATAACAAAAACTTCAAGCTCTACTTAACTGACAGAGACGCTGGTCATCCACGGTCGTTGGACAGGAAAGACTATCAAAACGTGGAGGGACGGGAGAGACAGAAAAGACAAAAAAGTTTCAGTTATGCATCAAGGTACGCCCTAATAGCCAAGGTGAGTGCTCGAGAATATTAGGAAAGACAGCACTGTTCCAATAATCTGAAGGAAACATTAGGCATTTAGTCAATATCTTCCATCAGATAATTAAACAATCAGAATAAGACACCGCTCAAAGTATGAAAGAAAGCAATGTAAAGTAAGGTAGGTACAGAGGGAAGCGGTCGCGGGATTCAGAGGGTTATGGGTTCGGATCACGTCTCCGACACACATACTTTCTCTGCACGTGCCATCTCTTTTAAAGGGGGTTTTTAAACCCCACTGGTCTACCTCCAACATCCTTGATCACTCTCTCCCCTGCTCCGAATAGATGAGACAGACTTCGTTGCTGACGTGACGTCGAAAGACTAAACACCCCCTGCGTACAGGCGTCATTATCCTTATCATTGCTAGCATCGTTGTGATTATTGCACTGAACGTTGCTCTTGTTCCAGCGCTGATAAAGTGACCTTTTTCTCGGTTCTCGGAGCATTAATGTCGCTAATCGGAATCTCGCGTGTTCTGCACGGGTACTGAGCGACACCGTCCCTTAGTCTGCCGGAACTAACAACCGCACACGCTAGAAGGCGTGACATTCACTCAGCGTGTTAAAACACAGTCCCACTAAATGAGGCGTTTCTTTTCTTCAACAGCACTTCCCTCTAGCTGCCAGGAACAAAGGAATGCATTTAGCAGTAAAATCAGATGAGGCCCTTAACTGGGTTGCCGATGTTTGAAAGCGTGCGTGACCAAACGAACTCCTCGGTTAGAGAAAATGGAAAAATACTATTATGAGAACGCCCTGGCGAGAACACAGACCGAACACAGAGAGACGCGGTGAGATGCAGGAATGGATACAGTTCTCTTTCATGGTAGTTATACAGACCTTTTTCACCACAAGACAAGCCAACAGCAGTGACTTGTAATATTAAAAGGAAGTTTAAAACGATGACCGACCAGATGAAAGGTGAAACACGGCTAAAATCTCGCCAATCTCCAGACGTCTATCTTTTCTCACCGACAGTAGAATGATAATCAGATGGAGGGGAAGGGGTTAGCAGAGTGGTTAGAACTCTGGCCTCAGAACCCAAAGGCTTTCTAATCGACAGCAGACTGATAATCAGATGGAGGGGAAGGGGTTAGCAGAGTGGTTAACTCTGGCCTCAGAGCCCAAAGGCGTTTGTTCGATACCTGTGACCAGCATCACACTTTGCCCAGGTCATCCAGCAGGGAATGGGTAGGCATGGTTAGAGAAAAGTTAGACACCCCCTTCCCCATTCCACCTCACTCACGATGCTGGCCCACATAAAAGTGGAGTCTCATACATGTGCATCCCCGTTCCCCTAAAACCTAAATTAGGTTACGGGACAAGTTGTACCTTTAAAGCTGGATAGACAGTCGCTGTAGTCAGGTCAGCACACACACTGGTCTGCATACGGCATGCCCAAAAGCTTTCACTTTATCTCCATGAGACAGTCTCTGTGATATCACTACATGCATCCTCTGTCTTTTATGACAGAACCACAGCTGTCTTGTTGTTTGTTTTGTTTGTTTGGGTTTTTTACGTCACTAGAGCTGTCTTGTGTCTTCTGAGATCGCCAGGGCTGTCTTGTGTCTTCTGACGATTTTTTTATATTATTATGTTCTACTTTGTGGTCTCACCGAGATTGTTTTCACTTCATTTAAAACACTTAGGAAACGAAGTTTAATGCATTAAGAATTCCTTATTTTCAGAAGACCTTCTTCAATCCCCCCCCCAAAAAAAAATGATCACGTGGGCATGTTCTTCCTCTCCATTAAAGTCATCTTGCTCGTTGACGCAATTCGTTTCGATGGAACAAGGGGGGTAAGAAAGAAAGGAGGGAACGGTTCTAGGAGCAGACTTGTACGACGCTAAGCTCGTGTGCACGTGCCGAGCAAGGAAATTGGTTCTGAACAGAAAGGTGCAAAAAATAAATGGAAAAGGTGAAAAGGATGTTACTTTTTTCCTGATTTACTTTCTACCCCCTTTTTTAAATATTTATATTGATCCGACCATAAATAATACGCCGACTAAAATGGACGTCAAACGACGAAGCTAATTTCATAGCTGGGCTTACATGACGGGAAGTGCTGAGATTACGCGCGAAATTTTACTAGTTCATATCAGAAACACCGCATGCTTAATGCAGCATTATTCATGTGGCGACCCTCGTAATGTCCTTATGAGTCACTAGCCCAGCTACAACAGTGCAATATGAACAGTGATAATATGACTCCGTTTCTGAAACCAGTACACCAAGCGTGCCCCGTGTCCTTCTTGTTCTCACCCATTCTCTCTCTCTCTCTCTCTCATGGAGGCAGAAAGGATGGGGAAGGAAGAAAGCAAGACGAGCGGAATAATAATAATAAAGAGGTAATAAACATAAGCTGGGCGAGAGATGTTATTTTTCTTTATTTTTAAATCATTTCGCCGCTGCAAAACAGTGTCGCATGGGCGTTCATTTTCCGCAGGTTGATGTCCAAGCAAATAAGTCGACCGGACCATAGGACCGCTTTATGAAAGGACAAGCAGATACAAGCGGTCATACAACCCATGCCGGGAAAAATTTGAGTCCTATCGTCGCGTGTACAGAAATGCTTTCCTCCAGACCTCACAGCCGTAAGGCTGGAAGCAAAGCAAGGAAGGCGACAAAAGTTGGTTCCCCGACTCCACTACATCCGTCCACTACATCCGTCTAAGAAGCCGATAAGAAACGGCGGAGGGGGGGGGGGCTTGGCTAATATCGATGGCTTCTGCATGTGTGTCTGATGCGACCCTCGTGTGCAAACACAGCCTGGACACCCGGGCGGTTTTCAAGGAGCTGTTCATGCTAATCAGCTGCTGAACAGCGCAAGTAAATGCGCCTGCAGTTCAATTATCTTCTTTCTTCAACGAAAGTCGGTCAACACCCACGCACACACACGCAAACACATGCACGCGCGTAGGCACACAATCGCGCGCATGAGCGAGGTAATGAGCACAGAGAACAGTACTGCACAGATACCTTCTCGACATTTGGCCGTACATTCCCAGGACGGGTCTACTGGCTTATAATGGCTGCAGCTTATCATGTTTGCTCCGAGAAGAGCCGAGATTATGAAAAATCAAGCAGATGACGTCGGACAGTTACAATGTGTGATGGTTTTTCTAGTTTACCAGCAGCTATTCTCGGAGACAACGCTAGTGCACTTTTCCTGCTATAGCATGACGCGATATATACCACTAATGGTATTTTCAGTAATGACAGAATTTTAAAAGAAATGTGTAAGAAAAGGTTAATGATCCTTAATTATCACTGAACACATTTTCTACCTAATGGTAGAAATTACAGATTACGTCTCCTCTGCAGCGTATTCTTTTTTAACAGGGTGTGTCTTCTGTCTCACTGAGCCCAGCAAGATGGCCATTCCTCCCAATCCATTTCAAAGTTTAGCGATCAGGAAAAAGGGAAAAGAAAGAAAGAAAGATCATGCGTTCAGCCTCGTCAGTGAGCTATCGAGAACTGGCGTGCTCTTGCCTCTAACAGTATCACAAGGTGTTAGTGTCAAAGTCATGTAAGTCTAAGGTTGCAACTGGTTACAATAAACCTTTCTGCTGTTTTCACTTGTAGTGACAGCAGCTTTCTCCCGTCGCCGGACTAAATGGAACCCAGATTCACTCTCTTCGATCTAAATGGCAGAAATGTGAACGGCACAATACAGTAGAACTGTTACTGAGATCACATAAACCTGATGACAGATCGCGGCTCGCACAATAACCGAGCGATGACAGAGAGATGTGGAGAACGGGAAGGACGGTAATGTGCAAAGGGACGATCTTCAGTCCTGGTCAGCGAAACTTGGTCGACACGATTCACCTTCCTCCCTCCACCCCCTACTCCCCGCAAAAAAAAATCTGTGTGATCCCTTGGCTGAATAAAAAAAAATCTGCACTGTGCACCGAGTCAGTAAGTGTGCACGTGGGATTACTCATGCTTTCAGAAAACAGCTTGTAGTCGTATCATGTCAGACTGTCGTGCGATCCGGTCACTTAAGCTATAGTCCTGCTTTCACAGCTCAGCTGATATCATGTCAGATTGTCATGCCAGCCTATCAGCACCGAGAAGAAAACGACTTCGAGGTCCCCCGCACATCTGGGTCTCAGTCAATAGAATTACGAAGGAAATGCACGTTAGAATCCGGACAGGGGAGACAACGCACAATGCAGCATCCCTGGCTGGGCACAGAATCTGTACTGACAGTAAAAAGCTTTGGACTGAGCCTTGAAGCACCTCGGCACTCAGGGAAATACAATACCTGAACTGCGAGCCCTCCCTTTATACAAAAAACCAATGCCGATCGTCTAAAACAGAAATTAAACCACCAATACGGCTACACCTACAGTGTATTCACATTCACACAAATACACACACAAAGAGTGCGGCCATGAACTTGTACTGGCGCGAAAACGTAGGGTGCAGCGTGCGGTTCCAAAAGCGGAAGACTACCCAACGATAACGTCCTTCCATTACACCAGCTCAGTAAGATTCACGCACAGCATGCCAGTCTGTCGGTTCCGGTTCTCTTCCGAGATAATTCAACGCGCCTCCAAACCAGCCCCTTTATCAACACCCACTGCCACGACAGCTGGGTCGCGGCCTGGCGAAAACGTGGGTGTTCTGCCAGGACACTCATCTGTGCCGCTGGCAGAGGGAATGTCTTCCGTTTCCTTCTCCTAATCTCCGCTTCTTTTGGTGTCCCTGTTCACCAGGCCCCGTATGCATGTAAACTGTACTAAATTTATACCCGAATAGCGGATTTATTTCCTGTCTCTGAAAACGCTGTTTTGGCGAACTTGGAATAAGCTATTCGTTCCGGGGACGACTGAATAACTTAATTACTACGGAATAACGAGGGGAAATAGGCTATTCGGTTTTTGTGCTTGCAAAATTTAAGGAACTTATTCTAAAATATCCGCCATGACAGGAATAAGTCGGCTATTCGGTTGTCTTGCATAAGGTGCCAGGAGTTTGTCTGATTTCAACGAGTTGGATCCCTTAAGAAAATACGTGTTGCAAAACAGTGCAACAACCTTGATGGAAAAACTACAGAGATAAGTACAGCGATGATTACCTGTTCAAAAGTCGCACACTACTGCACACGCACTTTATCGCTCTGTTGCTCATACTGTTTCTCACGCACGCACGCATACTCATACCCAACCACACAGCGCACTCCTACGCATGGCTAATATGGCGTGCTGGACGCCTGCATGCAGGCAGCAATGACACAGGACATTCTGCCAGCATCGTTCAAACTGTTCGTGTGACATGCCCGCGGATACACACTCAGCCACGACAGGTTAAATACAAGTGTTGAGCGATAAAGATGATTTACAGGCCACACCCTTTTCCCCCATCGTGGTTATCACCCCCCCCCCTTTTCAAATTTGACAGGTAAAAACGCATCTTCACCAAGGTCAATGAAAATGCAAGGAGATATGTGTGTGCCCACACACACACGCGCGCGCGCACCCACCCACACGCTCGCACGCACACAGCTGGCCAAAAGGGAAGGAAGACAGGTAAGTAGGCCTATGAGTAAAACTACGAGAAAGTCAGCACCGCTTCGCTCAGCCCACTTAGAAACACATGTAGGCTATATACGAAAACAGAATTATTCATATTTCACACAACCGCGTGCAATGTTCTCTAAAATGTTTGGCTGCGGAGCCAATATGGTAATACGGAAAGCGCAGTAATGAAGCTGTTGTGGACCAAAAAGAAAAACACAGATCAATTAAAACATCTAAGCAACATCAAAAACAAGTCATAAAATTAATAATTTGTAAGTCAACTGCGCGGCAGTGCAACAGAGTTGCGCAGCCAAAATCTGACGTTACCCTTTCCTTTTATGAGGACCCCTAGTGGTGGTGGTGGGGGTGGGGGTAGGGAGTCTTCGATCACAGTAAGAAATTTTATCGTTTGACAAATCACAAATTTCAAAATTTCAGAAAAACCATGTTCACAGATTACATCAAGAGGTCATCAAAATAAGCAGATTTTGGCAATCACTAATCATAACAAGTCCAGAAAGGCTAATCACAGATCACGGTTAAGTCATGACGGCCCTCTACATATCGGTTTCATGCAATAGAATAACCTCACACCACACGGAAAATATGCTGAAATCGATCGCATGTTGATTACAACTGCAAGTCTTTTAGTTTGTATGTGCCCCCATGGCCCGAACAACTCTGTCAACTGACTGAACTATCAGTTTTCTCCCTTACCATCAACAGTGTCGAATTTTGTATGTTTGTGTGCTACTGATAATCACAAACTTCACAAAATAAGATCTTGTCCTAGTTATTAGCTGGCAACAGAGCTGCTTTTTATCAAAGGAAACCCTCAAAGAATGTCAACAGTGGCCCTCACACTGCGTTCCTGTTGAGTGTTGGACGGAGAAAGAAAAACGGCGAAAAGGATTGGAAAGCCCAGCTGCATCAGTGTTTACACGACATAAAAACAGCACCACTTTGTGCTCAAACTGCAGGGAAGATGAGCCGACGTTGACGCTGCTCGCGCATGTGTTGGTGTTCACACGAGATCATGCGAGATTGTGGATCTTCACGCCGCCTCGGGCTTCAGAAGCATCTGGCCGGGACAGGCAGCTGGCTGCAGGTGTACCCGAGATTCGTTTCTGCCGCATCACATGCTGGAAGACTCTCGAAGAATGTAAAGAATATGCCTGACACGTCAAGTCTAGTCAGCGAACCGCCTGTACCGCTTACCGCAGTATTTTTCCTCCCCTGAACTGAAAACCATAAGACACTATGAAATTGTAGAAAATTCCCATATCTACCAGGAACTGAAGGTCCTCGTTTCATAGTGGAAGAAACCACTCACAATCCTGCTTTTCTATATTTTTTTTAACCCTCGACATCGCCGGCTTTGTTTTATCACATGCTTACGTCATCAGACGGTTTTCGCTTTCCACGGCAATCATTGGTGCACTCATGTCACGTGCTTTGTTTATAATCTCTAATTGGCGACCGACAGTGATAGAGACAGTGACAGGATTGATGCCCTATGCCCCGTACTCTTGCTGTCAATAGAGACGAATTTATGTCAGCATTTGGGCAGCTTGCCTAGCACGTCCTGTCAGGACGATAGCCTACTCCTGTGTCAGACGCCGAGACAGACGATAACAAAGTGGTCGATTAGTCATCGTCGCCTCTGGCCTAGGGCAAAGGACGCGTCCGCAAAACTGAATGCGAATAACAAGATGCGATGGGTGACAGTAAGCCAGCTTAAAAGTGGCGCGCTGCGTACAATGTTCTGTATAAACATCATAAGCGGTACGCACAGGAAGCATAAACGAGTACCTAATTTGACGGAGTGTATTCTTCAACGTTTCCAACTGATTAATCTTCGCGTCTGTGCATATATCCCACGGGCAGATCCATTGCTTCAACTGAGTTTTGGCAATTTGGCGCTGGAAAAAAAATGCTCGTGTAGCTGTTTTATCTCGGGTGTCACCCGAACAGTACCGACCACACGGTTCTGTCAGCACCTTCTCGGTCAGGCTGGCACGGATAGCGCTCTATGGTTTCGTTTCGACACTACCTCTAAGCCCTGGGAGTAGGGGAGCGTTTTAGCTTGGCAATAACACAAATTTACAAATTACAATAAACAAATCCCAGAATATACAAAAAATGATTTTTTAAAAACTGTATAGCAAACTGGTAAACAAAAAGCGAGGCAGTTTTAAACACAGGTAACATGCTATTAGAACAGAGAAGAAATAATGACAAAAATGTTGCTTTTTTTTTTTTTTTTTT
>SMGT01007520.1:338492-356703 GCA_004794575.1 Lanistes nyassanus
TTTTTTTTTTTTTTACATTTTGTGGAAAAGGAACTTCATTGCACGCGAGCTCCAAATCAGTTTAGTTCTTGATACTAACTACTCCATGCCGCTCGAAAACCGCGGAGTTCGCCCGACAGGTCGCGATCAGTGTTGCTATGGCAACCACGTTCACCCTCCTCTCCCCACCCCACCTCACCTCCTCTACCTCCCTTTCAGAAGCAGGCACGTACTCATTTGTTACATGCGGTTCTGTCTATATCTTTCTGTTTTATGCAAACGTCTCTAAATGACCTAAATGATTTACAGAACGAAAGTTTGCGAAGAAATTTGTGAAGAAATTTGCGTAGTGAAAAAAAGCGAGGGTGTAAAACATGGGATCTACTGGAACAGACCGTTGCATGCTTCCACTCCTCAGTTTGCCTGATGGGAAGAGACAGTCTATTTATAGCATGCAGCATTATCTTGACAAATGCCAAGTATTTATTTCATCTGCCGCCGATTACACCATGATCGCAAACTCCCCATAAGTCATTCAGTTTAGGACAACAGCCTGTTAGCATCTCACTTACCTTCGACAAGGAAACATGTTTTTCAGCAGATTGTATACTTGCACGCATGAACGCACGCACGCGCTCTCAAACACACGTGCACATCGCTCCAAACGCGGGGGGCTTTCCTCGGGCTCATATATACCGCAACCTATTAGACACTGTATCCGTCATGTAAGCTAAGCCTCAAGGTCTATTGGTGCTGCTCGGCAAATGTCACCGGCTGCCTGAAACCATGTTTACTGTCATCTGAAATGGCCTACTGTAGCGCTAACCAAGCTGCTGCAAATGCCATTTTTATTCGGTCTGCATGTGGCATAACCACGAACCGGACATAAAAAAAATTGCTAATGAAACGTGTGCACGCAACTACAGACCGAGGATGGAGAAAGAGGAGGCGGACTAGAAGGAAGATGAAAAGAAATGAGAAAAGAGAAAAATGCAATATTTAGACAATGCTTGGCACTCCGGCAATGAGCGTATGTAAGAGTAAACAAAATGAAACAGACTCACTTGCGGAGGAAATCGTTTCGGGGCATCACCTTACATTAAGAGGAGGAAGGTGGTAGAAGGCAGAAACAGGCAACGCCTCCAGTGAAAGACAACGGACAGGCAGGCAGACAGACAGACAGGCAGCCAGGCAGACAGAGCACGGTCTACTGCAGCTGTGTTAATCCGGCCGAGCGAACGACGGGCCAAACAGCGAGGATCAAGTGGCGTGAAGTGGAGGCGGTTAAGTCGTCAAGTTGCGACGATAAGCCACATTATGAGACCGTAAGCTCCCCCACCTGCGCAGGTTCAAAGGTTTCAGACGCAGGTATCGGTCTGTCGGCAGCTCAAAGAGCTGCCAGCATGACACCGCGGCTAGGTCAAACCCCTTGACTTTGCCTCCCACTGCTGGCACGCGGGTCTCCACGCGGCATGTCACACCTGTTTAGTACCAGTCTGCACGTGATAAAACTCTTTCACGCAACAAAGAAACGCGCCCAGCCAAGGGCTCAGGTGCATTATGATTAGGTTTTAATCCTCTTCTCCTTTTCCTGACCTGAGTTCCTTGCTGTTTTATCATTCGACGCCGCACTTGCAGTTTGCGAGGTCGCAATGGTTAGTTTTAGAATATTTTTTTCCAATTAAGTCTTCGGTAAAATTTTATCTAAACATGTATAAAATATATTGGTACCTTAAAATCAAGGTTGCTAAAGAAGTAATATTTTTCAAGAAGTCTTTGCCCCCTACCTGAACCAGGATTTATGACAGAATTTGACACACAATCTCATACTTTATCACATAATACTTAAGGTCATTGCGAGTATGACCAGCTCTATCTTAAGGGATGAGGTGGGAGGAATGAAAAGCCAACAGCATCTTCTGACTGCAAGTGACTGAAGTCAGCAAAGAACCTGCAGACATCAAATCCACCTGCGTGCTGCATCCCACCCCATATCCCTACACCAAATCTCATTGTCCTTTCGCCCCCACCTCCCACCTCTCTCTCTTTCTCACACGAACACATGCGCGGGCGCTGTCAAACACAGGTGTATATCCTTCCAACTGTTCGGGTCTTTCCTCATGCTCTTATACAGTACACCGCAAAACGTTAGATGTGGTCATCTGTCATGTAAACTCCCCTCCTCTCTCTCTCTCTCTCCTTCTCGGCGTGAGTGAGTGAGAGAAAAACGAAAGAGCCCGATACAAGCCAAGGAAGCATAACGAGACAAAATAAGACTAAGAAGGAACGAAAGAAAAAAATAAGATGAAGGGTTTCAAGCGAAGAGAATGCAGACCGCCACTTACCTCTCTGTGTCCCTCGTACGCCGCCATGTGTAGCGGCGTCCAGCCTGAGTTGTCGCGGTGCATCTCGTCCAGCCCTCGCTCCAGCAGCTGCCGCACCACGTCCACAGAGCCCTGTGCAGCAGCGACGCTCAGGACGGTGCGCCCCTCGCTGTCGATGTGGTCCACGGCTGCCCCCCAGAACAGCAGCTGCCCCACTAGCTTGGCGTGGCCTGAGGAGGCGGCGGCCCACAGGGGGGTGCGATGGCTGTGATCCGCGTGGTCCACGTCGGCGTCCCACTCCAGCAGCAGCTCGCAAACGTCCGTGTGGCCCTCGTAAGCGGCCACCAGGAGCGGCGTCATGCCGTCGCGGTCCTGGTGGTCGACAGCGGCGCCGCGGTCCAGCAGCAAGCTGACCACCTTCTCGTGGCCCTCGCTGGCCGGGATGCACAGCGCCGCCACCGACAACGCCGTGCGGCCGTCGCAGTCCTGGTGGTTGATGTCGGCGCGGTAGTCCAACAGGTGCTCCACGATCTCCACGTGGCCCATGTACGCGGCAGCGATGAGCGCCGTGCGGCCCTCGTTGTCGGCCTTGTTCACGTCAGCGCCGTGCCGCAGCAGCTGCAGAACTATGTCCTCGTGGCCGCCCCACGCCGCCGCGCGCAGCGCCGTGCGCTGGTCGCTGTCCGCATGATCCACGCGTGCGCCGGCCGCCAGCAGAACGGACACGACCTCGGTGTGCCCGCCCCACGCCGCCGACCGCAGCGCTGTCCAGCCGTCGTTGTCCGCGTGGTCCACGGCGGCTCCTGCTTTCAACAGCGCCGACACCACGGCTGCGTGGCCTTGCCTAGCCGCCAAGTTCAAGGCTGTCTGTCCAGTCTTATCCACGGCCTCTACGTCGGCCCCTCGCGCTAGCAGCGCCACCACGGTGGTGAGTTTCCCTTGGTGAGCGGCCGTGTGTAAAACTGTTCTGCCGTTGGTGTCCACCTGGTCCACAGGCACTTCCGCTTCCTCTTTGTTCTTAGCTTCCTCCGCGCGCTCTTCCTCCGCTGCCAAGCTCTCGGTGCTGATGTCCAGCGTGGGCATGCGCGCGCCGGCGTCCAGCAACAACTTCAAGACCTTGCTGTCCTTGGGCAGCGAACGCAGCAGGCTGTCCTCCACGTTGGCGCCCGACAGCACCAGCCACTGCACCAAGTGGTGCTGCTCCAACGGTGGCTGCAGGTTGGCGCGTGTCAGGTGCAGAGCCAGCTCCTGCACGCCCACAGCGTTCAGTCCGCGCGCCGCGCTCGTAGCGTGCATGGCCAGCATGCCGTGGCCATCTTCAGTGTTGCACAGGTACTTCTGCGTGCAGTGTTTCACATCCAGCAGCCACTCCGCGAAGCTGTGGTGGAACAAAATCTTCTCGCCGTTCTTGCCTTCGATGAGAATCTTCGACATCAGCTTCATCTTCCGCTCGAACTCATCAGGCTGCAGGCTCGGAGTCCGCGTCAGCAGGCATTTGTAGATGGTGTCGGCAGTCACCGGCCTGCTGGCGGCTAGAAGCAGGTTCAGGATCGGCTGTATTTTGGCGAACTGTTTGCGCACAAAAAGCCGCTGGCACAGCCACAGATACAGTCCGTTCAGCGTGCCTGGAATCTCCCGGATCTCTCGCAGCATGATGAAATTCTCTGCCACACCGTCAAGCACCTGGCAAATGAATAATAGAACAAGGATGTTAAACATCGCGACAAATGAAAATCTGATTCTGTCTATTTATCGTTTTATCTGACGCACAAACGTACACAGAATATAAAATAATACTGTCAGCAATGAATTACAACAAAATCTGTGATATAATCTGTTTGTCCTTCTGTGAAATGTCGAAAAGACATGCAAGTCTCATATTATACAAAACCGTCACTTCCTTCAGTCCGTTAGGCGCAATGTCGTAAATGGATGTCGGATTCAATATTTATTGCCGACTTCCCTTCGTTATAGTCTCCGATTAAAGTTATTAGGAGAACTTTTAATTTCTTTTCTAGATTTAAAACAGTTCTTTTGCGCTTCTCATGGGATTTAGGGTCGACATTTAGCGTTTTTCAGTGAACATCTTTGCAAAAAGAAGTCTGCTAACCTTTTTCCGCTCGATCTGGGAAAGTCGTATAAAAACCAACCACTTTCGTCGGTCGTTGTTCGGGTTAAAGAGGGAGTCGTAAATGGGAGGTTGTTTATATAGTAAATGGTCTCCGTCAGAAAGTTTGGGGTCATATGCCGGAGGAGGTCGTATATGGGAAGGTCTCATAAGGGAGGTTTTACTGTACTTGGTATAACCAGTCTCCACAAGAACTAAAAGTTTTTAAGAGTTTTCCTACTCTAGTAGTAGGGATCACAGCGACTTCATTATCTCCCCTACAATATGTTCAGCTATTAGTCAGGACCCAGAGTACATCTCACTCTCTATTTTCCCTGCCTTACTCCTTTCCTGCTCCCTCCCCACATCCTCCTTTCTCGCTTTCCCATCTGTTCCTCCTTCCCCTTCCTTTCACTTTACACTAAAATCCTGCATTATGCACAGAGTTGTCTCCGCTTTCATTTCTCCAGGGTGCCAATGGTGGTGTCGGCAGCAAAGGAAATAGTAGCGTGTTCTCCACCTACTGGCCTTCTCCTACATTTCCAGACGCGCCGACGATATCGTGACTAAATCTCGGTCACAAAAACTGCTTGCAAGTTCGCGCCACTCCCCCAGAGATTTCTTATCTGGCATCCCTTCCATTCGCTTCGCTTGCCACCAAGTTAATAACCCTTAGATAGGATTATTATATAGAGGGCAATAAGCTGATATTCTAGCTGTAAAAATCCTCGATTCCATTAACAGATTATCATTATTTTGATGAATCTCTCAACATATTTAAAAGCTATTTAGCTGAAGATGGCATATCACAGAATACATGTACACCGTTCTCATGTCAAGACACTACGACACATACTGATACGGTCCGAGGATTATCATTATTGATCTACCATAGAACACACACATGCAGGCATTCGCTCCCTCCCAAGAAAGCTAACTAGATACTCAACAAATGGACAGGACACAGAACACATCCATGAAGTTATGATCTCTCTCTCTCTCTCTCTCTCTCCTGACAATCACTCAACACAAACCCCGGCATACACAGCCTCTCCCATGACACTCTGCCAGGCTTTACCTAAACACAAAACACACGTTATAGTCTCTGATTAGAAACCAGTTTAAGGATACATCAATGCACACACGCAGTCTCCAAAGACACTCAGCCAGGCGTTATATGACGCAACCCAAGCAATCATTCATACGCTCTCCTAAAACACTAAAATACTCAGCCTGCCAGCAACTATAAAGTGTGCTTGCCTTCTCCAGGTACAGGAAGCAGCCGTTGCTTTTGATGTGCAGCTGGTTCAGCATCTCGGCTGTGTCCCGGCTCAGGTGCTGACGCAAGCCCTCCTCCTGGTCCAGGCGGCACAAGATGTACTGCTGCACGTCTCGCACGATGTGCGACTTGCGCAGGTCGTCCAGGCTTATCTTGCGGAAGCCCGTGAACATGCGCGTGACCGACTTGCTCTGCTTGCGCGAGGAGCACACGAGCAGCAGCCACTGCGGGAAGAGCGTGTGATGCGCGGCCAGCAGCTCGGCGATGGTGCGACTGCAGGTGGCGCGTTCGTTGATGGCCTGCAGGTACGACTCGTCGATAGAGTCCACCAGCACCATCAGCGTGTGTCCGGGGGGGCTGAGGGCCTGCAAGGGTTGAAGAAAGGCCTGCTTAAACGCCTCGTCCGGGTTCCGCTCGCACTCACTGGGCTCCAGCAGCCGCTGCACGGCAGCTTCCTGGACCTTCTCCTTGTAACCCGGGATCAGGTCCGAGCGGGCAGTCTGCTCCACGATGCCCCGGATAAAGGTGACGAGAGACAGCGTGTCCACGTCGTGCGCCTGGCAGAAGTGGTAGGCCAGCAGCCGAGCGTGCAGGTTGGCCTGCTTGCCCTGCGTCACTGTAGGCCAGGCCAGCTCGCAGCACAGCGCCGTCTTGCCGCAGCCTGGTCCACCCATGATCAGGGCCCCGCACGTCTTGGAGGCCGGCCGAGTCTCCAGGCAGTGCTGCACCTTACTAAACGCCCACTCGCGGCAGAAGAAGCGCTTCCGTTTCAGAAGGCTGTCGGCCATCTTGCGCCCTGACCTGTGATGATGCGGAGAACCTCTCTCTCGATGGCAACAGGCCGCCGCCCACCCGGGCCCCTCCCCTGTCCTCAGCGGCCGCAAGCCACCAACGCCTCCGTGCGTACGCAGTCAGCAGGGCTCGATCTGTTCAAGCGACTCATGCTGATGACTTATTAGCCCTGACGTACTAGTGCCATTCAAAATTTTTTTTTAAAGCGAGATGCCACGTTTTTGGCCGTACGATTAATTCCAGTCACTGCCGCAATGAGATCTGGGCGCACGTTCCATTAATCAAGACTAGACACTGGCTTCTGCCCCCGAAATGCTGATAGGTTAGAACCGCGCTAGCGCTGGCGCAACGTTAGCCGAAAGCACGTGGTGCGCAGTGACGAGGCAGTATCGACTAGTACTGGTCCCTGAAATTTCCGCCGCTAGTTGCTGGGGCCCGCTCAGAATGCAGCTCTTTCGTCGCATAGCACTGTCTACGGGATGTTTACTGCTGATTTTTAAGTCAGACGTCTAACGCACGTATTCTTCTTTCTTCTGGTTCCTGTTGGGAGGAAAGCCACACAGCACATAGTAACAACGAGATAATCAAATTAAAAAATTTTCAATTATATGTCGTATGCATTATAAGTGTTTCTGATTTTAAATTAATCAGACACAAACCAGTGTTTCAAGTTTTCGGACTTACAGTCAACCTGCTACAAAGTATATTATTCCATTTCTTTAAGTTTTACGACTATTATAAAACAGGTATCAATAAATATATTAGCAAGAAAAAACAGTCATGGTATCCAAAATGTCGCATGAGCTTCACCACGAAACGAGATTTGGACTGGACTAATGATCGAAGTTATGGAGCAGAAGTATCCCTCTAAATTTTTGATTCTCCGTCTATCGACCAAAACTGCACGGGTCAGTGATCTGCTACGCAGAAACGCATACGTCATAATTAAAAGCCAATGGCGCTTTGTGGTCACTGTGGACGCCATGGAAACCCTTTCACAAGTTATAAATCCGTCAAATGCGGCATGCTAGTCTCTACACTGTATCCACCATCCAGTCTTAAGCATTGAGTGTGGATAATCCACATACAGGAGGATACTACCATAATTACAACGTAACATCGTACGACGCCAAACACTAGCGGTAAAAAAAAAAAAAAGCTATGGCGCACAGACTATTGATTCTGATGGGCTGATGTTCATGCATTATGAAAACGTGCTGCGAATCAATTCAGAATCTTATCAAATCTGCTCATTCTAGAGATTTCAAAAATTACCTCCGCTAAAATGCTCGTCTAAAGTGAAAGAGGGATGGAGAGAAAAGAGCAGGGGGGGAGGAAGGAGGGAGGAGGAAGGAAGGGTTTTGAAAAATAGACGTTCTTACTCAGAAGCTCCGAAAATGTGTTTTGTCCCTTGGCGTTTTGTTCGTGTCGTCTGACTAACCAGCTGGCAGCAGTCCTCTGTGTGAGCACTTCACACGTATGTCTAAACACCTTCCTAATCCAGCCGCGTAATCCAACGGCATGAATAGCTGTCACTGCTGTGACCAACACGGCTGTTCCGGCGATCACGGCACGTCGTTACTTCCAGCCACAAGCCTTCTCCACATGACGTGTCTCTCCAGACCCAATTTTTCGCTTTCCTCTGTCTCCCACTGTCGTTTACCCCTCCTCTCTTTTCTTTTACCCCCTACCTCCCTACTATACGCCTTTACAATGTTCACTGTGGTGACGACACTGAAATGAGGGACAATCCACTATCCACTTCCATGCAGAGCACACAAAGACGGGGAAATGGTCGTCGAAAAACTAAACTGCTTAATGATCAAGGGTTTGGTTCGTCCTTTGCATGGCTGCCTTCACAAGTAAATATTCTTCTCAACCCTTCGCCTCACCTTTACCGTGACTGCAACAGATGCGGGCGACGCGCATCTAGACCGAGGTACAGTACAGTCCGAGCACGTTATGAGGGCACAATGGCACCAGCCCAATCAGGACACGATAGAACACGACCACAGCTGATTATCGGCCTCGTCTTTCGAGCACACCTCGGCCAACTCTCCAAATATGACCCTGGTGTTAAGCTCGAGCCGACCTTGGCTGCTGATGCTGTTGACTACCGTTGCGCATCACCTCGACTGTCCCCCTTGCACCGCGCACCACAGTTCGAGCCTGAAAGCAAAACGGAAGTCATATGATCAGGCGCACCATTCACTGGCAGCCGGCAGCAGCCGGCATACGATCAGCAAGTGGTGGGGGTGAGAAAAGTGCCTACGTTGTAGGCGAGGGAAAAAGGGAGGGGATAGGCAGTCGAGAGAAGACCAATACATAATACAGAGACAACGAGGGAGCAAGACAGCGGCGGAGAGCAGAGCCAAGGCAATGGGAAAATCAATACTGATCAATAACCTCGCGCTAGCCAGACCCGGCACTGCTGCCGTGCGGTGCCGTGCCGTGCCGCAGCCCTGTCGCTGCTGCTGCCGACACCGACAGTGGTGCTGCAGTGTTGCTGCTCCAGCTGCCCCTGTTGTTGCTGCGTCAGGCATTTTTCGGTTTTTACGAGAACCTGCAGGAACCGCGCTTTGTCAGATGGCGATAACTCTGCAAGCGGCTGTCTACCCTACATAAGCCTCGCGAAATGCCACCACTGTTGAACGATTCTGCACTCGAAACTTAATTGTCACAGCGGTCATGGCCAATCTCGGAGCCGTGCTGTCACTATGGTGTCAGCAATTCGTAACATGGCAGGCTGACTGGGAATGCATCACACTTTGTCAGTGTACACCACACTTTGTGTATACATCACACTTTGTCAGTGTATCGGTGTCATGGCAGCAACTGCTTAATGACAGGGCAAGGGTGAATACAATTTCTGAATGTTTCTAAGGCCAGGAAAGGCAAAATAATACTTACATGGCAGATTCTGTTTACATCTATATGAACTATTTATTTTACATCCATATGCACTATGAGGAATAATATCCTCATGTATCAAATTGGCTTGTCACATATTGACCACATCTACATTGGCTATCTTTTCTTGTTATTAGTGCTGGAAAGGAAAGGATTAATGATTCTCTAACTTCAAAAATAGATATGTATGAAAACACATTTAGCTGTGGAATATACTTTAACCTGTGCTGACTTGATGAGTTAAAACATATGAAATCCCATTATAAGCTTGATGTAGCAATGCCCCAAGACACGAGAATTTAAGCTGTACCTAAAACTCAGTTACCTCCCTTCCCATATCTGTCGGTTGCCATTTGCAGCCAGAACACAACAGTTGACTTCTGAAGGTCATAAAATGGGGCATTTGTCGCAACCTATGAACTGGTTCATGCAGGCTTCTGCTTGTGGAAAATTGGTTTGCCACCTATTTGTTCGCATGATGGATTTTTAAAAAAAAACTTTCAATCAGAGTAGTCACAACAATGGGTTGAGACACAAATGAGTGAAATTATGTGGTTGTCACACCCTGACTAGGTGGAAGATAGAAGACACGGAGTTCTTGTAGGACAGTAATTTTTGTGGACTTTATTATCAGATGAATATTCTGCAGGGTATTCGGTCACCAACATGATGCGAGCAAACACACTAGACTAAGCAGTGTCACAACAACACTTCCAGCAGTAAAGATTTTTTTAAAAAATAAGCACCGTTCAATCGTTGTTCAGGCCTCACTGACAAAAAGCCTTCTTGGCACCACAGAATACTTGGCAACAGAACTGAGCACAGAACTTCTGAAGGGAATAAAATTAAAACCAAAGTCTGAAAAAAACTTTAGTAATACTTGATCATTTTGACAATCAAATTCACAGAATGGCTCACACTGTGATGCTGTATTTTGACATTTGCACTCTGTGGACCAATAGGAAATAAAGAAGCCAGACATAACTTCACCTCACTGCATCAGTAAGGCGGACCTGCTCAGGAATGCCAAGGCAGTGACAAAGCATGACTTCAGCAACAGCAGTACTGCATCCTACCACAACAAAAAAAGTTGCATATGCACTGAACAATACCCCATTTCATGAGATCTCTATGAACATTATGAGATTTGCACGCTCTGTATTGCTTGCATAATGATGTTGGGTGCACTCCCCACATGAATAAATCATCAGAAGGCTTTTATCAACCAAACAATGAAGTTGGCATGGAAGCAAATAAATGGATTCGGCGTTTTGATTTCCAAGGGTACCCACTTCCACTAGTACCACCCCTACCGTGGGCATAAACACTGAGCAGTTTCATTTAGCTCGGACACACAGCATCCATCACAGTGCTTCTTATGTGAATCTGTACGTGTGTGTGTGTGTTTTTCTCGTCTAGTGCTGAGGTTTTGTACAACATGTACTGCTTCACTCACAAACCACGTCTGCTTCCGAGCTCAGAACCACTGGCACTTCTAAGAACAGAAGTTTAGGACTCGGATGCAACCTTGCCAAAAACAAAAATTCCAGACAAGCAAGCCAAGGGTTTCTTTGAACGCAGTTAAGTAAGAATAGGCAGTACTGCAAACAAAACAGTTGTTCCAGTCAGTAAAGCCTTTGTAGCTACATCACATCGTGTCATCCACAGTTGCATTTCTTCCTCTCTTCGTTCACATGTCGCCTTTCTTCTCTAAATACGACTCGAGCATTTCGCTGCGTGAAGGCAGGGAGGGTGGTCGCTCTTCTCTCGCCAGCAATCCAGTTATTAGCATAAAATGCTGAAGTCAAGCACGCATGCTCGCTACACAGTTTCGGCAAAAAAATCTGTATGACGAATCGATAAATCATCTGGAGGCTTTGCTCTTACCTGTTCTGACCGAAATATCCCCGTCCATGTCTGTGTGTCGAGGGAAAAAAACCCAGACGATACTCCCAACAACCACCCAAGCACACTCGGCGCTGACCTACACCGCAGCAGCGCCGTGTTCGCGTGTTCCCATGCTCGAGCTATTTTTAAATCTGGCGCAGACGACAAAGGCCGAGGAGATCCCGCTAGGGGGAGGCGGCGCCTGTGCAGACAACAAGAAAAACGATTGGTTGAGTTTCCGAGGTCACCCACACGAGACTCCCAGGCGCAGGCGCGATTCATTTTGGCTGCAAATTGGGTGCAGAACCTGAAAGCGACACCGTAACTTTGGTCTGGAAATTGTCCGGAGAAATAATCTTCTCCAGGCAGCAAGTAACTATACATAAAAATAATCTGAGTTTTGCCGTGTGGGTCGTTTTTGTTCTGGGATGCACCGCATGTTTCTAGTGGTACATCATCGCTGTCGTAAATGCTGACCTGGGATAGCTTGCATGGGGGTTTGTATCTTCCCTCCGGTCATAAGAGCGTTTGTAAGGCTCATTCGCCCTGTGCATTTTACGAGCGCCTTTACGCATGAACAGGATAAAACTTTCATGCAAACCAGCCACGGACGTTCATGCAAACCAGCCCTGAACTGAGTTGAATGAGTTAATATATGCATTTCCGGTCTTAGTTATAGGGTCCATGTAAACCGCCTCTGTGATCTAGTGATTTTGTAATCACCAGCGGAAAATTAGCACGCTAATGTGTACGTCGTCTTACAAAAGTAATTTTTTGGTTCGGGCTAGAGGTTAGGGCTACACGCACACAGATTCTCTCCTCACTGACTAAACAATACAGAAACAAGTAAATAGACTCAATAGCTTTTATTCTTTTATCTAAATCCCGAACTAAAGATAAACAGATTGACTGGTAACTATAGAAAAAACAAGAAGAGAAAGGGAAAGAGGAAAGGGGGGGGGGGAATGCTAGATGCGTCCGCTTCCGAGGCGGGAGGTCGGTGGTTCACATCCCGGCCGAGTCAGACCTAAGACTTAAAAATTGGCAATCTAGTAGCTGCCCTGCCAGACGCCTGGCACTACAGGGAACAGTACTAGGACTGGTTGGCCCGGTGTCAGTATAATGTGACTGGGTGGGACTGAGGTCTGTGTTGCGCCATCAGTCCCACGTGTGGCACCCTGTAAACTTTGTCTAAGCAACACTGTCCTGATATGCACCTAGGTTGCGACTGGACGTTAAGCAATAAATCACGTTTTTCATCCTGTGCATTCTACGAGCAGCTTTACATAAAGACATGATATATGAACACTCATATACAGCTGAACCCTGGTGGGTTTCTCGCTAGGGTAAAGCACAGGTGCGTCCAAGGGTACCAGTTGGAATCGGGCAAGGAAGATATCCTGGACTGAAAACATGCTGCAGACTTCGTCGGTGACCATATTCCTTGCCCGTCCCCCTCCCCTTCCTCCGGACTGCCTCCTCCTATATCTGGCCATCGTGACTGACGCACAGACGTCTAGAAGTGGCAGACGTACGAAATGCCGTTCGTGACAGGTCGCCGTGACAGCTCGCCGTGACAACTGATAGCGTTAAGTAACGCCACCTCGTCCTTTCATTGTTATCGCTTTTGGAGCTGTCACGGGATGATAAAGGCACCAGTACTGCGGCCAATTGTGGAATTCAGCGATTGTAATCGAGAGTGTACTCTAAGGCTAGCCCACTGCAACAAGACTTATCTAGATCAATTGAACTGGTTCTTATTTCTACCTACTCACAGGAGAAGCATGCGCTCATCTGTCTGTCCCTCTCGTTTGCTCGCTCCCCCGCACGTCCAACGTCCTACATGTCAGGGGTACCAGACTGCCTACGGAAAGCATTAACCCAGATACTTTGCCAGAGGCAGTTCAAAGGTGTAGCGTGGTGCGTTCGAGTGTTAACGGGACCCAATACTTGAGAGTTATTCACGCATGTGTCAAAACTCATCAAGCCCACCGGATGTTATTCTTCCATCCTTGGCTGTGATGATCGAGGTATCAGCTGGGCAGACCTCAAACTGCCCGTGCGTGTAGGCACAATTAAGAGGAAAGACGTATATTTCATGTCGAGTATGAATCAAATGTCAAAAAGAACTTATTTGAACTGTACTGGACAGCGTTGGCACCCTGAGGCAGTGTGGTATCCATGAGTGTAATGAAAACCACCACACAGATCTGAGGAAAAAGAGTCGAAGTTGGTAACGGCACGTGTGAATGGCGTGACACTCCCAGCTGTAGCCATGTGCTTGCCATTGCAACGTAAACCTGCGAAAGCCGTCCAAGCACAGCTGTAGTAGGAATTAGGACAGCTGGTATTGAAGACTAAGATCTACCATTCAACCAGTAGCGAGAGACGGAAGTAACTTTGCTCGATCTGTATGTGGTAGAGTGGGGTAGAGTGTTCGTACTGCTTGCGTGTTCCCATCTACATGTATGCAGTGGGTGAGCGAGCGCTTAGGTGCGTATGAGAGACAGAGAGAACAACAGATGGACAGGAACAAATTAGGAGAAACAAAAAGAGAAAAGTGATTTGCGTTCTCGCCGGTAAAGCACAAAAATAACAGCTACATACAGAGTTATAGCGAACAGCTGTAGAAACGACCAAAATAAAGTTCCTCGACCGCTGATCACAAAGATGTGTCCAACAATCTTGGAGATTGACTTATAATGTTATTGTGGGATGGAGTTGCTTCCCGCGAGAACTCTAACATTCTTTGGATACCTTTCCCACTCTCCTCTCTCGGGTCCCTCTAGCAAATCGCCGGATATGCTTGCCATTCTGTGCAACAATCGATACTCCACTCAGCTCAAAGAAACTAAACTGGTGAGACTACAAAAATTGAAACATTACATAAAGTATAACTTCATATTTCCAAAATTCCAGGGTTGGCTTGCATGAACGTTCTTATCTCCTGTTCGTTCGTAAAGGTGCACTTAAAATACACAAGGCGAATGGGGTTTACTACCACCCTTAATTATGACCGGAAAAGCAGCTACGAACGCTCATGCAAGCCAGCTCAGTAATCTACTAAAATGTCTAAAACAACTATATAAAGCAACACAGAAAATGCAGCTGGGGATGGGATTACACCTTAATATGTTTCCAATTACAATCAATCCAGCAGCGTTAGTATCAACGCACGAGAAGCTTGATGGTCGCATTTTAACAAAGGTAATTAGAGAAGTGGAGCTGATTACAACGGCATTGTCACAACGCATCTCTCGCAAACATGCGCAGTAATTTGTTTACGGAAGCCTGCGCGCTCGCAGGACCGACCCTCACCCCAACCCCGATACTGCACAGACACAAGTAATTACGGATGCACTACAATCGCGGTAAATATGCAAATCAGTTTATGTAAAGAGATTGAGTTTTATACTCTCCCTTGTGCCTTTTGGTTAACGCACATAAACTTCGCTGTTTATGGAAGCGGCATCTCTTTGTCTGATAAATAAAAGTAGACTGCTCTTTGATCACAAAGGCTTGCAGGAGCCGCTATTCGCCCTGCCGAACTGAGATCATCTCCCAAGCCCTCCTTGTCCTTCTCAGCATCATCATGATACTCATCGTCTTCACGAGAATCCATATCCGTACCTAGTGTCGATTGTTAAAGGATTTCACCAAGACGGCTGGTCCACTGTTTCCGTTCATTCCTTCATCAAGACTCAGTAAACATGTTTTCTGTTAACGCAGACGGTTGCCTTATGTAGTTTTCCAAACAGCGTTGCGTCGAGTATATATACAAAACACCATTATGTACAAGTAGGATGGATGGATGGTCTGAGGGCCGTGAAGGAACAGACTCGATCACGGAGATATTTGTTTGACTAGGATGGAGAAAACAAGAAGGGCACAAAAAGACGAATGGATTCATGGACAGGGATCGAAATAGAAAATCCTAAATGCAGATTAAAAGCATAGCAAAGGCTTCATAGGCTTCATGCACCTTCAGTAACCTGTACTCATGTCCAGCTATACCTGTCGGCCCTGATAAACTCGATCCCCGCATGACAAATTAGGAAATCGCCCAGAACCTGGCACAGGCATGTAGACAATCACAAGCACGGTTTACACATGCCACGACCCGACAGCTCCCTTTTAACCACTTACGTGGACCGTTATAGATATCTGAAACGATCCCCAGAGAGCCCATCCGTCAAGCGTCGGACAAGCCCGCTCAACCTTCTCGACACGTCAAGAAGAAAACAAAATTCACTCGCCCTGCGCTTGCCCCAGCGGCAAACAAGGTCCGCGCGTGGGTCTGCAATCTGGTTCTCATCTGTCGCTCGCTGCCTCTTGCTTTCCTGCAACCGTGCGTCCTCCGGCTGCCAAACATAACAATCCCACACAACTCGCAGACAGGGAAAACAGTCACGTGGCAAAAGGGCAGGAAGGAGGAGGGAAAGGAAGAAGATAGATGGAGGAATATGTCTTTCCACGAATTACTTTATTTTCATCTTCATCCCACAGACAGAAGAGACGTCGTAGAGACGGACAGAAAAGTCATTCTCCTATCTCCGTTATCTTTTGCATGCTTAGGGTGTCGCATCACTTCTGTTAAATGGCTCTTTCAGCCTCTGGGTGTTTTCTGACCGCAGTTAGGCGGGCTGTGTGGTCAGTCTACACGTTTGGTTTGTTCCTGATCGCATACTTGGATTGTCAGTCTAAGGCTAGGTTGCACGAAAACTCGATCATATATCGTTCCTTATAAGCGTGCACGAAAAGTACGCAGTACATATTAAATTGCCTCGTCGCACTGATCATATTACTTCACCTATCAGTCTGGCCCCGTATGCGTGTAAACTGTACTAAATTTATACCCGAATAGAGGATTTTTTTTCTCTTTTTGAAAACTCTGTTTCGCTCCTGGGACGACTAAATAACTGAATCATCACCGGATAACGAGGAAAAAAATAGGCTATTCGGTTTTCGTACATGGGAAATACAAGGAACTTATTCTAGAATAGCCGCCATGACAAGAATAAGTCAGCTATTCGGTTGGTGGTTCTGTCAGTGCATAGCCTAGAAGTAGGACCCCATCTCCCCATAGTGCGAAATCAGCGAGGTGGAAGCACTGTCCCTCTAAAATAACCAACGCAGGGTGAACAGATCTGAACAACCGCTTTTATGAACGGAGGAGGACAAACGGTTAAGCCAGCCTATGCATCTATACCCGTCCTCATATGCGGCGGGACTTTAAGCAACCAATAACCAACCAACCATTCATCTATTCTTTCTGTATACTTATATGTCCAGCTACAGCACGAGTACACCTGCATCTGTATAAACTCCCGCATCACGTATTTATAATTATAAGCAGCACGTTTATGTCCATTTTCATGTTTGATTTTGGCCTTCCGCCTATCCATGACACACGGCGTCGACTATCAACCCGTATTTATCTGGGATCTTCTGTGTACTTTCTGTTAGCAAGACAGCTGATGTCGCAGCCGGCAAATCGTCAAACAGGAAAATAAAATCCGTAAAGTAGACGGGAACGTTTATGTCAGCGTGCAAGTCCTCAATTATGCACTTTGTGTCAGAACAGCGGGTGGACGCCAGCACGAGAAGCGTTATTTACATCGACATGCCAAGCGCATGTTGCACGAGTGTGACGAAGGCAAACATGGTGATGCCGTGGTACAACTACGCATTTCATCGGCTTGTCGCGCGTATGTGAACTGCGGGTGTCACGTCCACATGCACGACCACGTCCAACAGAACTGCCTGTTTTGCTGTAGGTAATTCCCACGCATGCAGCCTAGCAGATATATTTATATATATTACGCTGTACATATAGGGTGTTCCATTTTTCAATCGTTAATGCATACATAACAATAGTTGAAGTTACTGCAGCTGGACCTGCGAGTCCATCGAAGGCATTTAAAACCCACAAGAATGCAGATAGAATGACCCGACAAATGATTTGCTACTCGCGTACCACGAAATGGCTGTCACAAGAGGTACACATGAGGTGCTTTTAAATTTTAAATCTGCATGTGCCTCGTGCAGTGAAATGTGTGTCCTGTAAATGACTAGCCGCTCTTTTGATTATTTTACAAGCCCCCCCCCCCTTTATTGCCCAGCGAGATGTTACAATTGAAAACGATTCTGTTTTTATCTTTGTCTGCTATAATATATTGTCAGACTCTGAGACCTTGCACGTTTTAATATTTTGCCTAATAAAAGAAACACAGCATATTTATAGAAATACAGATTTTATTCATGAGTAAAATGGTGAAGCTAACAGCAACGGAATACTGCAACAGATAGACTTGAAACCAGTAGAGTTAGACTCGGTATGATAAAGGATATATGGTACTTGGCTTGTGCAGCAGCTCAGCTTTTACGGCTTATAAGCTGTGCGGTCAGGAACCATTAGGCTGGGTTTTCGGCACCTAATGCAACATAATGACATAATGGCTTCCCAGCAGTATGTCATGATCACAGTTGCAGCTTGTGTATCGTCCCTGCAGAGTGATGCTGGGTCACTTGCATTATGTTATTCCGTCCTCAGTTCAGGTACCCATCTCAACCCCCGCCCTCCCTCCGACATATTTGATTATATCCGACAGGGAACTTAAAACTGTGATCCGAGGCTCGCATGTTAGTAAGTCATGACTTTTATTATTATTTTACAGAAAAGGGGGGAAATGTTTTTTTTCTGTCAAGTTGGTGCCAGAAATGTCATGAGACAGTGAAGGAACATGCGAAATAGGCACGTAATGAATCTTTGATTTGTCGGGGTGTACGCAGGACAGCGCGGACCGAGAATTTTAGACTTCCAGCGATCGACGTGCCTGCTGGGAAATAGGCATGCGACTGGACTGGTGACGGATGTCGTACGGCATAAACGTGCACATATGTATGTGTTAGTACGACGCTCTCGTGCCCCCC
>SMGT01007520.1:356718-382004 GCA_004794575.1 Lanistes nyassanus
CCCCCCCCGGCTTGACACGTTGAGCCGTAAACAGTCCTCTGTCGAACCAGTAAAGACGACTCAAAACGGAGATGTGACGACACATCACAAATTCCCAGAAGGCGATGAGTCGTGACGCAAGTATAAACATGGTTGTGTCTGCTTCTAAAAAAATGCTAATATGGCATGATGCATGCGTCTTTTTTTCCCATTTAAATTCTATCAGCACATGGGAACTATTTTAATTGTCCCGCGGAGGAATCTGCTGCTGTTTAGAATAGGTCTGAACCCTAAAGGATCTCAACGGGAGGAGCTGCATACTATGCAACACTGTGATTTTACCATTCCTCCCCTAAATAGGTGCGAACTTAGGAACCTGGATGGCTCGGCGATTAGAGCTGTGGACTGTAGCGTGTGGAAGGATACTGATTTGAATCTAGGAGTGGCTAAGGATTATTTCCTAGAATTTAACATTGTGCAAACTCCATTCGGCCATTCCCCGATCATTAAACTGCATGTCCACACTGGCCATCTTATTCCAGCAATCAGTCTGGATCCGAGGTTCTTTCAGTGCATAGCTTAGTAACAAGCCTCCGCCCCCAACCTTAGCGGGGAAATCACCGCAAGGTGAAAGCACTGTCCATCTAAAATTACCTACCTATCTAGGTGCAAACTTCACCCAGTGCCTCAAGTCAAATCATGTGCTTACACGACTACAGCATGGACTGACGTACAGGCAAAATTACAACGCCAGCATCAAGTGACTGTGTGCCAGAACAACGGAACACCAGTGTAAAAAGTATTTCTCAGACGGATATATTCATTATGCTGTAATTAGTGCACAAAGTAGCGGTACTCTGGGAGGATGGGTTGGACAGGGAGGATAAATTATACTCTTCGCTAAAATTAGACTGGGAGACCCTTACGTGGAGGAAGGAGGAGGGCTTTATAGCTTGTTGGTTAGAGCATCTTACTGGAGCTATCAGTGTGCTGGATCTTACAGTGCACAGGTTAACACGACACACACACACACACAGAGTGCGAAATCACCGCTAGGTGGAAGCACATTTTGGCGGATATTTCAGTTAATTGTTTAGTAATTTATTCACTCACATCCATCCCCATGGTGCGAACTCACAATAGTGACAGGCGGACGCATTTCCTTTTTAAAATAACCAACCAAATTTTAAATTCAAATTTCACTGTCCCTGGATACCTTATTAATCGATGGTCCGGCCGGGGCTCTGGAGCAGGGGAAAGCCCATATGAACGTGTGCGTCTTTCTACAGTAAACCCGAGAGCTGTGCTTCCTGTAGCTTGCCAGATGTACATGCTCGTGGCCACTCTTCTAGAAACTCCAACATCTATAAGGTACAGTTGCTGCTCGACCCTTCAGTTTTACTGACCACGTTCGCCTGAAGTCTTACGTAATCAACGACACGCCAGGGCTGGGTCGGCACGGCGGGAGCGCCGTGCATGAACTGCGGCTGTCACTGTCAACTGCAAGCAGGAGTGCCGCAGGTGAAAGGTTGAGGCTGGGTGTGGATCTACGACGACTGTAACAGTTCGGGAAATAAAGACACGAGACAGAAGTATTGTAGCGTGTTGCCATGCATTTCCCCTTCCCACCCCCACCACGATTACCACAACCAGCCAGACCACTAAAACGCGCGTGTGTGGGCCACTCACCCGCCCCCTCGATATTTCCGCACACCTTCATTCATTCACCTGCATACATTTGCACGCACCCCTGAGCTGTCTATTGCGTATTACATGGGAGCTATCAGTTCACTTTACCTGTGCATAAAAAAAAGAAAGCTCAACGGTATTTACACGCCTACATAACGTACCCAGTCTGAGCATTAATAACACTGTGACATGCCTTATATCGTCTTACAAATCGTCTATCTACTCTAGAGTGGGCGGTAGGTCACAGTGGCTCATTCATTCAAACGGACGTTTACTTAGCTTAATGCACATATATACTTTTTAATGTATTATCTCAGCGGTCATTGCGTGCTCTTAGGTATCTGCTCACTGGCCCTGCGCCGATAAGTGTTCTCGTTTCAAAATGAATTAAACGAAGCCAAGCTGTGGCATACGCTGTGCACACGTAGGTGTTTGTCAATGGAAGGAAGCCGTCCGATTCATGAATGAAACGTTTGTTAAACCAGAGTCAGGGCGATACTAGTGTAAACACCTGCATCGTCGAGAAATAGTTTGTGAAGCTATCATCTCCCAGTTGGTTTTTATTGCATTCGAGTTTGCTGAAGGGTAAATTATCTCTGAAGCTGACTGCATACAAGCAGCTGTGCAGCTGTGCGCTGCGTGTGTTGAGTTTTTTTCTCCTTCGTTCTTTTTTCTTTCTTCTTTTTTTCCCTTCTTCTTCGTTTTCCACTTGCTTCTCTTTTGAATAACAGTCGGTCTGATTAAAAATAATCTGAACACGATTGTGAATCGCCGCATACTTTCTGACTTAGGAAGTAATTCCATGCAGAATACCTTACTTAGCAGTTCCCTTCTGTTCGGCAAGTTTTCGTGACAAATGTGCAGACAAGGATAAAAGTTTACAAACCGCCCTACGAATTCCTTACGTAAATGGTACGTCCATTTTACACCAGGACCTAGCGGACACTACGAACAAAACTGTCCGAACATGTGGGCTTGCGCAAAGAAGACTACATTTTCTTGTAGTGATATGGATCTAAGATTACTCCGCTTTGTGGATTCCGAGGCAAGTTTTGTGCTTTCTGCACTAATCGTTAGCATATAGCCTCTTCCTTCCATCATCCCCTACGGTGAACTGTAGGCCCCATAGTGATAGCCTGACTGCTTGTCCGGATTATGAAACGATGAGTGCTTGGCCCCATAGGGATAGCCTGACTGCCTGTCCGGATTATGAAACGATGAGTGTTTCCCATATACAGGTCGTCCGTTTATGACGAACCAGAAATTCATGCAGTAGTAATCGAAATCTGCGCATGTACTGTTGTCGCTGTCATTCCTGTAATCATTCTCTGCTTTCTGCTCATCTAAATTATTGACCTCTCAATAGCAGTGGTAGGTAAGCGTACCTGAAGTGGTGTCGCAGAGAACAATAAGCAGAGGCCAGGCTTTTACACCGAATGACATAAGGGCCCTATGAACTCTACGCCCTGTAAAGATAAGTCGCTTAATTGGAAAGCTTCCGTTTTGTTGATATGGTCTCTTACAAAGAAGAAAGTCACCTCTCTCTCAGTCCCAGCACAGGTGTGTGTGTGTGTGTGCGTGTGTGTGTTTTACTCTACATTCACTGTCCCGTTTGCCTCCATAACAAGAATGTCAATAACGTGATCGTGGGTCTTCTGCTTGAAAATATTTTGTGTTAATAACTTTATCAAATATTAAGCAGAGACTTCAGCGCGTATAGAATCGACACAAGCACAAAATAAATCTTAGACAACATTTCCCAACATTTCCTAACCATAATCTACAAGATCTTTAAAAACGAACATTGTAATCTTGTACAATTTACACGGGGAGCAGTTTAAGGACGAGAAGGGTTTTTTAAAATAAGTACTATAAATTGACTTATTGACCAGAGGTGACATGACTGGGTTGTAGAGTGGCTGTAGCCTAAGTCAAGGACTTGCGGACTAAATGTCACCGCAGTCCCCTTCAGAAGAAATCTCAGTCGACAAGGAAAAATGTTCTGACTGCATGGCCTTCTTAAAATAGTCATGATGCAGTGATGACCCGGACATGCTGAATGTGGTGTACTTTATCACAGGTGCGTACCAAAGTAAATGCCTGGAATTTTTTTAAGATTTAAGGAGAGGTACGGTGTTAGTCCAGAACGCAAGGGTCTGGCTGCGTGCAGCCTTGTACCAAGTGGGCACCAAGGAATGAAGCTGATCGGCGAAGCTTGTCTAGAGGTGTTGTCACTCAGGAGTTCACACGTGCACACACGCGCACGCACGCGGCAGGTGCGCTTGCTTGCCGGAAGCCTTGTAAGATGCTACAAGAGATAAGGGAGACAATCGAGCAAGAATAAAAATGTCCTCGTCTACTAGTGTGACTTTTTTTCTCTCGCTCTCTCACTGGGGTGGGGGGAGGGGACGAGGGGGAGTATGTGGTGCAAGAACGGGTGGTCATACGATATGGATTGTAGCTCAGTCTTTCCCAAAGCTAATGCAGCGAAGCATATATGTCCCTCATTTGGAGAGGGCCGCCTAGAAGTCTCCTTAATTGTCCTTGTCAACAATCGCATGGTTGAGGATATAAGGCTGTCGGGTGTCACCAGACAGTTCGCTGTTGCTAGACACACTTAAGTTTTTAAAAAGAGTGAAAGGAACAGCTTGTGGTAAGACATAACTGAGCGGGAATGGGTGTCCGTCTGGCATCCGCTGCAGCAACAAAAACCTGCCTCTCGTCCACGGCTCCTTTCCTCGAGGCAGACACCACTGTCGCGAAGCTCTGCTTGGTCGCCCATGACCGCCATGGTTCCCTGGACTCGCCGAAATCGATTCCACATCCCTGGCAATTCTTACTCTTTGTGTTGATGACACAAAGCAGCCGTCAGGTACATCAGCCTTCAGCCTCACACGACCACATATGGTATTTATAACCAGGCGATGCATGGATTCCTTACAGGTTCCACTGCGAAAAACTGTCTTTTCATGCAAAGAGTATACTTTACTAGAGTTTACAGGAAATATAATTAACATGTTACCTCTCGCATAGTTCCAATGTCTCAATCCTGGGTTGGACTTTCGTTTGATCTCCCTGGTGAACACCATATTGTGTGCAGATGCAACCAGTTGCCAGCCGGCCATTACCTTTTTTATGTACATATTATAGGCAGCAACAGCACTATAAACAGCAGTCATACATATTATAGGCAGCAACAGCACTATAAACAGCAGTCATACATATTATAGGCAGCAACAGCACTATAAACAGCAGTCATACATATGAGTCCCTGGTGCGCAGATATTCAATGTGCTGAAAGTTGCAAAACTCCAACCACGTAATGAAAGGAGAATCCAAACTCTTCTGGGGCGGAAGGGGGAAGAGGAAATCCCATCAAGCTGATTTGTACCACACGCTAATTACCCGGGCTTCTGTATGGGCTTCCGTATGGATGCCTTTTCTTCCCGTTTTCTACAGTTCTCATTTCTTTCCGCAGCTAAAGCCCCCTGGGATTTCTCACAATGTTTCGCTGAGATTAACGGAGCCTGGAACTGAATCATTTAAAACGAAGGAAACTACAGCAATCTTGCCAGGTCTTGTGGGTTAAGCCAGTCCAGGGCCGGATCAATCACTTTGTGAGTGGGGGTGGGCGTGGGGGGTCGGTGTTCGAAACTTTGGTCTAGAGGCTGTTTAGACACCGGTGGAGTTGTGTAGGGGGGGCGAAGCCCCCAGCCGAAAACGTTTTAAAATTTTGAAACTGTTGTGAGGGCCTCTCCTGAAAGAAAAATCGATCATAATTTTGGAAATATTTTCCGACTCTAATGGTACATAAGGCGGGGGGGGGGCTTAAGCACCCTCCCCCAGATCCTTCCCTGCAGTCTTGCTATACCTTCCCCATGGGAATTTCGCCCTGATTGGGTTGCCTGGGCGTTGCAGGGCGTACGTAAGGCAGCGGCAAGGGGGTTGCTCCATCCGTCTCAAGCGAACGTCCATGCCGTGGGGCAGGCATTGGCCACGTCATCGATTAGCAAGACGAGAGTTGGGCGCGTGACAGAAAACGGTCAATCGTTTAGCTTGTCAGCCTACAATGACGGATCGAGAGAGTTTCGACATGGTCTCAAGAAACATCAGTTTCTGTTGTGACCTGCCATATAAAATTTCGATTATTTCGCCGTTCGATATACCCACGATAGAGTCATAATTAAGATCTCACAATTTTTTAGCCTAGCAGATGAAGGACTCGTTTCAAGAAAGACCGCTGGAATTGCTGGAACTTAAATTTTCAAATCTAAGCTTTGCTCTTATGAGTTTCCATGCTAAGCACTTTCGTAAAAATAATTGCATTGTACACTTTATTGAAAACTATATTTATTTTGTAATTTCTTTTCTATCGATTTTATTCTGCCAGTTTTTAATTAAATGTCGATATCGTTTTAACATATATTCACAAAATATTATAGAATATTTTCGTTTGGGTGAAACCCAAACCGCTTTGTTATACTTTAGCAGTTAAAGACTCACAGGCGTCGTTTTGTAGTAGCACTCTAAATCGCATTAAAAAGTCGATTGAATCTCACCCATTTATTCTGGGCTCAGAGTTAGACATGGCATAAATACTTTAATTTGAAGACTGAAACTCATAGAATCCACTGAATATTGAAATTTTGTTTATTTCTCGGGAGTATGTATTTTAAACTCGAAGTGGCTACTCTTTGATATAACAGCAAACAGTTAATTCTCGTTGCCAGTCGGAAAGTGAGAAGGGGAAGTTACTCCTGCAACAACTCTCCATTCCCGAAAACTGTGTGAACTAGTGACCGATGTCACTTTACACGTTGTGTTGACAAATTTGTTGTTCCAGCTATGGATGACTTACCGTCGGAGTTCATGGAGAAAACGCTTTGTGCTTTGTACAGTATATTTGGACACAGAGACTTCAAATCTCTTCTGCAGAGGCAAGCCGTGGAGGCTATTGTTAAAAGTATGCTGTAATTCACTTTTTAAGTTTTTCTTGTGCAGAGTTCGCAAGAAATGACTGGATCGTAGAATGGTATTGATAGCGACAGGTTAGATAAGATATACTAGCATACGTGCAAAGCAGGTTGTATTATTATTACCTGATTTCATATTAATTATTATTATTAAGAGCTTGTTAAACCCAAGGAAATATTTAAGAGGAAGGACGGTGTCAGACAATCTAGCGAGTGTGGGTCGAAAAGGGGGTGGGGGAGCAAACAACTACTACGTGTAACACCTTGTGCCAGGGGACTGTCCAATTCACTGAATAAAATAAGTAAGGGGTTAAGAAGAAGATCATAGCTATTTCAAAACTATTCTTGAGAATAAGGCAGAAATCCTGGAAAGATGATAACCATCCTCGTATTTCTAGGATACTTATAATCTTTCCAGGACCACCATGTTCCGGTTCATTTTATAAAGATTATATAATATTGTATAACAAAAGCGCTTTGTGATGTTTCTTGTTTCAGGGAAAGATGATGTGTTTGTTTCAATGCCAACGGGGGCTGGAAAGTCCCTCTGTTACCAGCTGCCAGCTGTTGTTCATGATGGCATCACAATTGTAGTCTCCCCGCTGATTGCTCTTATGCATGACCAGCTTGAACACTTGTCAAACACTGGTGTAAGAGCTGAAACCATCAACTCCAAAATGTCAGCTGAAGAACGTCGAAGAGTTGTTACTGATCTCAAGTCAGCTGTGCCCAAAATAAAACTTCTGTATATCACTCCCGAACAAGCTGCAACTGACTTCTTCAAAGATCTGGTGGAGAATTTATCTGGACGTAGGCTTTTGGCTTATTTTGTGGTGGATGAGGCCCACTGTGTGTCTCAGTGGGGCCATGATTTTCGACCAGACTATTTGAAGCTTGGGTGGCTGCGACGAAAAATGCCTGGAGTCCCCTGCGTTGCATTGACAGCTACGGCCACAGCACCTGTTATGCAAGACATTTACAAACAGTTGCACATGAAGGAACCAGTGCAGAGGTTTAAAACCTCAAGCTTTCGTCCAAATCTTTTTTATGAAGTGTGCCTGAAGGAAATTCTCCATGACCCCTATGATGATCTTGCCAGATTTGCCCTCAAAGCTCTGTCAGGGGTTATAGAAGATGAAGATGACTGCTGGGTAATTTCATCTGTAGATGCTAGTACTTTTTTACTAGAATATTTTGTTGATATCTATGAAGTACGGTAAAAAAAAAAATCAGCAGAGCTGGAGGATTTAACTGTCAGTATTAGGCCTTTTAAATGTTGTAAGATAAAATTTGTCTCCAAGAATTTATTCTTCAGGATGACAAGAAAAAGCAAAATAATGACACATTTTTTTTGCAAGATTTTCACTTCAGTTATTTTATATAGATATTTGGATTAACAGTTTTGTTCTGGTGCTGTAAAGGCTAACCATGGCTGTGGCATTGTGTACTGCCGGACAAGGGATGGCTGCCATGAGATTGCTGCACGACTCACACAAAAGGGCATCCCTTGCAAAGCTTACCATGCAGCTCTGAAGGCCAGTGAAAGGACAGAAGTGCAAGAAGACTGGATGGAGGGCAGAATTCCTGTCATTGCAGCAACTATCAGTTTCGGCATGGGTGTGGACAAGGCAAATGTCAGGTGAGACATGGAAGCCAGTGGCAAAAGCAGGTTGGCAGCTGCATGTCACACAATAGCAGATACATTCTTCACAGTACACTTTTTCAGGCAATGCACTTTGCAAGAGCTGAGAGAGAGAGAGAGAGAGAGAGAGATCCCACAGACAGTTGCAGTGGACAGTACATGCTGTCCCTAAAACTCTTGTTAACAGTCAAAAGCAGTCATGATAACATTAACACAGTCATTAGCCATACAGCTTCTTTGTTCTGCTTGTTGTTGCTTCATTATGCATCTCGACTGGTCTGTTAATATTCAGAGATGCCATTCAAGAACACCATGCTTGTATTTAGGTTTTCATTATTGGGATGGCTGATGTGGGTGGTGGTACAAGATTTCTCTAAAGCATTATGGATGAGAACAATTAAAATTTATTTATTTCATGTCTGTAAATATCTATGATGAACAGGATTATTACTATGAAAGATATGTGTAACAGCAGACAGAAAATATATATATGTTTAAGACTAACGGGATGAAAAATACTTTAGTTATTGGTGTTTTAATTTATAGTGTCAGTAGAGTAACTGTACCTGTGTGACAGTGAAACATACTTGACTTTAGATCCTCTGAACAGTAGATACACTTCAAGATGTTTGTTAAAACCCATAGGAAACCATTGGAGTACCGGGGTATGAGATTTTGTAAAACGGCAACGCTGAAATTAATTGTTCCTTTAAGATTTGTGGCTCACTGGACCCTTCCCAAATCCATGGCTGGTTACTACCAAGAATCTGGGAGAGCCGGACGTGACGGGCTTCCATCGTATTGTCGTCTTTATTATTCTCGCCAGGAAAAAAGCTCTGTGTCCTTCCTACTAAGGACGGAAGCAAAACGGCCAAAGGTGAGATCCACATTTTATTTTCACCAGGAAACAATAATTGAATTGATTTAAAAATTAGACAGCAAACTGTACTGTTTTGGCTTCCACACATGGGTGGAAGCCTTTTATAATTATTCAGTCTGTTCATTACAAGTCACTTGCATCTGTATACTGAGTTGTACAATTCAATAATACAAGTTTCTCCTCGCGTATACATTCCCAGGTGAATGTGTACAGGATAGGAATCTTAGTAACCATGGTAACTAGATAAATATTGGTTGTTAATTGATTAGCATGTTTCTTCTGGCAGAAAAATGCAGAAGCAGCCAAAATTCAGGCTAAAGCTGCAGAGGAGAGTTTCGGGGCTCTGGTGATGTTTTGCGAAACTCTGAAGTAAGCATTCTTTTACTGTATTTGAGAAAATCTCAAAGTGAAGGTCTGCTTTATGCATTACACTTTCAGTAATACTTACCACATGCCTGTCTTGTGGTCACTATTAAATCTTTCCTGAAGTAACATTAATAAGTTCTTGAATTTCCAAGCTTATATCAAATTATGCTGGTACTGTGAAAATAAAACTTTTAATCCATTTCATCAGTTCAGAACTTGGCAGCGTGCATTATTCCTAGGGCATGCTACCATAATCCTACTACTCCGCTGCTAAAGAAAATTCACTGGCTTCCTTTCTCTGAAGGAATCAAGTACAGAACTGCATGCATCTGTTACAACATTCTAACAGGAGCCGCCCCATGTCTGATCTGATTTCTCTATCCACTCCATTTTGTCCATTTCGTTCTTCCCCCAATTCACATCTTTTCCAGCAGAAACGTTTCAAACACAAGTCACATAGCTTCTGTGTGTGTGTGTGTGTGTGGTTGTGCTTGGACATGGGTTTTATACTTTGTCTATAAGTGGCTAGATCAGGGATAGGTGCTTTATAAATATTGGATTATTATTTTTATTATCATCGTCAGTTTGTCAAAATACTCAAGGTTTTGTTCTATGTGGGTTTTTTTTTTTTGTAGATACATGTAATATCAGTACAATCTGTGGATAGCTGTAACTGACATTACCTCATACAGAACAAATGGTAAAGAATTCTCCAAGCAGCCTTTGATTACATTATAGCATATCTCCTTGCATGAACTGTATGATGGACATGATCATTATCTGTATTGCCTATAGGTGTCGCCACTGGAGCATTGCCTCCTTTTTTGGGGATGAAAAGCCACTTTGCAACAGGACTTGTGATGTGTGTCGAGACCCAAAGAAAGTTGAATTAGAAATGCGGAACCTGCAGGCTGATAAATGCGGGACCATGCGGAAGGGGGTCAAGGGAAGTGGAATGAGGTTTGACAATGAAGACACGAGTGACATGTATGGAGGAGGGAGAAGAGGCGTCAAGCGGTAAGCAGTTTGAAGAGAGCCTAAATGTTACGGAAATTGTGTCTTTGTATCAAGTTGACTTTAACAGCTACTTTGCACTGGTTTTTGAACATTTTCTTTGTATCTAAACACCAAATATTTTTCATGTTACATCTTTGGTTGTGTTTTCATTTTATCAGGGTCAAGTGGCCTAGCTTGCATCTTGCATAGAATACGAAGATAAAATTGATAAAGTAGTTTTTGAGCATACATGTAGACTCTGTAACAACGTCTAGATGCATACATGCAGATCAGAAAAACCCAGCTTAAGTCTTGGTTCACAAAAATGTATGAGCATGCTAGCATATGTAGGCAAATATGTATCCATTACTTGACATGAGTGTAAGCTTTTGCTAATTTGTGTTAGAATGTTGACCTTGTTGAAGGATAACATTGTAAACCACAAAGAGGTCACTTTTCAGAAGACAGTAAAAGATATAATACTATTTATAATTGATGATTTAGTGGATTTTCAAAAATACATTTCGTTCACGAGGTTTTCATTCTTTCAGGGAGTGGGATGAGTACAAAGATGCAGATGATGATGAGGAAGATGAAGGAGACTATCACAGACTGCAGCGCTTGGAAAAAAAAGATAAAGTCGATCGGCAAAAATTAATCAACAGTCAGTTTAAGCTACGCAAAGGGGTGGGTTGGTTATCTGCTCCTGGACAGTAATTTGTATACTGATGTGTCTTAAAAAAGTTCCAGGTTTGTGTTTCATTTGACACAGTCTATAGGAATCAGTGCATTTCATTATTAGTGCAGCACTACTGTGTCTGAGCATGAAGTTGAAGTAGAGGAAAACTATGATTATTAATGATTTAAATCAACAAAATTTCCATAACAGTTTATCATAAACAATTGTAAGGTTTAGCTTCGCAGGAATGGAAGTCTTGAAATTCTGTATGTTGTTTAGATCTCTGCGATATATATATATACTGCTGAAAAGAAAAGACCAATGCAAACTGCATGTGCTAATTGATGCCAAAACACAAACTGGTAGTCACAATGGAGCTTAAGTGTTCCTCATTCATTATTGTAACAACCAACAACAGATACAACGGGCTATTTTCATTGCAACAGCAAGATTGCCTGCCATGAAGCCTGCAACCCATGCATACATAAGTCGGAGCAGGTGCAGCACAGAATAATCAGTCAAACACTTGTGTGGCCTCCCTTGGTCTGTAGGCAAGCAAAGCACCGTTGTTGTATGAGGGGCTGCTGAATGTCATCATTATAGATCACGTCAGTGAGATTGCCTTGCCCAAAGTCCAGGGGTGCTCTGTAGGCCATGTCTATTCTTCCCCAAATCATGATGGACCCACCACCAAACTGTTCATGCGCCCTCAGAGTGGCATGAAAATAGCGCTCACCCTGTCCCCTCCAGATGTAGATTCCACCATCGTGGAGTCTGGCAGAGTGGGATTCTTCTGATGTGTCCAAGGCAGATGACACTGCGCTCAGGCCACCCAAGCAGCATGATGACTCAGCATCAGGACAGGTCACACTGCAGGATGTCTTGAGCACAGCGTGACGAGTTTCTAATTGTCTGATTGCTGATGATGACATTGCTGGCTGGTCACTATTCCCTCCTGAGTGTGTTGTCGATGGCTGTTCTGTTAACCTGTAAAACCAACAAGACAACAAAGCTGATCTCCTGTATGGACGTTGATCGCAAGCATCCCAGTCATCTGCAATCTGGTGATTTTGGGTGAACGTTTTACTGCCTCCAGTGGTGTGAATAAACATGCCAGCACTCATTTCCACACACACTTACGTTCACTGTTGCAGCTTGAAACAAGGTGCATCCAAATGTGTGGGGTTGGATGTTGTGTTCTTGCAAAGTGCACACATCTGTGACCTGACTGCCAAAAAGTGCAGCTGTCTGGTCTTTTAGTTCTTTGAACAGTTTTTTTTTTTTTTGATGGGGGGAGAAGTTTGGTAAAGGTTTTGTGTGACATCATCCTGGTGTCATTCTCACATAATTTGAGTTAGTAGTGGTTTCTTTGGGAAATGCATTAGAAAAATATTTCGCTATGTTTCATTCTAGTCATTAGTTTTTACAGTGAGATATCTGAACAAAATGGTGTCTTTGAAACTGGATCAGAAATTGAATGCTTTGAATTACCTGTTTTTCCAACAGTCTAGATCAATTCCTAACTTCTGGATAAAGTTTGACTTTCAATTATCTGTCTCAACCTTCTTCATTTTTTTGCTTTTCAGACAAATGCAGTCAACAGTCTGGAGAACGAAGAAGCTATTGAAGCTCCATCACCATGGTGCCCTCTTCGGGACGCTGCAAGCCAGAGGGTGCCCAGACTGACTGTGAAGGTTACATCCCATAAATCTTCTAGCACTTGCCTTTATTTGTACCTTTGCCAAGCTAAAGCAGCTTTTGCTATTGTAAAATAAAATCCATTGTAAACTGAGAAATTATTGCTCTGCATAGAAGAAATATGTAAATACATGTAGTTGATATTCAAAAACAGATGTGGGCGAAGAAAATAACCACTATTCACCTGTTACCTTATGAGTGGTTCCAGTTATGTGGTAGCATCTTATATTACTGCCAGAGCTCCTAAAACATTTTTCACCTGGAGAGTACAGTCACCTTGAGACCAATATTTTAAAGGCTTCCAGATACCCTTGAGATGCTCAAGAGCTGATACTGTTCATTATTCTGATTTTTTTAAAAATTGCAACTCCTTATCGTCATTTATTACCACTTTTAATGCATCATTTGAGGTTTTTAATGCTTCTTGAATTATGTGGGTTTCTGAGAGCTCTGACCTCTTTACTGTTTCTTAATTTTGTTTCAGACACGTGAACACTGCTTTGAAATGCTTGAAAAGGCACTGTACGAGAACTTTGTAGCAGCATTTCAGCACAATCTGGAACGTGTTAGAACAGCAGACTGTGAGTCGCGAAGTTCTGCCTTAGACCTGGAGCATGAGATATTTCTTGCTGCAAAACAGTCAAACATGTATAAAGTGTCAGTTACAAAACTAGTGAGAGACATCAAAAAGCTGTCATACAAAAAGACACCGCACTGGTGCTTCAGCCAAAGGACAAGGTCATCATCATCCAGTGATGCTGTTGTGAACAGCTCTGACTATGGGGATGTAAAAGGCATGGTGTCCAAACTGGAAGAAGAGGATAACTCATCCTCAGAATCTTCAGCCTCAATAGTCGGAAAGGTGTTTGGACATGACTCAGATGATGAAGCTGCTGGGGCAATTAATACTGTTGTTCCTGTAAGTGATTCAGGTTTTGTCTCATTGCAAAACCAAGAAGAGCTATCTGGAGCTGAAACCACGGAGAAAAATGCATATAATGCAGAAATGCAACAGGGTGCTAATGGAAGCAGTTTAACAATAGTCCCTGCCATGAAGCCAAGTGTGCCAAAAATAGTATATTTCTGGGAAAGAGATGATTACAAGTCTGAAGATAAAGAAACTGTGAAAGAAACTGTCACAAGAACTGTAGAGGACCACAAGGGAAAACAGAAACGTAAACAAGAGAAAAGACAAAAACCTTCTGGTCACTCTTGTCACAATTCCAGGTGAGCTAATTTAAACTGGATAAGTCTGTGTGCATGCTGGAGAGGAAGGGGCTGACTGGGTATGTGGTGCACATGTATTTGCATGGATGCATGTGTTGAAATAAAATTGAGGTTTCTTGGACTGCTGTGAAATTCATGGTTAGGGAGGACCACTTCAACTGATGTGTGGTGGGTGGGAGTGGGGGGTGAACAGTACAGTTGTGGATGTGCAATGTGACTTGAAGACAAATGAAATCAATTATCAAACTAAAAAGTGTTGCTGACATTACTGACAACATCTGTTCCACATTGTTAGGGAGGAAGGTGCAGGAACTAATCACAAACACAGACCAAGCAGAGATCCTCGTAAGACGTGTCCTCAGGTGAGCAGGGTTATGTTCTACATGTCTGAAGTACTCGTAGGTCTGTGATCAAGGTTATTTTAGGGATATCACGCAAAGACATTCATTATGTTCAAGTCTCTCTTCCTCTCTCCCTCCAGTGAATGTTTCCTACCGTATGGATCCTATGAAGCTACCTTGTTACCAAAACTTGGTTGAATATATAACTGGCAAGTGTGTTAAAGATGTTTTAATACCTTTTCAACTAGGTGTAAATGATACAAACTGCATAAAACTAAAAGTTATTTTGTACAAAATGGACCACAGAACATAAATGACTACCAATGCAAAGCAATGTCTCCATTTCGCTTCCTTTCATGTTCTGTTCTATATTATCACCCCTAATAACAAGGCGAAATCTTTGAAGCTGTACTGATTGAGCAGAGATGTGAGCTGTTTCACATAAGGCTTTGACGTGACTGGAGAACTGAGGGCCCACAGTATTCGGTGGGAGTGGGGTGGAGGGGTCAGTAGTTGGCAGTTACACAAAGACAGAACTAGTGGTAGAGTCTTGAAGGAAGCATCTAATTTTTTTAAACATTACCTTAGATGCCTACCCTCTCAGTCTAATACTGCTGTTTTATCAATTTTTTTATGCAAGATTTTAGGACTTCTTTGCTTGGGGAAGCAAACCGCACTTCATGGGACTTGTCAGTAGACTCAGGAGACCTGTGCTGCCCAACCTCTTTTTTTTTTTAAAATGTGGAAACATCTCTGACAGTTGTTCTTGAATAGTCTGTCTTTTTTCAGCCAGGGTGGGAGGAACTCGGCACAAAGCAATCTCCTACAAAGAGATTAAAAGTTGACACGACCAAGGCTTCACCACCTGAGAAAAGCAACACTGCATCTGCTGAAGCCAACACTTCCTGTGCGTCCAGCCATCACAGAGAACCGAAGCCTGATGAGTCCAGAAAAGACACACTGACCACAGAAACTGGTGCTGAAAATTACAAGAAAGGGGTGGCAGATCTTGTCGTGAAATACTTAACACCTCATTACAAGGCTGGGCGTTTTGCCAACAAGGTAATTGCCCACAGATGGACTTCGTAGTCTGGTTTATGAACGCTTGGGTTCTCATTAAGGCTGGTTAGTTCAGGAGATTGTATTTCAGTCAGCTTTAAACTGGGCAAGGGTGGCAAAGCTTCCAGTGATGCAAAAGTGCATATATTAATGAAATACAATGGTAAGTTCCCCATGAAAAGTTTGTTCACGTGGGAGTTAGCAGTGGTGCAGACACTGCGGTCTGAGTAAGGACAGGCTGAGTACTCCTTTTCAAAAATGTGCTTCACATCAAAATCATCTGGTTACTGTACTGAGCCCCTCGTGATGCTGAGGTTTCATTGCACACAAAAGTGGGAGATGGGTGCTGGCATGACATCACCAATGATCAGAAGTATGATGCGAATTTTATACATCTGGGCTTTTCCCATCTTTTTCTCTCCATTTTTGCTTATGAGAGAAGTTTAACCAATTCCAGCAGCAGTGCAGTAGACCTTATGCAAGGTGAATACGAATAAGTGAATATGATAGTTTTCAATGCTTGCCTAACAGTAGTTGAGTCGGATTTCCTTGTTTTCTAGCAATGCATTCCACATTACCGCTGAACTATACCTGAAAGTGTGTCAGCCATTTCAATTACTCATGATGTCTTTGGCCTTGGAATACTTATATTCTTTACAGTTAGGTTGGCTGGTTGTTTATTGTTTAATAACAGCTCAAAACCAAAGGCTGGTTCATGAGAGGGGTTAGGAGAGGAAAGGGTGAGGATTGTGATCAGAAAAAAAAAGGAAGGTCGGTTGGTGGAGGAGGGACATTGGAGCCCCAAAGGAAAAGACTGGACATAAATTGTTTTCACATGACTGGATCTGTAAGCTGGTGTCCCATGCAGAGAAAGTACTTGAGGCAGACACAAGATGCGAACCTGTGACCTGTACTGGTGGCAAGCACAGTCGCCACTGCACTATAGGCTGCCCCTCTTTACTGTTAGGACTTATGTGTTTAAATGCAAAGATTGGGGAAGAGCCTCTGAGTGGAGCTACCTTTTTATCCGAGACTCATTTAGAAGCTGTTTGGGGTTTTAAGGTCTCTACTGCATTGTAGGGGTAGTGGATGGCCGAGTGGTCAGAGTGCAGATTTTTAAAGCCAAAGTCACGGTTGGTTCAGTAACTGTGCAGCACACCACACTTCCCCCAGTTCACTCAGCTGCAAATTAGTACCTGACCCCATGGGTCAGGAAAGGTACAACACCATGTGAGAGGGAATGGGCACAGTATTCGTGGCATGCTGGGCCACAGAAAAGTTGGGGTCCATTATGATTTGCACTTCGTTTAGCTCACTGTGCTAGTTCTTGGTGATCTAACGTTCTTAGTCACCCAAATGCAATGATGACTCAGAACCACAAATTTTGGTGAAACATATTTATTGAGTTTTGAATCAAATTAACAAACAATTTCAATCTCTACACAACCATATGGCATAATGACTACAGCTACACAGCTATTTAACTGCACTCTCTACTCCTCACACACACTCTTTCCAATCTCTCCTAGGTATACAAAGACAATGAACATTCTGGCACTGGAACTAAAATATCTAGTAACCTTTTGGTAAACAAACACTGATAGCACACAGCCCTGTTACCTACAGTGTTCGGGAAGAGTGGGAAACGTGGTTATGTTGGCTGGCCTGTCAGGGTTATCACGCCCTCCCTAACAGTCAAGAAGTATGTAAAATAGCAAGCCCCACTGCCCCGCGACATCAAAGAGTGGTGTCTTACCCAGAAATCAGTTTGTAACAGGGTCTCCAACACAACACTCACCTGACCTTAAAGATCATGGGACATCCTTTACCTTTACCGTATGATTCATGCATACTTGTCACCATTAATACAATATTTCTCAAGCATTTGCTACATGTACCATGTAGGATGCATGCATTCTTGTCTCAAGCAGAATAAGATTTGTAAGGTCTTAACTACAGTGCATGAGGCATGCATGTTGTCACCAGTTATACAAGAGTCGTCATGTCTGTCATGATTTTCTTTTAAAAGTTTTGTTGTCTTGCTGTCAGGTAGTAAAACTGTATGACCGAGCAGAAATCTTACACTTGTCGAATGTGTGTGTTTGGTTGCAGGAGTTGTTCAAAAGTGTTGCTCGGGCAATATCCCATAATGTGATGGAGATGACAAAAGGACTGCCCACATCTGGTAATTGTATGTAGTATCTTCTTGATTCTTCATTCGTACTGTGCAGTGCATGCTGTGGTTGTGTGGCCTCCTGTGCTTGAGGTATTAGTAAATGTTTGTCCTGTGGATTTATGTGGCCTTTTGATGCTTGCATTTGAGGACACTTTTGTGCCATGAAAATTACTGAGATTACTCAGAAAAGCTTTGCTTCATGTGTTTGCAGCTTTTTACTGTGTTTATGCTGAGATGTTGCTCACTCCGTCAATGGCTTTCAGTGGGTGCAAATATATAAAGATATATAATCCAACCCAGCGCATAATGCTTGCAGCATGAGACAGAACAAAAGGAACTTTAAGTGGAGTGAATTTTATTTTGTGTTTTTATTATAACTAGCTCCATCCACGTTTGCCTTCCTGTCTGTGTACAGCAATATTGGTGAAGTGTTTTTGCATTTTGGTTTTATTGTTGATGTCTATAACTTAATAAAGTGAATCTAAAAGGAATTTGATTGATAAGCCTACCCATTTTCTCTGCCAGCAAAGTAGACTTCCTCAGTGGTCTAGTGCTTAAGGCCCCTGCTTTCGAGGCAGGAGGTCAGTGGTTCGGCCAAGTCATACCTAAGACTTAAAAATTGACAACCTAGTAGCTGCCCTGTTAGACTCCTGGCACTACAGGGAACAGTACTAGGACTGGTTGACCCGGTGTCAGTATAATGTGACTGGGTGGGACTGAAGCCTGTGTTGTGACAGCAGTCCCACGTGTGGCAGCACGTAAACTTTGTCTAAGCGACACCGACCTGATATGCACCTCATTTGGGGCAGGGCACAGACAAACCAACCAACCAACCAACCAACCAACCAACCAACCAACCAGCCAACCAACCACCCACCCAACCCACTCACCCATCCAGCAAAGTAGCACCCCTTCGGCCCTTTTAAGTGAATCTCCAACTCATTTATTTCATTTGTGTCCTTGGTTTGATCAAGGACTGCATTTCTGTAGCAGTGTCAGCATGACTTGGGAATAACGGTAGGGTTAGTTGGCTGCATCTGATGCTAAACTAACAAACAATCACAACACATACTGAATAAAAACACTCCAGTTATGTACCCAACTATTAAAAACTGTTCCAAATGAAATTGTCATGATCCAAAATTTTGCAAGGTTAACATTTTATGATGCAGTTAAAGCCTACACAGTTGTGTTTGCTCCCAGAAAAGGCTGATGTTTCTCAAAAGTGTACTGGTCTTTCTCTTTTAAATTGGCTGTCTTTTGCCTTTGTGGTGGAATCTTGTTTGAATTCTACCAGTGGGTGGAATATCTTTTGCCTTGTGGAGAAACATATTAATTTAACTAAGACAGGAGTGACTTACACATTTTAACATTTAAGTAGAAATTAACCATATGTTGAAGACTTCCTTTACAGATTAAGATTTAGTCAGCGTCACCTTATTCTTGTTCCAAAACAAACCAGTGAACTCTGGTAACGTGAACTTTGGTTAGAAATAAAACTGATTCTTTGGTAGAGTAGACAGGTTAAAGTAGCCCGTTTGATATTTGAATACAATTGTCTACCCTGTAAAATGTCTGAGTCTTAAAGGTACTTGGACACAAAATACCAAGTACCTGCAACAGCTGGCTATTGCTATGTTTTACAAGATATTGTTTGTTCTAAACATATTTTTTGTGAAAACGCTTTATAATATCAAGAAAACATGCTAGCATAATCTATAAATGTTAATAAAGAACAAATGAGGACAGAGCGCTTAAATTATCGAAAGATAACTCCAACAAAGATACTGAGGATCTGCCAAGTTCCTTTCTTTCGGCCCTCTCTTTGCTACGTGTTTGGGTACGGTAAGCTCCCTTTGGGCACAGGCATCTGCGTACGGTAATGTGTGAGCGCTGCCAGTATTTTTGTTGGAGTTATCTTTCTATAAATGTTACTTTTTTTTCATCTGCTACACTGCTGGCGGAAATCTCAAAGCCAGAAGGTGACGTCACGAGGAGGATGGCAGATGAGACAGCATACTGCCTTTCCTCTGGCTGACTTCATGACTCTCATGCAGATCTCACTGTTCTCTCATTCTGCAGTGGCGGCTGCTAGAAAATGAGAACATGCAGATTAGCGTGCATTTTACCACAGTAGACACAGACTAGCATCTGTGTGAAGAGTTGAAGCAAGTAAATAGTGAGAAATTAATCGCAGCTGCGATAAATATGCATAGTTTTTTTTAAAAGAAGGACTGCAGTGTGCTTTTACTGTGACCTCCATGTGGCCTAGTACCTTTAAGGAAACCCTTTTCTGCATGTTCTGTCTGACAAGCATAGTAGTAAGTGTATCAGGAAGTGCTTGTGTTTATTTACCTGCAGGTAAGGAGGAGGCCAAGCGATTAGTGCGGGACTTTATGGAGGAACATAAGAAGGTGTTGTCCCATGGATCTCTCCACAGCTGGAAATTGGTCGAATTCAACAAGTGATGAAAGGCTGCGAGTGCAAAGACACGTTGGAGACTTCCAGAGGACTGGGATGTGTTCTGTTGACAAGACATACTGCATTCAGGTGTTGTGTGGTATAGAATGTGATGTCCATGTAAAACTGGTCTTTTTCTTTTGGTGGTTCTTGTGATATTGTTGTGTTACTATATTTCCACTGCCAAAGAAAATACAAAATGTGATAATATGCTTTCAAGCATGTGATGGAGTATTTTACTTACAAAAAAGGTACTACAGGGTTGTGCCTAAGCTCTGAAGATGTTGGAAAGCGGAGTAGTTGCCTGTTGTGTTAGAAGTGTCCCCTGCTGGCAATGTAATACAGTGAAAAACGTGCAGTCTGTTGAGGCAGCTGGACTTTGACTGACCCAGCCAGCTTGCTTTGCCACTATGCAAACCTGATCATGATAACTTCACACAGCAGACACAAGCATCTTTTGTCTACAGATGTTGCCATCTGATGGAAATTATAGCAAAAGACTAAGTATGCTATGATATTCTGTCTGTCTGTCTGAATGCCTTTTTCTTTCTTTCTCATGCTACATCTGGTTTTCAGCTGCTCTAGGGCCATGCTTTGAGAATGCTGCAACTTTTAATTAGATTAATTTACCCGATACTAGATTCCAGTAGACTTTGAAGTCTCTGTCAGCCATATTCAAATAATTCACAATCCTCTTATTTGATTACACTACAGTGGATGTGCGAGTGGGTTGTGAAAAATCGTGGAAAATCCAGTTTAATGATTTTCATGTTACAGTCTACCATATCACATATTTATGTTGATTCCCTCATTTTTTTCATCTCTTGTTCTAGTGATGCAGTCAATAAACAGATAAACAGATATTATTTCATTTTGATCTAGTCATGTCGCATTACTTGGATGATAAAATGTGATGACCTGGTAACATTTGGCACTCCTGATGGATGCTTGACGAAGTTTCATTGCTTTAGTTTATAGAAAGGTTTTTTGGGGGAGGGGGGGAGCTTCATGATTGGTAGTATTGTTCAAAATGATTAAGTTGAGTTTTCCTTCCAACCTTGTTATGCCACTGAGACAAATGGCAAAAAGTATTTTAGTTACATGAAAGTTGGCTGTTAACCTTTTTTTTTTCTTTTTGTGTATTTCTTGTCAGCTGCACTTGCCACAGAAAAGGTGAACTGCATATAAATGCTTTGTTGTGTATTGAAATATTGGAATTTTGCAATATCAGAATGTTGAAATATCAGGGTAAAGTAATTTCAGAATGAGGCGCACATTAGAAATATCTACCTTGGAGGAACGACAGTAAAGCTTGTTCTCAAAAAAGAAAATGTTGATGCAACTAAAGCATCAGTTCATGATTTAATTTGTTAAGCATTTTATTTCTTGGCAACAATGTTAATTTCAGGGGCTGATATGCTTGTACATTATATTTTGTGATGAAAAAGGAATAAAAATGTTTACGTACATGACTTCCAGCATATTATGATGGAGCAGGAACAACACAGGCCTTTATGTCGATTACTGTTTTCAAATGCATGTTACATCCAAAAGAAAGATAACATACTTCTTTCTTTTAGCCACAGAATGTGTGCCATTTACTTTTAATCAGAGAGAAAGAGAATATAACAATATGTGTGTTAGGCTGCCAGTACGATGTATGTTATGTCAGGGGATCGATGCAGCATAGATCAGTATAGAACTGGGGACAGTTCTGGGAATTGACCTCCAATGCACTCAACAGACTGCACAGCAGACATACATGCAGTGTTAGAAACACTGTGGTAAGCCTCCCAGTGCTCTGTCTTCCATGTGCGGACAGCATAATCCAAAACATTCACTGTCCACAGAAGTCACTCGGAGCACAGCTGCCAATCACAGCCACATGTACAGGTCATGGGAATTTAAACCTTAACATTAAAGTTAGGTATATTAATTAACTCTTTGGATCCGGCGTTGATAGTATACTATCAACGCCCTATTATACCCTTCAGCCCGCGTTGCTTGTATACTATCAACGGATTTAAACATTTGCAGCGACACATTTAACGGTGTAAGGGAGGTAAACTTTATATCATTGTAAAGCTCTATCATCGCCTGTTTCACCTGCACTGTCTAAATGAGTTTCGGAAAAAGTTTGGGCTTGCCAAACGAAATTTAAGTGTAGTGGGGGCTGGCCAGGTCTGCTTCCGTTGTTCAAAATGGCTACACGTGGGAAGAGGACCTTGCGTCTCTCTGCGGCCCTTAGCGTTTTGGAAGAGCTAAATGAAAGCGATACCAGTAACGACAGTCACGAAAGTGTCAGACACAGATTTGGAAGATGGTCAGAGTCAAGAGTCTCGAGACACTGATTTGGAAGACAGTCAGAGTCAAGAATCTCGAGACACTGATTTGGAAGAGGAGATTGGAAGCCAGAGACAAGATACCGAAGCGGAGGGAGGGGGGTGTCTAAACAAATAACCTGAAGATGCCGAAGATATAGATCATGATGCTGCTGCAGATGATCCAGAGTTTGACAGCAACACAAAAGTTGTTGAAGGCTGGACAAGGAATTTGGAACAAGTTCCACAAATAATTCCATTCACTGGCTCACCATAACCACCTGGTCATTTCTTTACAAGTTCTCTGCAATTTTGGACACTAAAAACACCTCAATATGCGAACAGTTTGTGAACTTCAAGGGTGCAATTGTGTTTTATTTCACAATGGAACCATTCACCAACAGATTCAAAGTGGAGTACTCCTGATTACTGGATTTATTTACCTGTGGGAAGTGTACAAGCAGTGAAAACTTTTGTGCCAATTTTTTTGTGTGTGCAAAAAATGACTATATTTGGCACCAAATAGTAAGTACAATTTAATATTTTAAACTAAAAGTAGTGTTTCCAGTGTGATGTGGAAGAATAGATCTTTCTAAATATGTAAAATTTATTATGATGCGCGTGCTGGTTTTCAAGTAGTATTTTTTAAAAATAGTGTAAACCTGTGTCGCCCCCTGGGGTTACTACTTTGGGTTTAACCCTTCGGATCCAAAGAGTTAATACTGGTATTTTCAAGGAAGCAGAGGAGAGAAAAAAGGACGGAGATTTGAGAGGGATTGGAGATTAGAAATTCACGGCCTTAAAGTGTAGAGTGACAGTCTCTTTGCCGGAGGAGAGAGCGGGGGAGAAAATAGGGGAATAGAGGAGGAAGCACCCAGGGTTATGGTCAGAAAATCGTCAGACCATGGAACGCGATGAGGAAATAATCTTTTTAAGAGACGTGACGGTGCCATCTTGGATTTGTATGGTGGTGTGCGCCGCCCAACTTTATTTGGTACATAGCTTATGGTGGTACCGGAACATTACATCTTTGTGGTGCCGTGACGTTACATTCTACTTTGTGGTACCGGAACATTACATCTTTGTAGTGCCGTGACGTTACATTCTACTTTGTGGTACCGGAACATTACATCTTTGTAGTGCCGTGACGTTACATTCTACTTTGTGGTACCGGAACATTACAAGAGGTTGATCGAGTGGGTGGGTTGGTAGGCACATCAGCGAGGACGGCGACCTTATGAGATGATCAGGAAAGGAGCGTGGTGAACAAATTTGCCAGCGGGAAAAGTAGGGAGGCTAGAGACTCCCCGACGGCCATTCCAGTAAACACGTGTCTGTCTGTGGGTGCAACACGCTTAAAGTAGTTTGCTACAGGGCACCTCCGAGACGGAGGTTTCGATTCGTTATCGATCTGGCCAGGGGCCATCACTCGCTGTCGTACCACGTCAGGTATATTTCCATCCTAAGTCGATATGTATACACTGCAGGTACAAACGGCACGTGGCGTTCCTTCTAAAACTATTCTGATTTGTTACACCAAGGACATAGCAACAGCATTTCCCACACAGAGACGAAAACCCCTCCCAGACAGAGACGAGGGGGGAGAGAGATTATGTATTTTCTAGAAAGACACAATCGCAATAATATGAACTTCATAGATCTGACGGTTTTCTGAATGGCTGGCTATACCTTACGTGTGATTTATTAGATTTTTAACTTTTGCAGTATCTCGCGCACGCAGGACACCTTTATCCCTCCACCCCAACCGCCAAAGTTCCTAATCGGTGTGTTGCATGTGTGGAAGTGCCCAGAAGCCATTGTTTACCCTTCAAATTTTATTTTTTGTGTTAATGGAGTAAATTTACTCTTATGCAACCCCTCCCCGATGTTATAAATATCATTAAGTTTCCTGCTGTTTGATGATCAACGACGAACTCAATTGTGCGTTTGAAAGGAGCGAGATCGGCGGTTCTGCAGGAAACCCGGAGCACGCAGCACATGACGATAAACAAGATCAACTTCACTAAAATACTGCTCGAAAGAATTGAAAGATTAGCGCAACAGATGTAATTTCATTAAAAAAACAAGATTAACCGTCATAAGGGAAACAATTTACCTACGTATGCAAAAGTAAGAGCAGGTGCAGTACAGTATAATGTCGAAAGCGTCTGTCCCCTCCATTGCCCTGCACGCAAATAAAGCGCCGATGTCGCATGGACCGAGACAAGGTTCCCAGAGTCGCTTGCGGGATCGCCTGCCCCTCCTGCAGAAGCAAAAGGAACAGCTAGCTGGTTAGGGTCAGCTGGTAGTGGGTGGTTTGTCTGCAGGCGACTGCCCAGCGCATCCCATGGGTGCTTACGCGGGTTCAGATCGGTGAATTTTCTGGCCAGTCCATGTGAGTCACTTGCTCCTGCAGGAAGATTGTCGCGGTTTTTCTCTGTCGTGTCTAGGGTATGGCGCTTTATGTGTTTTACTACTCTGCTCGTTCGACTCGAGTTATCACAACATAAAAATGTGTCAAGAAGGGGGAAACTAACACTGCAATCACTACCTAATTTCCTCAATTTCTAACCGGCTCGAGCCCCCACCCCCTTGCTTGTCACGCGCACAACTTAACAAAAGCAGGCAACGATAATACACTACTCTATTTATTTACAGTTACTCCAGAATATTTCACTACACAATGAATGATGCTCCACTATACACCTACTGGTATACGTAGAACAATCACTCGCACTCTCATACGTTCATCCCAGCGCTATCCGTATCTACACACACACGTTATTGACCGGGTTATGAC
>SMGT01007520.1:382014-400765 GCA_004794575.1 Lanistes nyassanus
AAGATGGTGGCCTGATTGTCTTCATGAAGAGTGCCTGGTCCCATTGCCTGCAGCACTGGTGTATGAAGGGATGCAAAAGGTCGTCCCTGTAGGCCACGCTAGCGAGGTTGGCTTGTACACGGTGCAGGAGTGTTCTGTAAGCAATGTCCATTCCTTCCCAAACCATGGTGGACCCACCAGCAAACAGTTCAGGCTCCCTCACAGTGGCATCATAATGGTTACCTTATTGCCTCCAGACGCGGAGTTAACCATCGTGAAATAATCTGACAAAGTGGGAGTCATCTACCTGGCTTACTGCTGAGGTGTCCTAGCCATTTGACCGCTGGGCCCAGGCGCGATGAGCTGGCGTCAGGACGCCTCACCGCGAAACACCTTGAAAGCAAGACAGCTTCACCATCCAGTTCTTAATCGTCTGGTCGCTGCTGGTGACATTGCTGGCTGCTTGCAGCTGCCCCCTGAGTGTGTTGGCGGGGGCTGTTCTGTCCCGTAAAGCCGACAGGACGACAAACCTGATGCTTTCCTGTAGCTACCTAGTCGCCCTGCCGTGATCAACATCACTGTCAGCGTCCTAGAAGCATGGTTTCATCCATATATACCCACCAGTCCCTCAACAGTGGCTGAAGTGTGTTCACATTACACATGATTTGCACGTGCATTGCAGTTTTAACTCATTCAGTTTTGCTTTATCACCTGCACGCATTTGATTTGAAAACACTGGCGCGCGTCTTGGCTGCACGTCTGGCTACCTTCTGTGGTGTGCACGAACGCGCCAGCTCCGATTTCGACACACACACTAAACGTTGACTGTTGCAGCTGTAAACAAGGGGCATCCAAACGTACGGGGCCGGATACTGTTTTCTTCCAAATTACTCACGTCCGTGACCTGCCAAAACCGGAGGATCTTTCAATTCTTTCGAGCAGTATAAACTTTATGGTCCGCCTCAACAGTTCTCTATCTCTTTGACCTTGAGATATCCTGCCTCGCGTGGTTATGACGGGGCGCGGTGCGAAAAAAACCCAACAACAATAGCAGCACCAACCCTGAACAATGCTTTTATTATATGGCAGGGGGCACGACAGGCTAAGCAATATAATCTCTATCTGGCGTATGAATCGTAAATACTTCTGTCTAAGCTAACGCCGTGTTCCCCGCAACCTGTGCTACCATTCTGGGATTTGGGGAAAATATTTGTTGTCCTTATCGGGCCAGATGTCATAACGTTCAGAGGTGAGTTGGGGTTTATTTTTAGAAAGAATTTAGATTACTGCGCTGCGCAGTTTCGGAATTAAAAAGGTGGCAAGGGCTGGGTGGCTGATACATAACACAGAACTGCCACTGTACTTTAATGTCAACTTCCGCGACAATTCTACTTTTCGAAAAATGCAAGCGGGAAGGGAGGGGAATCTAAAGCTCTCCCTCGCTTTCACACACACACACACTGTGAGATCTATGTAAAGTATTTCAAGGGTTTTCTTTTCGCCGCTGAAGTTGACATGTTCACGAAAACTTCGGCTCACTTTTAATGACACAACTGCGTCGTACCTGCATCCAAACCGGCTGCCCTGTCTCCCACCCACACCCACACCCCGAAAGCACAGGTTCTCGTCTCTTTTATCATTAGTCCTGCAAATTATCAGACTGTTTCCCAGTCTCATGAACGTAGAGTGTGCCGGCTTTTGTACTTGTCCTGCCCTGATTTCCCAGACAGAAGGTTCTGAGATAGTTTCTCCCCCCCCCTCTCTCTCTCTCTCTCTCTCGCAAGCGCACACACACTGGAAGGGGTGAAACGGATCAGCGATGTCCCTGCCGTGCCATAATATACCCAGTTTTCACTCTTAAGTGATATGGCGTTTCTCGTCCAACCCCGCTGCTACTACCACCACTTTAATTGTGTGTTCACCTGCGAATGGTATGGGGTAGAAAGAATAGAATGTAGAACGTGAAAATGAGTCGTTGAAAGGTGACAGAAATCTAAAGTCACTATTGTGGGCGACTGGTCGCAAAACGGCCAGCGGCTTAGACGCGCAGTATCGCCTGTCAGTCGCTGGAGACTGCAGAGATTTCTGTATAAAATGTACCGGTGGAAGAGTGGGATGTCCGTGTACGCCGTTTTTGTTTTGGGAACTCGGCTTCACTGGTTTCCCCTGATTTCAGCCCCGCTAAGACTACAAATCCCTTTTACCCAGCCGGAAGGAAGGGTTCACATTTCTGTCCCAAAAGTATAGTAATTTAAGTAAAATTTGAAAGTGTAGTTGCGAGGAAGTTACTAATTTCCGGTGCGGATTTATTTGTGGGTTCAGGGGTTCTTGGCCAGCGACACCCGGGCCCATAAGGCTGTGCCGCGTGTTAAGCGGGAACGATCGAGCTAGCCCTTCGCCCCTCAATCCTCTTCCCTGTTGAAACCGACTCGGCGACAGGCCATCAGAGTCGTACGGGGACTATGGTGAGTGCGTTCATATGTGCATAACTACAGACGAAAACATTCAGGAGAACAGCGTAGTGTTGTTTAAGAACACTACATGTGATTTAAATGTACAGCAGAAGAAATGATTCGCGTGTGACGATGATTTAAGGTAGGACAATATGTCGATTAAGAACATTATTGTGTGGCTTTGTTAACAAAACAGCAGAAGAATTAATAGAGTCGCGTGTGACGTGCATGAAGACAGAACAACAGTTCGTGCAAGAACAGGATCTGTTCTTTGGAGCAGAGGATCGAACAGTATTGTGTATGTGGTAAACAGTATGACTGTTTTTAAGGCGTGACAGCAGGTCGTGCGTGGCTCTGTCTGGGCTACAGCAGAGAAGGGCGGGCACTGGGTAGAAACGATTGTAGTCACAGGACGACAGTTTTTTATAGTAGAAAAATGACGTAGATTAACTATCACTCCAACAGAAAGTACTCATAGGGAGTATGAGAGAGATTAATGCGAGCTAGTGTTTGCAGGAAGGATTATAGTTTTCAGTACTTTTAGTGAGAGAGTGATATATCGAGGATCGCTTTACTGATCAAACGCTCGTGTCCTCTTCGTGTTTGTAGAGTCGAGTCGTGAGTCGAACACGAGCGTCCCCGCGTGCATGGCGGGAAAGGGGTGGTACGTGACAATGACAACCGGGTAGGGACGTGGGGCGGTTTCCTTCCTGCTACATGTCTTCAGCTGAGTGGTGAAGCCTGTGTAACAGGGTGGTGCCGTAGCGGTTCGTTACAATTGCAGTCGTGGCAATGGCTCTGTCATCCTTCCACTCCGAACACAGCAACAATGCGTCTTCGCTTCTACTTGCAAACTTTAATACGTTTACATTTCACGTCGCTGTGAGAGCACAGGACGGACCTTCCTAGCCGATGCTACACGTACAAGCGACTCAAGATCAAGATTGAGCTCCGACGATGAAGATGATCAAGAATGAATGAATCCTGTCTGCTTTTCATCAGCTCTTTAAATACACTCATAGCACAATGTAGTTAACCATTCGCCCTCGCCTCTCGCTGAGATGCTCAGTCCCCTCTGGTTCCAGAGCGACTCTGACCACCCATAAATCTCTACGCGGTCCCATCCTTCCCTGGGGAAAAACCTTGCCACACCTAAAGTACAGATAAGGGTTATAGGTAGCCTCGGACAGTGAGACCTTGTTGTCCTTCCCTACCCACCTTTGGGTCAGGGGACCAAAAGAATCACGGTACCCTTTATGTTTCCCACACTTGAGTAACGAACGACCAGTCAGGCGCATGCTGCAACTGCCCACGATATGCCGGCTAGGAGAGTTCAGGGGCCGGCTGGGTGGGCGCCTGGGTGTACGTAACCACCACCCGGCTAGACCTGTATAAATCTGTATATCGCCTATGAGGGCAAACTATCTCTGTTGATCAGTGCGTATGTTGTCTTTGTCCTGTCCAACACAAAGGTAAAGTATTTCTGTCGACGAAGGAATTTCCATTTCTCTGAGTGGTTTTTTTTTTCGTGTGCACGTTTAGAAGGCATTGTTCGCTGAGAAGTCGAGCTATAACTTGCACAAGGTTTGGCTCTGAAATTATCGACAGACCTTGTCGTTTGATCCTGGTGCTGAACGCTTCCTAACCGCTGCTCTCTACTGTAGGAAACTTTCACTGCAAACTCAGTTCTGGCGACATGGGCAAACAATCTACATCCTTTGAGGAAATTCGTAATCGAAACTCAGACTCAAATGTTATTAATTTTTTTTAAATTGCTAACTAACTGCTTTGCGATACGCTCATTTCTAAAGTAAATATCCAAAGCGCTTTTGCAGTTCTTATCGCATTGCCTTTAAAAGTGCACACGAAAGGTCACACATAGGTAAATGAAGTTGGCAGTTTCTTGGAGTTTATACGCCGAGTCAGCAGACTACCACGATGTGGCACATGCCATTCTCTTTTTTCTCTTTTAAAGAGAGCTATAGATGGTTATATGACAGTTATGGTGCCTCGTGCCAGCATAATCCAGATTCTTTGTCCACGCTCACTGGCCCAAACCATGCTTGTTCATTGATCCTTTGTACGCTACTTGTACACTGATACGGCAGGAAGAATAAATTTGACGGTTATCCGGTGAGCGTAGCGTTCACACGAGCTCAGCTGAAGTTTGTCGCTGTTGTGAACATAAACATGAATTAAATTTGCCGAAGAATCTTTGAAAGGACACGATCAGGACGGGTGTCATTACTTAAGCTACTGAAGGATTTTTGGGGTGGAGGGGGTACTTCAGTAAAAACTTGTCATGAAACCACCCCTCTGCGTTGTGTTTCCCTGACAAGATAAAAATGGCTACACACGAAGTACGTCGCATGAGCGCCGTCAAGACAGCTACAATAAGGCATCATTTCATTCGCTAACATTTCAACAACGATGCTAGACTCGATCTCCTAGTACACGCAAGAATTTAGCGATACTCTATTAACAAACAAACATATCTTCATTTGATTATGATATTTAGGATTAGCTTTCTGCGTACAATCAACGCAAATCTATGCGAACGTGACCCGAATCTTACTTTCCCGCCAATTCTGTGTGAATTAAGCCGAACTTGCATTTTTTTCGCCGCGCTTTTGGATCGAAATTTCGCTTCCGGTGACAACTGAAAAAGGAACCCCTACATTGCACGACACCAGACGACTTCGGCTTCAGTTTCGCCCAGATCCCACCGATCTGTTAATTTCTTTAATCTTTTCTGGGGAAAAAAGCAGCGTGGTTCCTGTTGTTGTGGACAGTGTTCACAATCTTCGCATTGGAATTCTGCGCCTTGGTAATCGCATTATTGGTAATCTTCGCGTTGGTCTTCGTGGGCAGACGATCACAACGCAACTCTCTTTCTTATCCCTGGACCAGGGAAGGTGAAGTTACTGAAGCTTAGATTTTAATATTGTCCGAATCCTTGGAAGAACTCGAATTAATTGTTGACTCTGTCACGGACCCGTGACTTTCGCAAGTATACTGAAAACCGATCTCAGACAGATCGAAGTAAAGTGTTTAGCCTTGGACTTTACACTTCTGTAAGTACGACTAGAGGAAAGCCGTCCAATCTTGTTAGCAGTGCTACAAACCTTGGATTTGTCGGGCATTTCGGAACAGCCGTAAGAGTCCGGTTTGACCTAAATGTGAAAACACCCTTGGCTACGGGTATCTTTGTCTTATGTACTGAGGAACGAAATAACCCTAGCAGATCTAGATCATTCTCGGAGCTTATTACATTTCTACAGCCCCCCCCCCCCAATTTTCTATCTGATGCATTGATACTTGCTCGTATTGAATAACATGTTCACTCTTGCTTAGAATATTGTTTGCATATGATTCATTAATATGTGTGTGATGGAGCGGGTTAGCTCCTGGAAACTTTCCTCTCTCTCTCTCTCTCACTCCAAACCAAGGAGTAGACTTTGTCACAGGCCTTCAACATTTTATTTGAGGCCACCGCTGCTGCTGCGCACATTCCCTTCTGCCCACCTCCCTGCCTCTACTGCCCAGTCTCGGCTCTCGTGACGTGGAGCGTCACATTGTCTGTACTGCCTCTCCTCGCTTCACCACTATTCTGAGGCGTCCCTTTGACCGGCCCACACCCGGCTTTTACGGGGTGCGAGCGAGCCACAACGAAGGCATTACCAGCTACACCAGCAGACAGCGGGTGGAAGTGCCGAGCGTAGCACATTTTGTGTTTGTTACGCGCACAAACCTCAAAATAACAGACCTAAGAATATATTTACAGAAACATTGAAAATATGTGATGGATAGGGTGCGCTTTGATTTAAGTAGAGTGAGAAGGAAATAAAGATAATTACGTTAAAAGGCAGTTAAACTAACTAATGTGAATAGAAAAAGATAAAGAATATGCCTACAAACTAACCTAATCTATTAAGATGTTTGATGAATTTACTGTCTACTGAAAGATGATGTCGAGTAGAATCCGAATATGTTAGTTGTTAGTATCTGCAACTATCCTAGAAGGATGTAGAAACGTTTAAAGAGAGTGAGCCTAGCACAGCACGCGGTAAAAGGACACAGTGCCTCACAGCCACGGTTCGCTGGGCACCACTCGACCTGGGCACCCCCCGCCCCCCCGGCGACGCTGTGGCTGTGAGCGTGGTGGCCAAAACTGTCTCCGTGATGGCTGCCACCCATCACATGTGTTTGATCAGCAAGCTTGTACTTTGGTGTTTGAAATATTGATGTATAACGGGGATCGAGGTTGATTGATTTGTCTGCATTTTATGATCTGAGAGTGAGAGAAAGAACCAGATCTGTTGAATTCGACTGAATATTGCCTGCATATGGTGTGGTTAAACTATCTAATTCTACTGTAGTATTACCGAAGAGAATTCTCTGGTAGAATCCGGCAGGCGGAAATTAGACGTCAATATTAGGCCAGAATAGGCAGTTACGAAGTGACGAATTTTACGAGAAAAAGTTATGAAATAAAAGTCTTGATTCGAAAACCTACTTCTTTACAAAGTACTCAGTTTTGTAACAGAGTATTGTCACGTCATAATTTTGTTTTTCTTTTTCTGGTGCTTACAACTACCCTCCTTTCCCCACAAGATCGAGAGGTGCATGTCTCGTGTTTGCGACACAGCGCGATACATTTCACGCCAGGGGGACCATGGGACTTGAAAGATCTGAACACAAAGTACCTGCACGGGATGTACCTGCGCGTTTCTGCACCGGTCAGGCGCCACTGCAAGGAACCTGAGCCGCCACATCGACCCGGATTTGTGCAGACGAGAGAATGAGCGAGCGAGCGTGACGGAGTTACACCGCTGCTTGGCAGTGGTGTGGAGCAAGTTGTGTGAAGCGTGCTATCTCGGAGTTGAGAATAGTGGACAGTTGCAAGTGACTTTTGTCGCAAGTGACTGGGTAGATGTACGTTTTCGGGTATCACAACAGACCCATGCGGGAGCTTGTGCATAGAAACACAGCTGAGATTATACAGCACTCTCGAGGTATATCAACACGGTGGAAGAAGCAAGCAGTCCACCGTGAGCATTATTTCAATTTTTTCTGTCACAGCTGCGCATAGTGCGCTGTAAGTTTTAGAATTTAGCGTAGCGAGACGCACATTATCCAACAATATGAACGAAATGTGGTGATCATGTAGAACTCTACATGTATATCGATTGGCAGCAAACTGTTATTTGCAGTGACCTAAATCTAATACATAAAGCTGTGGGCTAGATCAGATGTGACAGTGAACCAGGTTTTATATATAATCCGATCTTCTGCCAATATGTATAGAACTATATCCAAGGTACATTAATGTCATGACACTAATATATCCATGGGGTAGCTGGGGGTGGCGGTGAGAGGGGGGAGAGAGAAAATATTCAGTGCAGCACAGAAGGCATTCAGATATATATTGCTTGAGAAGTGTCAAATAAACTATAGGTTTTTATCAGCTTGACTCTTTTGATCTAGTAACGGCCGTTCCCCCCAGAGGTTTTCCCTCTTCCCTCCCCTCTCACCTCTATTTTTTTCTCACTCTCTTTCGATCCCTCGCTCACACACACACAGAGAAAGGTGTCTACCTGTGCGTGCGTGTGTGGTGTCTGTGGTTCTGACCTCAATAGATACAAAGTAGCAGGGTTTATCTTTACCAAGGCGCCCTCGTTATATATCGTCTAAAAACCTATTAATTTTTATCTCAATGAACAGAGAAGACTTCTCGTCATATTAACAATGGCGGCTATAAACCTGTTACAGCATTATTATATTTACAGAGTTCACTCTGAAACTGTACAGGACATAACATCGTTGTTCACATTCTAGTGACTTTCATAACAGATAGAGATAATATATCCTAATGGTAGGTAAATCGTTATATTATGGAGTGTTTAGTAAGTCTCTCGGTACGCGAGAATTTCGGTGAGAAATCACGTAAGTCCTCGTTTTTAGAAATCTCGGCAAAGTGATGACTTCTGCACTTTGTTCCCATAGTGTACTCAGTAAAAGGTGGTCTGTCCATAATGTATTATGCCCCCCACCCCATACATATATATATATATATTCAACTTCACTGTACATGTGGGTGCGCGCGTGCTTGGGTTCTGTATGTGCGTGTTTGTGTGTATAGATGTGTGTGTATATATCAGACATAGGAATTGGATCACCTAAACAAATCTGAATTCTTGCGGAAATGATGAGAAAAGTCTGTTCAGCGACAAGTGCGCACGGAAAAGTTACAACAGGCGGTAACGGAAGTGCACACGGCAACCAAAACAGGAAGTGAGAATGCAAAGCTCGTCATGCAAAATTTAGTCGATGGCGAAAGAAAACAAAGCATTTTCTTTATATATATATATATAAAATCTCATACAAAAGAAAGCGACAGAAACCAACCCCAAAAATCTGAATTCCGCCAAAAGGCAGTGAATTCCCATGCCTATATATATATATATGGGGTGTGTGGGTGCGTGCGTGAGAAAGAGAGAGTTGCACATAGTCACCGGAAGTAGTCTACGGTTCTGTGGCATACTGGGAAGACGGTTGTTGATCGACGACACTTAATTCAGACGGTGGTAACCACCTGCGTTTCTGCTGTAACTGCATGCCGCACGTTTGATGCGTAGTGAAATGAAGCTTGTGCATATGGTTAGCTGATGGAGTTCCTGGTGGTTCCAGAGCTTTGTCTTTGATCACCAAAAGCAGCATAAATCTCCAGCTGAGACGTTGTGTGTGTGTGTGCGTGCGTGTGTGTGCGTGCGTGCGTGTGTCCGCTCACGGCAGGCAGAGTACATGGTCAGCACGCAGGCAGTAACGAGGATCACTTTTTCATGTGGCAGATATTCTTTCCATTCGATCTGTGTGTCGACCTACGCGCGCCTCCTTTTTTATGTGCGCGCGATATCTTGATGCGTACCTCCCTGTGCGCCAGAGAGAAAAAAGAAGTGCGAGTGAAGGCGGGTTCGGGGAGAGAGGGAACTGCCTGGGAATCTAGTAAAATAAATATTTCACAACGCAGCTCGCCTGATTCTCTGAGGCAAGGAGTCTTAGACCATCGTTGACGGGAACAGAGACGTCTGTAGCTCGTTGTTGTAACGAATGCCTTCGCGTGGTGAAGGATACATAGTAAAACCGACGTATCTTGTTCAGCAGCAGAGTACAATAATTATTTCTTTTGGAAAATACATTTAACATCAGGGAGTGGGGGGAACTATCATTTAAGCTCTATACCCACATCCAGACTTACAAATGCCAAGTGCCGGGAAACGACACGTAGACCGCCTTTAGGTCTAGTGGTTAAGGCGTCCGCTTCCGAGGCGGGAGGTCGGTGTTTCACACCCCGGCAAGTCACAACTCAGACTTAAAAAGTGGCATTTCGCACCCCGGCATGTCACAGCCAAGACTTACAAATTGGCATTGGCCTAGCCTGTTCTCCCCTCGTTATTCGGTAATAATTTATTCGTCTGTCCCAGGAAGAAATAGCTTATTCCATGTTTGCTGAAACAGCGTTTTCGGAGACAGAAAAAATCAGCTATTCGGGTATTAGGCTCTTTCGCGTGACGTCATCAAAAAGTGCGTGGCGGTCAACTTGGCAACAGCGCTACGCGAGACACGGTCACGATTCAATCGGTTTCAGTCCTTACAAATAAAATGGTGAACTTCTGCTGCATTTAAAATGCAGCAGTCGGAGGACAAGAGACAAAAGTGTTTAATTCTTTCGAATTCCAACAGTTTGTAAAATAAAAGCAAAGAAGAGGTAAATCTGAGTCAACGAAGAAGCATGGATTCAATGGCTTCGACAGATCCATCGTAAAACGATAACCAACACTTCAACAAAGCCGTGGCATCGTGCGTGTTCAAAACACTTCTTGACAGTTCAGTTCATTGATAGATGCAGCATACATCACCTAGGCCTCTATGAGTGAGATAGAGAAAAAAAAAACTCTTGAAAGTTTAAATAAACTGACGACTGCAACGTCAATAATGTTGGTTAACACTCAACACTGGGTGAAGGTAATAAAAACAAAATGATAGATTCTAACCCGACAGAATTTGTAAAAACCCGTAATCAAACATTTTTTCCCATTATAAACAAGGAAATATTGTGAAAATTCTTCTTGGTATTACTCCACAGGGATATATATCTTTTGTATCCAAAGCATGGGCTGTAGGAACAATTAAGTGACAGCTAGACTGTTGATAGAAGAGATCGAGCTCCTTTCTGGACAAACTACAAATGGGGGACTTAGTACTAGCCGACAGAGGGTTTAATATCCGTGATGACTGTGCACTGCACTGTGCTGAAGTGAAAACTCCAGCCTCTACAAAAGGAAAGAAGCAGCTTTCAACATTTGTAGTGGAGTTGACACTTAAACTTGCCAGTGTTTGAGTCCATGTGGAAAGAGTCATTGGATCTGTTGGGAAGACTAGAGCTGTGTTGATTTTAGCGTTAGTTTCTTGTCTGCTAACGTTAGAGGAAACACACGGAGTGTTTCTGCTTCTATTAAGGTCATGTCTCTTGGATTAAATGGACAGTTCACCTTGATGCACCCTTGGCAACAACAGGAGCACTCTCACATGCCATCTGGAGATGCTGCCATGTAGGGAAATTTAGGATAAAGCACCAAACCTGATGGTCTCACATGAAAAATTCATGACTTTGAGACTGCTTGCTCTCATAACATTCTAAGGCAGTTTTTTCGTGGTCTGTACCCCATTTCATAGCCTTGGTTCGTCTGGTGCTCTTCTTAGGTCTGCACACATTACTTGACAAGGATTGTTTTTCTGGATCTGTTTGGCAGGCTTGGTGTAACAAGGAAACTGTCACTCCTCTAGCATGAAGCTGAAGCCAAAGGTGACATTTTGCTTGTTCTCTTGTTTTGGCTTCTACAGTTTTACAAACGCCATCCTTTAGCTGAAACTTTCCCTCAGCAATCATTTTTCTCTCCCAGCTCTAACAGCTGCACAAAACTTAAACTCTTTAGATTTGCATCAAATAAATCAGAATAGGTGGAAACATTTCTGTATTGACAACATAATCATCAGAATAATCAGATAAAACAACAGGTTTCACTCCAGAATTTTTATAGTCTGGAAAAACCATTCCAATTCATGTTGTGTCGTGGGTTCAGTGTCATGCTGAACTTTGGGAACTTCAGGTGTGGGTGGAATATCCTCCAAAGCTGCATCCAACTGACGCTTCCTACTGGCAGCTGGGGTGAAATCAATCGATTCTAAGAGATTATATGCCACCTTCTTAAAAGATGGTTGCCCCCCAGTATGGTAAGCCATCAGTGACAGTTCTAAGTTCATGAATGCAGTTTGCTGTGTCAATTGTGAATAACACAGCAGCAACATGACAGCATGTCTCACCAAGACCAGTAACACATGTAGAATATGCAGCTAATACTTTCCTGCTGAATCTGCAATGTTCCATGGCTTTACTAGTGTTTCATTTGCACTCTGAGAATGGTTCACCTAAAAACAAAATCATTTTTAGACTTTGAGAATTCCGTTATAACAGGTATTCTGTTTTTTGTTAATTTCATGTGTGTAAATAATTAGTATCTGTTAGTGCTATTTTGTCTACATTTCATTCTTGCAGCTTGTGTCCTTTATCCATCTAGAAGTAAAATTTTATTTAAGTCATGTGAAATAACTAATTAATATTATTGTTATGTAATCTATTTCTAAGCAATTCACACATGTCAAATTTATTGAAGAAACAATAACCAGGCACCTCTGCAGTATTCAGATCTCTGCAATAGCTTTCAACAGTTGCACATAGCTGCAGAAATCTTTAAGTGAATGGCATCACTGAATATTATATCCAAATAGTGAAAAAAAATTGATAATTTTGATATAATCATTATAATAATGACTGCAATCCTAAACTTGTGAAAGGATGTGTTGTTTTGCCTTTGCTTTCACCAAAACGTTGGGTGAGTTCGCTGGAGCATGCACTTTTAAATCATGGACCCAGCCAGAAGTCATCTGATTATGCCCATGTAGTGACTTCATGGCTTTGAATTCACCCATCGTGTATGCGCTCGTTACATAGACAAGATATCCCACTACATCTGCGGGAGGTTTTCAGAGTCCGAGGAGAATTATATATATTGTTGGGCAGCTCGTAAGAGTCGTTCCCACCGATTAATGCAGTTTTTTCTTTATATCTCGATCGAGAGATCTCATCAAGACTTTACGAATACAATTTTGACGAAGAATCCGCACCAGATGGGCGGAAATTGGACGATAATTTAGACATGCTGCACGAAGACGATATACGTGGAGTAAAGCACTGCAGTCAGGTTGATCAGACCTCCAGCTGAACCACGCCCCTCTTTTTGTGTACCACGTGATACGAATAGCGAAAGACCCTAATAAATTTAGTATGGCTTACATGCATTACGGGGCCGGGTGTTTGTATAATGTGACTGGGTGGGACTGACCCCTGTGTTGCGACAGGTGTTGCATCACGCAAACTTTGTCTGAGCAACAGTACCGTCCTGCTAAGCACCTATAGTTTGCGGCGGGAGGTTAAAAAAACCCCACCACACCCTGGAAACTAAAAATAAAAAAAATGCTGAAACTAGTATCTACAACAATAGATAAACCAGAAGGACGAGTACAATAAAACCAGTGGAGTTGGTGTACACAGTACTAGTAGGCAGTAAAATATTGCTTAAAGAAGAGAAATAATACCCAGCACTAGTGCGGCAGTAGGATCGCCTGTCAGGAACAATACCCCATTGCGGATTGGCGAAGCCCCACCACCAGGGTACCAGACCAATGACCCCAACCAACTAGCAGGGAGCCAAGTCTTCCATCGCCAGTCTCTACATACAGCTACAGCTACAAGGCTGTTCCAACAAATCCTCTATACCCATATTGTGAGAAATCATCCCAGACTGGAAGCAGCAGCACCAAGACTGTATTGCTGAGCAGTGCAGTATAAAACTTGTCGATACAAGAAAGTGCACGTGGTATTGAGCGGTGCAGTATGAAACTTGTCGATGTCGGGATCAGCACTGTTTTGTGGAACCGACCAAATAATGTCGATATCTCGCGCCGGGCCCTGTCCCATTCTGTGATACAAAGGTCCTTTCAAGCGTTGCATTATGTCAGTGCAGGCGCCCTTACATTCGTGTCTATGCTTGTAGTCTTCTGCTTCCAGTTAGAGACGGTGGATATATATCCCCGAACTAACTCCGCTTGACGACACGGTAGAGTTCTTTTCAATAGTTATTTATCGATTTAAAAAAACGTGTATTCCTCTGTAAACGTTTCACTGCTACAATCGAAGATGTTGCGAGGTAGCTACATAACACCGAGGGGGTTAAAAATTGCTATTAAAAATGCAGTTCCTTGCTAGTTTAGGGGAAACAGTGTGTACAGTCTGGCCGGAGTAAAAACAGTACAAAGTGAGGCATTTTAGCCTACATAATAGTTCGTCGTTCTCTCATTCGTTCGCTTGTTTCCTTTTTTCTTCTTTCTAAATATCTCGTCAGTACACATGACAGTGAGTGGTTTGTCCACCTACCAACCCACCCCCACCCGAAAAAAGCTTGACTATACGCTCTGTATGTAGTTTCTTTTTATGCCCGACTTTACACACTGTTCGTTTAGTCCGGCCGTAGTGTACACACTGTCTGCCGTGTGCAGGTGTTTCGCTCTGTGTGGACTGTGTAGACAGGTTGTCAGGCATGGCAGCTCCAGGCTAAATAACTCGAGGTTCTTCGCTACCTCGCGGACAGAAAGAGCAAGGAAAGCTGACAAAGAGCACAGACCCCGCATATTGTGTTGGTCCCGCGACTTTCAGATAGCATAGTGCGCAGAGGCCTTTTGTAGAGAAGTGATACGATATGCCTACATCTTCCTCCACCTTGTTTTCAATACAATTTTGCTGTAGAACTCTACATTTACCCCCACCCCCAAAACACGCAGAGGCAGTCTTTTCTGAAATAGCGAGGTTTTTGTCGCTTCGATCGTTTGTTTGCCTATTTGCTTTGAGTCAGTCTATCCACCAAGCTCTTTCAGCTGTGTCAACCTCCCTTAACGTTTGTGTCAGTCAGCAGGTGTACTGAAACTAATTCGATCTGTGGTTTGTTTATTGACTGACAGATCTGCCGCCTTGCAACTATGTGTGGTAGACTGAGAAATGCCACAGCGGATCATGTCGACAACACACGTGCACAGCGTAAGCTGAAGGTTAGTGGTGCAACTGTAAGAGGATTTCTGACAACAGAGAGTGAAATTCATACAGGAGGGGAACACAACTTCTTTAGATGTCTTTTGGAGTGAGCTATGGGTGATTAGTGAGCCCAGTTTACTCACCGTCTCCCGTCTGGGTTTTTGTCTTGACGCAAGCAAGCACGCAACCACGCGCGCGCGCACACGCACACAGAGTTATTTATATGGCAGTGCATATCGGAGCGGCGGGACAGACAAACGGACAGACAGAGGCAGGCAGGCAGACAGCCAGAGCGAAATAACTGTCAAATTTTATATAGATTACGTACCGACAGAAGGTGAAGAATGACATCGTAAATCTCTCCTCCCCACCCACCCCACCCCCCTCCGCCGCTGGCCCGTGTACGGCACAGTGTTGGTGAACTGGATCTATGCAGAGATCAAAACACCTACATGTCGCAGTGTGCGCTGTTTCCCGCAAGGGCCAGCAGCAGTTTGGGGCACAGAGGGGATATGGCGGATGGAGCACAGGGAAGCTTGCTATTTAGAGACCAGTCAGTTTACAAAATGAGTTTTTCCACTGCTGTCGTGGCGTAAAGCTGTTGGCTGTTGGATGGCTAAGCCTCGGTGGCCCCTTCCAGTTTTTGTTGTGCGTCTGTTTGCTGTTTAAAGGTGCACGTTCGTCAACACGCCGGGTGAAATCTTTATAACAGCAGCTTTACCTGTTATCTAATGAACAGACTGTTAGAACTGGAGAACGTGTTTTGCAAATACCAAAGGCCTTCAACCTATCTCGAACAACAGACTGAACACACACAGGACTTGACTTGGGCCACCGTGTGCAGACGTCTGTTTGCAGAAGCTTTCATTTTGCGGAGTTTGTATTGGAGTAGGATGTAAACAGCACGTCATAACCGCTTTCTTTCTTTTCTTTGTCTTCCTTGATTTCCTTCTTTCTTTTTATGTCCTTTTCTTTATTTCTGTTTTCTTTCTTTCTCCTTTTCTTTTTCTCCGTGTTTCCTTTTTTTGTGGTTCTTTTCTGTATTCCTGACCTTTTCTTTCTTTCCTTTCCTTTATTTTTTCTTTCTTCCTTTCTTGACCTTTTCCCTATCGCTGGCCATATTCTATCTGTCCCTCTCCCTCCCTCCCTCCGTGTGTGTATGTGTGTGTGTGTGTGCGCGCGCGCTGCGAGAACATTCATTTTTCACGTACAAGCTGCACGCTTCAGCTGTACCGCCACCTGCCTGTTACCAGTCTTTAAGTGGTGTGATACCCCGAGGAAAGGTACATGGATAGATAAAATGTTTTATTCTAAACGATTTCTTTTTCCAGTTGAAACTGAAACTTTACCTTTTCGTGGACGGCACCAACATACTTGGGCAACAAGTGCATGAACATTTCTCAGGTACATCATTAATATATTCCTCCCTCTTGCCACTGTGTGTGTATGTGTATGCATGTGTGTGTGTGTGTGCTCATTCGTCAGAACTTTGAAATCATTACTTAATGGGAGTCTGCGTTATGCTAGCGAGATGTTATGAATTGTAAAACAACGAAGAACATCTCAACGTCTTCCGTGCAGACATCTTATAATCCTACTCCTAGTTGCAGAGCCTGTGGTACATAACATTGTATCAGAGCATGAAGCTCGTTTAAAGACTTCGCAGCTTTCGAACTATTATTATGTTAAATTCTGATGACTTTCACACATAATTCCTAAGGAGATCATGATTGATTCGCTGAAATTCATTAGTTTATGAAGTGATCCACAGTCCTAGTCATATGACTATCCATACCGACTACCTGTAAACAGTCGATCCGTACAGCAAAACAGAAAACAGCTAAAGAGTGACAAAACAGCGTTTAACTCAGAAAAAAAAATCAGGAGACCGAAGCTGATCACGAGTGACTTGACAGCAGAAAGCAGTAATTTCGTGCAGCAAAACAGAAACAGTTAAGGAGTCACAAAATATTACTTCAGGCAGAAAAAATAAGGATGGCCAAACCCCGGCAAGCGATATCCTTCCGTCGTCTTACTCGTTTTATTTTACATTTGCTGCAGTGCCTCTTTGGAGTCTTTCAGAGGCGACGCCTGGTGACCACGTATCGCGGCCAGTGACCACTGCCGAACATTTCGTCTCCGACCTTCGCAAAACATGACTGAGAAAGACAGACCAGAACATGACGTCTTGGAAAACCCCATTCTTCCTACACTGCCCCCACTGCCCCCACTGCCCCCCACTGCTCCTTCCCCACAACCCCTCTTCCCATGTGTTACATTTGTGACACTTGGCTGCCTCACTGCTGGTTGAAGGATGTTTTTTTTTAGGATCTTTAAATGTGACAGCTGCCTTTGTGCACAGCTGCCGAGTCCGGTTTTTGCTGGACCACGGTGTGCCAACTCCCGGGAACGTTGTGTCTGTCTTATTGCAACGGCAACGACAGCTTAAGAACTTCCTAAACGCAACAGGTGTCCGACTGCCGCAGGGAAAGTGTTTATTTTAGACATGACCAGGACTGTATTCAGCTGCCCAGCGTTCAGGTCGCCCGGCTTGGTGCGCCTGTTGTTTTTGGTCTTCACGGGATTTTACCTGGTGCCAATGTTCTGGCTGTTCGCTCGTGTCCACCGCCGTGATTTGCCGACACAGTACTACGAGACCACGTCAGCCAAAAGCCATCCAGTTTCGTATATTCTTTTGGAACTCAATGCGACGGCCACTTCTGCAGTCGGGTCTGCAAATGTGAGTGGAACTTTCACTAAATACAATGTATGCGCCATGGCGTCTGGCCAGCTGGGAAACTTAATGTTTGCGTATGCTTCCCTTGTAGGCATAGCCCACAGAAACAACAGAGAGCCACATTTTCCCACGAGCTCAAAGCTGGCCCAGACCTTCAGTACTCTAAGCTATCAGAGGAATACTGACTGTTCACAGTACCAGATCGTCTACGAAGATCACTACGCCACATATGATCCGAAATTCGAGAAGCTTCCTGAAACCAACGTCTTCTTGCTGCAGTATTTTCAGTCTTGGAAGTATTTCTACTTTATCAAGGACGTAATTCTGAAAGAATTTACTTTTCTCGAAAGCGTCAAGAACGCTGCCATGGAAATGCTAGCACAGTGCACGAAAGGTCACGAGGGAAAGGCGAAGGTGGGCGTTCACGTCAGAAGAGGGGACAGGATGGCAGCAGTCCACGTGCAGAAGGGCTATCAGGTTGCACCCATAGAGTACCTGTTAAAAGCGATGACGTACCTGAGGGAGAAGCACAAGAACGTCGTCTTCATTATCGTCAGCGACTCTCTCGACTGGTGTAAGGAGGGCTTCGCCAATATGACCGATGTCGTTATAGCTCCAGGTGGCTCGGCACAGCTGCACCTGGCCTTGCTGGCCTCGTGCGATCACGTGATCATGACGGTGGGCACATTCGGCTGGTGGGGGGGTTTTCTAGCCGGGGGTGACGTGGTGTATTACATGTCCTTTGACCCCAAGATCAGGAACGCCACCATTATTGACATTGTGCATCCTGAAGATCATTACCTCCCGCACTGGATTCCTATACGAGACTAGTCCAGAGATTCTGCAGGAGCTACTGTCCCTCTGTGCAATTTTTTAAAAAGAAAATATATTCGCAATCTTTAATTTTTTTTAACAATTTATTGTTTTCAAACTTATTACCAGGTTTCCATTTGTGTCTGATGTTTTTTATCAATATACTGATCAAAAGAAAGGGCTTTTCTTGTGTCACGGACGCGAATGTATTCGCCATCAGATGGTTGTGACAGTTTGGATTTTTTGTTTGTTTGTTGCTTGTAAATTAATTTCGGAATTGACTATCTATATGCGAGAATTGTGTTCAGCTTGTAAGTTAGTTTCTGAGTTGGTTGTCTGTGTACAAGAATTGTGTTCACATCATCATGGTGTTTGGGCTATTGCCAGTACGGGTGAGTACTGTTCGGCAGTGACGGGAGAGGGAGTTGGAGAAGAGAACCAAGAGAGGCTAGCCTATTTTGGTTGAGTGACAAAACCGGTTGGGAATAATACTGTGTGGAGGAAAGTTTCTGTTGTCCCATGGTGAACAACAATGTTTTTGGAATACCTTACGTGTTGGATTGG
>SMGT01007520.1:407168-436535 GCA_004794575.1 Lanistes nyassanus
CTGGGGGGGGGGGGGTAACTGGTAACCTTCCCGCAAGCTGGGGGCGCACAATGACGACACTCCCATTAGGGAGACAACATGATGTCAGCCAAGCTCGGCTGCATCAGCAACAACCGGTCAGTGAAATCGGGAAACCCAAGCGCCTGTCAACAGATCATAAATTGGATACCCACATGATGCCACCTGCGAGGGTGGGGGCACGTGAGGGGGGATAGATCACATGATGTAGAGTGCAGGTAGCCTGGACAGGTATATAGCAGGCGTAAAACCCAGCACAAACCCGGCCGCCGTGGTCAGAGGCACAGCTACCCTAGCCCGGGCGTTCAAGGGTTCAAGGGGTTGGTGGACACTGCAGCACTGTAAGGGATATTCTCTACCGGGTCCCTGTCCCATGGAGGCCGCTTCTATACCATCCTTCCTCTGATATCTGATAGGCAGTAAGGGAGGTAGGGAGCGAGGTGTGAATCACGACAAAGGGCATGCAGTTTGAATGCTGGTGTGGGAGTCGAGTGGTGTGTGCTTCATGCTTCGAGACAGCAAGAACTGAATTGCTAAAAAAAGAGGCACGCTTGGGGCGGGGGGCGATACCTACACTCCCCCAACTATGACCAGTTTACCCCTAACCAGCACCGCCCCACCCATAACCCACACCGCCCCACCCCTAGCCACCTCTAAACATCACTGCCCCACCCCTAACCCACAGCGCCCCATGGTCACCGCCCCACACATAACCATCACCCAACCCATATCCCCACCCCCACCCTAACCCTGCCCACTATACCCTACCCCTAACCCCCAGTCATGCCCCCACGGGTGGGGTGGGGATAGTGGTGGGATGGGTGAGGGTAGGGTGAGTGCTCACTGCTCAGGGTGGGGGGCTAGCGAACGGACGTGGGGATAAACGGTGGGGTGGTGATGTTTAAGGTTGGGGTGGTTTTATCCTGGACTAATTTCCGCCAAAGCCGTGCAACTGGCCACAGGTCGTGCGCTTTAGGGGTACACTTTTCTATTAGCACGACTCGTGTAACTTATTTACGAAGTAAAAATTTGAAGGCATACAAAGTAAAATGTCACAAAGGAGAAGAAAAGGGTAGCACAAGCAAGATTCGAACCACAACTTTCGACATAAAATGAATGCGTATATGTTCACTCGCACCGACTTTAACACTCAGCTCGACCGAAAATGTTCCCGCGACCCGCGAGTCGTGCGGATAAGAAAATGGGTGCCGCCGAGGTGGCCGGCGCACGACTCGAGCGAAAGTCGTGCGGATAAAAGAATGAGCGCCACGAACACAGGACTCATCGAGAATTATAAATGCTTGTGCAATAGTTCAGATTACTTGCATAAGTGCTCTCATTCTATCTTTCTCTCACATTTTTGTTTATGTTTATGCCAGTCCACCTGCCACACTTTGTCGTGCCAATAACCTCAGATTGCAAGTATAAAAGGGGCTATTAACAACTCAACAGTTGTTCGTGATGGTGTATTTTTTCTGATCACAAAAGACAGCACGGTGCTGCTAAATAAGAAAAGCTTGTAAAATAAAACTTTTCATTGATTTGTGTTTCTGTATATTTTGTTTCTGAGACAATGAAAGAACGTTGTATGTTTCAAAATTAAAAATAGTCAATAATGACTGCCTTCCCCTGTGTCACATGATAATGTCACGAGACTGCAAGCTAAATTTAGGTACGATCGGAAAAGCTTGTGGCATACAAGTAAGCCAAATTGTTTATACATTTATTTTCAGCGAACGTGCGGGTGAGTGATAATGTGTGCACGAAGACGCCTTAACAATTTACAATCATTTGCCTTATTGAAATACAGAAAACAGTTGAGAAATTTTGCAAACAATTGTTTGAATTAAAACACTTAAAGCAGTCGATGACTGTAATCCTGACTAGAGTAGATGAGATCAGAGTAGAGACAATAGCATGTGACAACTGACTAGATCCAGCGTGCAGGTTCAGGAAGACGAATGATTTGATCACAGCCGATCTTGGGTGTCATGTTTTTCATGTTGATCATATTGGATTGAAATTAATTCACCTTTTAAATCGCGTACAAGGACTAAGATCGATAGTAGATATATAAATATTAAATGGCGCTGGAAGTCGTGATCTCGAGCATCGCGTGCGTCAGATCTCTGCAGGAGCTGCAAAAACGTTTCATCGTGAGACTGAGAGAGAGAGAGAAAAAAAAATTAAGATGTTTCCGTTCTTGTTCTTCTGTCGGTATTCACTTCTGTACTCGGTAAATCCCCGCGTGTTCTTCGGTAGTTTTGTAATGGTCATTAGCAGCGATGATCTGATCAGCTATATAGTACACAATTTACGCCCACTGACTCCCCACCCCCTTGTAACAAAATGTGTGACAGAATCTGAGAATTTAGTGTGCATTGAACTTGAACTTGTAGTCACAATAGTTATATATCCGACATCTTAGTCAATGTAATAAAATGTAGTAAGTATCCGTAGAAAATGTCCACTATACGTTGCTGAGAGTCTTCTGATTTTTTTAGGTCAGTGTTCTAGACTTGCAATGGTTTTTTTTTCGGGGGGTGGGGGGAGAGCATTTGATAGCTTTGTGATGTGGTTGTGTTTCCTTGTTCTTCTCACACCTAGTCATTAGAATCATGGGAACATCGGTCCTGCTGTGTGTGGCGGCAGTCATATATTCTGCTTGTGCTTTGGACAATGGCCTGGCACGCACCCCTCCAATGGGTTGGTTGTCATGGCAACGATATCGCTGCAACCTTGACTGTGAGAATAGTCCAACGGAGTGTGTAAGGTAACAGTCTTCACACCTCAAAATTTCGCTTTCTGTCTTCCCAGCTGAATGACTGGAGCTCCAAAGATGTCTAACTGAGACTCCAGTCACCTTCAGATTAGCATATTAAAGAGATCGGGCCAGGGGCACACACACATACAAAAAAGGTTATCAAATGAAAGCATGAATGCAAGTACACTTCTCAGTCACTCACTGTTTCTCTTGCATGTATGCATGCACGCACACACACACAATGTTGTTAATCTGTCCCCCAACCCTTTGTTCTTTTCATCATGGATGTACATATGATGCGTTTTAGGGAGCTTGGATATGGTCTATCTTTATAAAACAAGCCTTCTGTACCACTTGAAATGACATCTGTCTCATTCCATGTACTGCTGATCATCCAGTACTTGTAACAAAACTACCAGACAGTTGAAGTTTCCTTTTCAAAGCAGTGATCAGTGGAGGTGGCTGTGATAAGTTTGTTTGCCATCACAAGGTTTTAGTGTAACAGTTGGACCTTTTTCACCAATGTGTGAAAGTGGCAGTCCTGAAAGTATATGTAATGGGAACGAGAGCTTTACAGCCAAGACTGTAAGGGTCATGGGTTTGGAGTTCTGTTGAGTGCCATCTGTTTATACAAATTATAGGGATTACTGCTGGGTGTTTTCTCTCATATCCTTCATCACCCTTTTCCACCACTGCTAGGTGATCATTGATGACCTTGGTTGCAGGCACAACATTAAAGAGCCTAATACACAGAGCTTAACAAGAAATCCCATTACAGTTAAAAACATTTTGAGCTGTCAATCATCAGTCATCACTCATGATAAGACTCATCTGTCTGTAATACCCTGGCAAAAATCAATTTTTTTTAAAAACCTGAGAACCTTGAAAGGTGCCATTCTGTGACTTTAACAAATCTGACTTTATTAATAAGTCTATGTAAGCACTGGGACTGCAGTGATAATGGTGGAGACTACAATTTTAACATGACGTTACCTGATGCTTATACTGTGTATGCACAGCACAACAGTATGTATTATTTTTTTTTCAGTGAAGACTTGTACATGTCAATGGCACAAAGGATGGTTGATGATGGTTACCGTGACGCAGGTTACGTTTATGTCAACATCGATGACTGCTGGCCAGAGAGGCAACGTGATGCTGGGGGTCACCTAGTGGCTGATTTAAAACGCTTCCCTAGCGGCATGAAAAGCTTAGCTGATTTTGTGAGAGCTTTTTTTTTTTTAAACTGAAGAAATTTGCATTAATTTAATGAACACTTTTGCACTAACCCCCCTTTTTTTAAATTTGTGCATGTCAACCTTGGATGGAGACTGTCATGCAAACTTTTTTCTTGACTGATTGTAGTGTGAGGTTTCTTTTTGTAGGTCTTTTCAGTTGCATGTCTAAACTGTGTCTATAGTTTTCAGGAACCATTTTTTTTTACACATGCTATTCCCAGGTTTGTTTGTTTTTTAAGTTCTAGTCAGTGAGTTTGATGATAGCAAGAGTAATCTAAAGAGAATATATAAAATGTGATTATATATATATGTATTCCTGCTAACAACTTGCGTCCAGTTGGTGCTGACCTTTCATGCTGAACACAATGGAATTCGTTCACGACAAAGCAGTTTTGTTCACAGTGGTATTGGCAGCCACGATGAGTAAAGTGGGCTGAACAGTTTTGTTTACTGTATGTTTAGAATTCAGACAGTTTGGCTTGCCAGAATCTTGAACTAGCAGGAATGTGTTTCTTCAGATGCACACAAGAGGCCTAAAGCTGGGCATCTATAGTGACATGGGTTATGAAACGTGTGCTGGGTACCCAGGCAGCAAATTCTATATGGAGATGGATGCCCAGGACTTTGCTGAATGGGGCATCGACTCCTTAAAGCTGGATGGCTGCTACTCCTCTCTGAATGACTTTGCTGTTGGTATGGAATCCTTATTCATCTTGTTAGTGTTACACATAATTTTTTATAATTTTTAAATTTCATTAGAACCGTCTCAAAACTCTTGCATCTTTCTCGTGTCTCTGTTAAAAGTTATTTTTAGACAAAGTTTACCAGTGAATTTTGATAGCAACATAAAATTTGGCTTATTCTTGCCACTAGTATATTTTCTTCAGGCAACTCTGTTTTCTGAAAATGTTAGGCCTAGGGATCATCTGAAAGGAAAGGGGACATAACCTTTGCTTTATTCAGGGACTTGTGGGTAGTTAAGCTGTTTATGATGGTTAGTTTGGCCTAATGCTAACGATGTGGGCTTTTTCCTCACGAAATGAAATGAACAAACATTTAAAATATTCAGAAGATATTTCATTCAAAGCTAAGCCAAGCCAACAGAACGCACAACATAAACAGGCAAATAACTAAACATAATAAGTAGTTATTTACCTGTTTGTGTTGTGTGTCCTGTCCTGATGAAAGGGTAGTGGCTAAAACAACAACTTTATGTTTGTCATATAGCATGGCAGAGTCGTTCCCCTTGTCAACAACAAAAGTAACTGTTAGTGACAACAGTGAACCATACTGTAAAGTGAACAGACAATAGGAATGGAAGACGACTTCAAAAACTAGTTTTAGAAATGCTCATTGTTTTCACCAGCTGATTGTTTTAAGCCAAGAAATAAAAAAAAAACCAGTCAGTAATCTTAAAAAAATCAGTTTGACATCTGGACAATTAGAAAACATAGCACATGGCACAGAAATATCTCACTGCATGTTCTCCATGCTGCCTTCTGATGGCTTCATCTCTGCAGTTTGAGGACATCGAAAATCTTAATAAAAGTTCAGAAGAGCACGGAAATGGATATTTTGGTAGCACTGGGAACACTCTCACATTTGTAAGGGGGTTAGAGAAGTACGGAGTTTATTTTGGGACAGTAATCTCTGTTGCATTTTTTGATTTTAAAAAAATTTATAACATAAATTATGCTTGTTTCAGGTTACCCAACCATGGGCTTCTTCCTGAATAGGACTGGACGGCCTATACTTTATTCATGCAGCTGGCCAGCTTACGTTGTTGGAAATGGGCAAATTGTTAGTTATATTTATTTTGTATTTAGTGTATTGACCTGATTGTTTGAGTTACAAGTTGTGACCTCTGGCACACTTTAAAGAGGGGAGAATGCTAGATCTACATGCATACTACACATGTGGGAATGTTCCGTAGTGCCACCTTGTATTAAGTTATGTGCAGTGTTGGTGAGGTGGAATAAGGGAAGTTCTTGCCACCATAAAGATGGCAACTGTTGTGGTGTCCATCATGTTCACTGACATGCAGTTCTTGCTGGTTAACTGAGGTTGAAAGGTTCTGGAGTTGTCTCTGAAGTGGAAAGTGCTTAGTATGTCTTGCTTGATTGATTTATTGGTAGATCACATTTTATTGGTATGGTCTAAGACTTTTGAAAAAAGTTTTAAATTAGGATTGGCAGGTATTGTCATACTTGAAAGACCTTCAGTAGTAATGGCAATGCATAAATGGCAGCACTGAATGAAAGTTAAAATTTTTTAAATGTTTGATTTCAATATCTGGTTTGGCTAAATGATAAAATAAATGTATAATTATTGCAACTGGTTGAAATTTTTGCATCATCGACCATAATCACACATCTTATCAGCAGCTAATCTGTTTGATGCTGCCTATTTTAAATACACTGGTATCGAAGTTTCAGGTGTTGTACCTAACGTCCATTTAGCATGCTAGTCTCCACATGCTTGCCATCAAAGGAGCTCCTTCCCAGCTTCCCCTTGATGCTGTAAAATGCACCATTAACTATTTGAGCTAGAGGCTTAGGCACGATTATTTGAGCTATAGGTCGTAACATGCTGTGAAATGTTCATTGTATGGGAACTGTATTACCAGTATTTAAAAATCTTTTCTTTTATAAGAACCCAATATAAAATCTTTCATGCATGAAAATAAGAAATGGGTCATAGTAATCTGTAGTGTCTCATTTTGTGCAAAGGATTGTTGGAGTAAAATGGATATAAAATGTGTCTGTGCAGCCAGACTACCAGCTGATTGCCAAATACTGCAACCTGTGGCGCAACTATCTGGACATTGATGATTCCTGGGAAAGTATCACTACCATCATAAGCTGGTTTGCGAAGGATGAAGGAAATTTGACGGCTGCTGCAGGTCCTGGGAATTTCAATGACCCAGATATGGTAAATTGCTTCTTGCAATGCCACATAACAGCAAATCACACATCAAGCACAGTGGAAACTACCAAAAATGTGAAATCTTGAATTATGCAATGGAATGTCTTTGTTGTAGTTGGTTGACTACCTAAGAGATGCTGTAGCTGCTCAATGTGTCATAGAGCAGTGGTTTAAATGGCCAATGGAAAAGAAAAACAAGTGACTGCCGCTTGGAGGATAAGCCCAAATTAAATGTAAAACAAGGGAACTGTACCAAGCTAGAAAGATACACAGACGAAGACAATCGGGGCACTACCCCTTCATCAGGACGACACAAAAACGACGAAAAAACGAAAAGGAAAAAGACTTATCTGCAGTAGATGTGGCGCGTTGGCTGCAGAGCAGGAGAATGACCAAGGGACAGTGAGTAAGAAGGGTTAAAAAGAGGTTGAAAAGAGGGGCAGCCAATCGCAAGGTGGGTAGGAAAGGGTAGAGAAGGGTGGGGGTGGAGAGTGGGCAGGGGAGAGAGAAAGAGAAGGAGAAAGCAGCGCGGGTAAGGGGGCGTCAGTGAGAGAGAGTGGGAAGGAGGTGAGAGAAAAAGTTAGAGACGAAGGGGTTAAGGGAAGGGAGGGGGAGGATCAGTGTTTTAGGTTGAGTCCAGTAGGTGCCATGGTACCAATGGAAAAGCTTGAGTCATTACAGGATGGTGGGGGAAAGGTGGGCATAAGTTAGTTACAGAGAACGTTAGTTTCTAAAGGGATATGGAGATTAAAAATAAAAGTAAAAGAGAGAAATAAGCAGTAAATTTCAAAGAGGTGGTTAGAGAGAAATGGAAAAGCAAGAGACATCTAGGTAAGGGGGTAATAAGAGCGAAGGGGAGTACCAGAGTACGGGAGGAAGAGAATTTAGTGTTTTAGGTTCAGTCCTGTGGGTGCCGTAGTGCCAGAGTGGTAAATGAAATAGGACTCCATATTCTTGTGGTTGTTTGCTGAAATGTGCTACGGCATGTTTCTGTGATGTTTGGTGTCTCCTTGATGTTCTTTGAAGTGACTGTTTAGTGTGCATTCTGTCTCACCACTGTAGAGCAGAGTGGGGCAGATGTTACATGAGATGGCGTAGATTATGTTTTTGTCTGTGCAGGTGAAGTGGCCCTTAATATAGAAAGTGGTTTTGGGTGTGTGAAATTTAGTGGTGGTGTTAAGGTAAGGTCAAGTATGGCGGTGGGGAACATTGTACAGGGTGGAGCCAGTGGATGGGGGAAAGGTGGTGGACATGTTGATTTTGGACCGTACCAGTAGGGGTCGTTGGTTCTCATCCTGCCAAAATGCTAAGACCAGGGGTTCACAAACATCCAGAACCTCAGCAGATTGCTATTTTGACCCACCACCTTCACAGCCTGCCTGTACATAGAATCCTCCTTTCCAAATGGCACACACTATTCATATCCAAACCCCACCTCTTCAATAAACCCCTGGTATTAGCATAGTGCAAAATTTATGCCACCGCATCGCTTTATTTTGAGTGATAAACTGTACTTTGATCTGAAAAAATAAAATGCCAGATTTTGTTTTCTAGTATTTGTTTACATTTCTGACCAGACTTGCTGCTCACAGAAATTATTTCATGGCCTCAAGCATTCACACTTGGAACTCACACACACACACACACTGCCATCATATGTCATTATGATAATGTGAACTGTTTGAATCCCAACAGCTGGTCATTGGTGATTATGGGCTAAGTTACGACCAGCAGCGTGTTCAGATGGCCATTTGGGCAATCATGGCTGCCCCACTATATATGTCCAACGACCTCCGCAACATCCGTCCAGAATCCCGAGCACTTCTGTTAAACAAACGCATCATTGCAGTCAACCAGGACCCATTGGGTATTCAAGGCCAACGACTTCTCAGGGTATGCAGTGTCATTAGTAATTATAGCGAGTAGGGTATTATTCCTGTTGTCTTTCCTTGCTGATCTGCCTAATCTCTCCTTCTCTCTCTCTATAAGACATGCTGTAGTAGTTAGAAATAATAATATAGATCTAGTATTTATTATAGTTAGATGTGTGCAGGTTTTGCATAAATAATGGTAAGGGAAAGGGTACTGCAGATCTCTTTTAACATTTTTCTTTTAATCGGTCTTCTTTTGTCCAGACTGGCAACATTGAGTTTTGGTCCCGACCAATCGTGCCAGCTGGCAGCTTTGCATTTGCTGTGGTCAACTACAGCTCAGGTGGTGGACCTAGCCTTGTTGATCTCAGTCTGTCAAATTTTGGCATCTCTACCCCTGCTGGCTACAACGTTACAGAGGCTTTTGATGGAACACCTCTGGGAATCCTGAAGCCTAACAGTACATTCCGAGTTAGTGTGAATCCATCTGGCGTTTTCATGGCCATAGCTGTTCCTGTCTAGAAGCAGGTTATGGCACAATGGGACATGCGCAGTGGAGAGTCTGCAGATAGGTAACACATAATGACATTAAGGATAAATGTTTTCTCTGTTATGCCTACAAGAAAAAAAAGCATATGTGAAGATAAAGATGGCTTGCTTTTATAAGTGTTTCTAAGTTCACCTATTTAATGCAATTTTGAAAAAATGTCCACATTCCAAAGGTAGCACAACAGCACTTTTGTGCACGGGATTGGTTTGTAATCTTGTTAGCACAACACAATGACACCATTTTTTTTTAAATTTTACATCTTGACACAGCAGGGATCTTAGAAAAGCTTATTTTCTACTTGTGCTTCAGGGTCATGGTTTTCTCTGTGTGACTCCAGTATTTATTAGAGCATGGAATAGTGTGGTTGCCATGTTCTTTCTTCATTGTTAATTTTTGCGTGCAAGTGATTGTATAAGTCTTGTCTTGGATTTGCCGTAGTCTTAGAGATCAGTGTGGGATGGTATGTAATGGTTTGCAAAAAAATGCTGCTAGGTAGAATAGCTGCTTTGGGCATACAAAATTTAGACTGCAGTATGATTGGGATTCAAGGGTTCCTCATTGCTGCCGTAAAAATATAAATGTATTTTATAAAGCTCTGTGCTTTTGCAGAATGTATCTGCAGATAGCATCACTGAATATATAACTATTTTCTTAGCAGTGTTTCTCTTTTCTGGAGATCAGGAGCATGATTTTATTTTTCCCTTGGTGGAGTGTGCATGACAAGTTGGGCAGTTTAAGATGCAGTACGATTGCTGCACATGCTGTTGAACAGAATTTGTGGAAAAAGCAGTTGAGCCATAAATATTCAGAGCATCATCACTCAGCTATTAGTTTTTAGAACAGACTAGTTATAAGGACGGTTAAAACCATCTGCACAAGTATGTCTGAAGCAGATCAACGCCGTTTAGCAGAGGATGTTGAAGTGTGAATTGGCAGTGCCTTTGATCTCATGTAACTCCATAACGATCATTATTTACCTGCTGTATTGTGGAGTGGGTTATGTGTTGGGTATTTTCTAACACTATTAATAATCAAGCATTTATAGAGATTCATCACATGATTGCTGTTGCATGAGCACTGAAGAGTTTACTGAAACTTGCTTCACTGCAGCTGCAGGTTCAAGAGTATGTGTGGGTATTTTAAATATGACAATAGCATTAATGAACTATCTTGGTACCCTTAATTCACATGCTGTAAGTCGTGCCTCACATCACTTGTAAATTTACCTAAAAAATCCTTAAGTTATGCTTTGACATATCAGCTGTTCTGATAATAAAAACTGAAGTTTCAGCTGTTATTCTGTTCGACATGTGTTTGTGCCAGTAACACATATTGTCACAGGTTCTTTCTGCTTTCACTCGATTTTGGTCACCTATATATGACACATATAAGGATCGATTCCAACACAATCCTTCATTACTAATTATGCCAATTCTAACTAGCTACCTGCTTTAAGAACATTTTAAGACTTAAAGATTTTATGTTCTGCAACCACATAATCCTGTGCTCCTGTTGAAATCCCATTATCAAAGTATATGCAGCATGTTCTCCACAGTAATGTTCAGGAACTGTGATCCGGATTATCTTGAATAGATGACCTAACTTTAGTAGAAGGGGTAAAATATTGCTGAAGATGGTTGTGGGTTTAAACATCTTCAAGGAGTAATGCCCCACATAGGGCAGGTGGGTGAAACATTGGCTTGAGTGTCTATTACTTTTTGATAATTTTAACTTCTGGGCCTGTGATATGGTACCATGGCATAAAGATTCATTATTAAAATGTTGTGGAAGCTTTTCTGTGTAAGGTAACAGGAAGATATGATTTTGCACAGTGAAACCTTTTTTTATTTTATGGTGGAGTGGGTATAGTGTGTGGGGGGTTGGGAGGATGAGCTTAAGTAGCATAAGCCTCTAGATGTTCTCCAGTTATGCATAAGCTCATCCTCCCAGCCACCCACCCACACTCTTAGGTTTCATTGTGCAAAATCATGTCTTCCTGTGCTCAACATTCCTCCGTCTTCAAAACAAGTTATTAGACAATGCACACTTTCCAAAATAAGGCATTAGACTATGCAATCTTTCCAAACAAAATCTCAACACCCTTGTAAATCTGACTTTTTAATAAACAGAGCACTGATTAAAAACAAACATTTCTTGTGTGTGGTGTGCACAGCAATCACAATAGATCTGGATTGTCTGTTAGAAAATGTTAATTCTACATTTTAAAAAAAGCAGTGACAGCAACTCGCTTTAACAGAATGTTGCATTTGTAGCAGAAGCAAGTCTGGTATTCGGAGAAAATGGAAAAAACAAACAGGTGGTTTCGTTGATATTAGTAGAACGACTCTAAACAACTGTGAGCATGACAGAGTACGGCAGTTACATATCCAGATGCTAGGACAAGCAGGATTCTAAATACGGTTTTCTCCTTTACCATGGAGACAATGTATAAAAAAGTAATGAAAGGGCTACAACAACACACACTTTCATCAAAGTCCAAGTACCACAGAAAACCCAGACAACATGTTATGCTACAGGAACAGCCTAACAAGGAAAAGATTATACACTGTATTCCCATTTAGCAAAGGTGGGAAAAGAGGACTAAAATGCAGAATGAACCAAGATGGTTTCCTCCTAAACGTGATATGCATTGAAATCACAATAAGCTTTCTTCTGGTGTTAAGATGAAAGCACACAACCAGAAAATACATCAGTGTGAGCTTGAAACATCAAATCTGTGAATACGTTAATAAAACGTACAGCTGTCTTGTATGTGTTACTATGATGGTTTCTTAATCTACTGCTGAGTATTCAACGATCAAAGAATAAAAGCAAATTGTGTGTGTGTGTGAGTGTGAAATAGAGAAAGAGACTGGAAGCAGGTACACAATATTTTGCTTATGAGAATGCTTGTGTGTGGATGCACAATTACAAAGTGCACATCTACCAATATTTTGGACATTTATTCAATCCTCCAGTTAGATCACAGTGCAAATAACAGATCTTTTTAGCATGTTGCTTCATGTAATAATAACTTCATTCCAATGAATGTTTAATGTTATAAAGGATAAAAAATTTTACAACACAGTGATAACCCAAAGAGACCATTATGAACAGAGGTAAAAGCTTGGAGAATACCTTGTAATCTATGGACTGTTTAATCTTTTTGTACTCCTACATGCATGGCTATTCACAAATGAATACAGGCATGCATGCACACACATACCCATATACATGCAAACCAACACACACACACACACAGTCCACACAGTAGAAAGACACCGACTTCAATTTGTACATGCTCAATATCTCTAACAAAGTGTGACAACATTTTTATGTATCCATTTTATCACATAACTTGCCTTCACTCTATGTACATTTGCATGTAGCTGCATGACTATTGCACAAAAAGAACCTGTCAGTTTCAGTAACAAATTTAGTCATGAAGATAAAGCCCTGTAAAATGCAAAAGATAATTACAAATGATTACTATCTACACAGACTTGTGCAACAAGAACAGTTAAAATGCATAACCAGATGAGCATTAGCCTTTGACAGTGGAGATGCCAATGAAGAATGAAAAACAAATTCAAAGGAATGAGTACAGGTGCATACAGTTTTCAAATGTCCAAGCGCGCTACTGCTTCAAAGATCTCCAGCTGCAGTCTTTAAAACAGGAAACTCTAGTACAATAATTTTCTGACAAGTCAACTCTCTATTAGGGTACACATAGTGTTTTCACCATTAAAGAGCAAGTTGTGCTAGATCACAATGACATGAAATTTTTACAAATGTAACAGGTGATCTTTTATAATGATAATTTTGAGGTGGCCTGCTTTTCCACCGATAATATGCTAACAAGAAATGTCACTAACAGAACGAGTTATAGTAATAACTCAGAATTTTTCTTCTGTTTTGGTTTCTATTTGTTTTCATGCCATGTACCCTGCAGGCACCTGCCACTGTGGAAAAGACAGTGAGTATATGCTCCTTTGTCATGAAGACAGTGTCCCTTCACCTTAACAGTTTGGAGCAAATGTGCCTTTTCATGCCATGTATCCTGCAGGCACCTGCCACTGTGGAGAAGACAGTGATTATATGTCACTATGTCATGAAGACAGTGTCCCTTAACAGTTTGGAGCAAACATGCCTTTTCATGCAGCAATGCATTTACAACCATGAAAGACATACAAGAATGCATGATGTATGATGTGTTACACATTGCACGGTCACAAAATGAACAATAATATCTCCCGGTATAAATAATTAGCTCAAATGTAAAAACATAAACACCAGCAAGGTATTCCTGCAAGCTGCTAGACAAAATATTCTGAGATGAATTTGTGATTATGATTTTAAAACACAAAAACTGACATTTAAAGTTAAAACAAGGAAAAAGATACATTTTGTTACAAAAACTAAATTAAATCTTTCTACTGACACTCCCATCCTCCCCTATTAGGATTTGGCCAATTAAAAATCTGCATAATAACTACTTGGGAATCATTTTACACTATTAATATTTTCAAATTTCACAATTTATCTGAAATAAAACAGCTTTTAAAAGACAAAATGAAAATTTAGTCAGTTTACATCCGCTAAATAAACTTGATGATAAAAATTGGGAACTGCTCAGTGAAGATGTTGACATAGTGTTTTTAGCAAGAACCTGTAACATTTTGTATATGCAGGTCACAGGGAGGAGGGGGCCTACAGGCATGGAATATATTGTTTAAAAACCCTTTGCTTAAATGTTAACTTTATCACAGATATGGGGTAAGCAGTTCCAGAACTACTGCAGGGGCACAGGAAGTTGAGGGGTATAGGAGAACAGCTAGTTATTTCTGAAATTACACTCAGTAAATATCTGACAATTATAAAAGCCCATAAAACTACCGCAACAACTATGTGGCTACAGCAAGCTCCTCACTACTGTCATTTTTCCTAAGTTTGTTTTAGAACTATGCGCAGGGCTGGGTTTTTTCCAACATCAACTCAATAATAAATGCTGTCTCACAAATAGGGAAAGGAAGTGGGCGGATCAAGAGGAGTGTTAGGGGAAGAAATAAGGAGGAGACCAGGGATATATGCTGGGAGAAAACCCTTGATGGGCGGCCAGGTAAACCTGCCACATGCAGAGGAAAGCTATGTCCTGAGTAAAGGATCTGCACAACCTTCTATCGGTGACAAGCCAGTTTTTCCAGGAAGGTAAATTTCCTGTAAATGCAAGAATGGCGTGATGAAGTATCGCAGTAGAACAAATTAGCCCTATTTACAGTTTTAACGGCAGAGCCAGCTACATTTAGTTGGAGGTAAGGTAATAATTTCAGAAAATATTAGAAAACGACAACCCCAAAGTGCTTACTGACAAAAGGCCAAAGAGCATCTCTGCAGCATGATTGCCAGTCTATCTGTAAAATGAGCCTTCAATCATAGGCATCTAAAAACATTACCGACCAATCATTATGGCCACACCCTCATTCCCTTCGTAAACGTTAAAATACTCAAACATCAGGTTTGACAATTGCAGCATTACTGCACGGCCAGATCAAAACAGAAACAGGATGTCAACTTTTTTTTTCCCGATGTTCTAAATGAAAATGCTAGCACTGGCTATTTCCAGATAGACATTTTCTATTCAGCCATGGTGTTCCACTAATAGAATGGATAGAAATAAAGGAAGGAGTGGTTACCTAATGTCAAAGTACAACTACAAAATAAGTTAGAAACCTCAAATCAAAATCATCTTTGTAGGATCATAGTTTGATCACAGTTAACAAAAGAAAATTATCACAGTTCTAAAGGAAGAAAACAAGCATCTTTTCATAATACTTTCAACTGAGGAAAATCTCTGTGGTCCAACTGAAGGTTAAACATGAACGGTTGTCACAACAGGCAATATGTCTTAAATGACAACTTCCAAAATAAAAGTAGGAATAATTATAATACTATAGGGAATCACGAACAGATCACATTTACAACACAGCGTGGAGCAGTTGCAACTATTTTGAAATGTGTAAAATGTCAAAACTCAGGAACTTGGCTTAAAAAATCTAGAACATTTACACAGCTCTGTATACAGCAGGCACTCCGGCCCTGATATTTATGTGGCCTTCAAATGGCAAAGCACAATAGCTGGGAAGCAGCCTACAACCAACATGCATCCAGTGGTTGTGCAAGAAATATCCACAAAGCTGGAACCAAAAACATCTAAGCTCAGTATATGCACTTAGGGGTTGTCAGAGATGGGAGGGAACAGAACAAAAATCACGATATAAAAGAGGAAAAGATGTAAAATGAGGATTTCATGACCTTTAAATATCTGATCATCTGATCATGTCTGCATGTTGGAAGAGTAAGGCCAACCCAGCCTACTGTTTAACATAGGGTATGCTCAAGACTCTTCCAAATACAAGCCTTTTCTTTTACTTCCAATGAAAGCGAATGACATCAGGACTGAGAGAATAGTTTAGCTACATACCTTCCCCCCCTCCCCCTGCTATACAGCTTCAGCATGCTACAGCTGGGAAGCAACATGAGTAACTCTGACCTACAAAGCATTTATTTTCCTGATACTGTTCATCACTGGCAAATGGATAATTAAGAATTGAAGAGCACTGGAAAATTATCACACAATTCTGCACAGAAAAAGGCACAACTTGCTAATGCTCAAATCAAATAGAAAGTACAAAAATACTGCATGCCCTGAAATCATCTTTAGACTTTTAAAACATATAGTCACTGATGACTGAAACACAAGAGATTTACATCAAACAAAATACAGCTGGATTTAGACATAAAAAAATTCCCACCCCACCAGCCCCCACATGGGCTGTGCATGGACTAAGCATTAGGCCACATGTATTAATACATGTAGAAATACATCACCAACACTAAAGAAAAACCAGTGAATGGTGCACTGTGCATGAAGAAAAAAGACTCACAAATTTGGTAAGGGGAAAAAAACACTCAAATGTTTCCTGCAGCTCAAGTCTTAACAAGTGCTTGCTGCCAAGAGTTTGTATGCTGGCCAGCAGGAGACCAACAGTTTCCTCTCTTACTCTGGTCATGGCCAGCAAAGAACTGGGCTCACTCTTCATTAATAAGCCAGCTGTCACTATAACTTCTTAAAAAGAAAAACTTACTCTGCGAATAAGTTTTTCTCTGATAATGAAACAGCTGTCTTCCTCCTCTATATAAAGTTGTTCATTAACGTGTGCATTTCAGCAGCTCAGTAAAATGATGATTACTATCAGCATTATTACACAAACTGACCCATGTTGCCAGAAATTCTTCTTGCATGCATTAAAAAAACCCACCCAAAATCCTAGCATTGTCTGGTGCATTCTTTCCACACAAGAAGGGCTAATTCGGCAAGCAAACGCAAGAGACATCTGGAGCACTTTGCTATAAGATTTTCTCCATGCTGAAAGCACTTCTCGGCAGTAAGCAACACATCTTGAATCAACAGTACTATGCACATTTACATGCAAATGTTCCATCGTGTGGCTTGCACCAACAACTTCTTATTACCAGTTGCTTGCTGAGAGACATCCAAAGCAGATGAAGAGAAAGCCTCCATCTCTCTCCTTTCCTCATGGTAAGGAAGAACTGGGACATGGGGCATCAAGCAAAATTCATCAAAACTGCATCAACAGTTGCATCAATCTAAATAAGGAAACACATGAAACATGGTGATAAAGAAAGTTAACTAACATGGTAGAAAAATGCGCCTACTTGCTCAGTGACAGTCTAAATCCATGAGATCACATGTGGCAGTGGACAGAGAAACCAGCGCACACATTTTCTAGTATCCAGTAAACGATGATCTGTACACACATTAGGCATAAGCAGATTGTTTAAGAGATCAGGCATCTGGCAGCACTGAACACTAAATCTGCATCTCTCCAACCCACTCCCAGATCAGACCAAGAGATTGGACACAAATAAAAGCTTTCAGCTGATATCTCCATGCTGTGTCGCAAAGACAGAATGCAGTAGCAACATACCTGCCTTCACAAGCAACTTCTTTAAGTTGCTCAGAAATCTGGTTTGCACTATACATACTTTTACCAGTTTCTGAACTTTTTCCAGACCATCAAGAGGCATCATCTATCACAAATACCCACGAATCCCACTGACTTTTATGTACATTTCAACAGATTCAAACTTTAGAAAGGACCAAAAAACAAATAAATAAAACCACCGTTGCTGGCCCTGAGGCTAAAAAAGCAGAGAGCAATAACAATTGCAAAATGGCTGCCATCAACATGATGGCACTGAAGTTCTGATGGCAGGATAGAACCCAGCATTATAATACAGGACAAAGAAACAAGACAGTGATGTAAAGTGTGATGTTGTAACATGACAGAGGCTGACAGTGAAAAAGCAGCCAAATGTACGGTCACTTTTTGTAGAGTCCAGTGACTGTAGCAAGTCTCGGGTTTCTGGAAATGGAAAACACTGAACAAGATGCAGAGAACACAAACGTAAACCATACAGATACCAAACCAAAGGAAGCATGTTCTTCTAGGGCATGTAAGAAATCCTCTTGGCCTGTAAGAAAGTTCATGCAGCTATTCTGAATATCACACTTGCTCACAATCCATTCTGTGTCTGGCCCATGAATTAGCTAAAGTGTTCGTCTTTCACAGTCTTGCAACCTCATGTGTGTGTGTGAGAGAGGGGGTGTGGGGATGTGAAACTAGAACGGAAGCAGGATGGCAGAGGGAAGCTACAGGTTCAAAAATGACATCTGTGAACAAGGAAGCCAGAGCGGATAGACCTGCTCTGCACAATGTCCTCTGCAGGCAGTGGATGTGGAGTTGTGCTAGCATAGCCACCGGACAGCCTATTCACTGTCATCGGCTATTTTCCTGACAGGTGTCCATCTCCTCCTCATCTTCTTCTCCCAAGGCAATTATTTCCTGCACGCTCATGGTCTGCGTGGAGCTGTTGTGTATCTTCAGCAGCTGGGCCTTGTGCACCCAGTGTTTTCTGTTGTCTTCAACACACTCTGCTACTGACCGAGCCTCAGGGAAAATTTCTGCTAACAACCTGAAAATGTTGAACAGGATCCAGTCGATGTCAAAGGAATTGTTGGATAACTGCTTTATCAGACTAGAACATGTATGCAAATGACTGGTACATTTATATCAGATGATATAATAAGCAAAGAATTTTCAAATTTTACAATGTGCTTTTATAAGGGTGAATTCACTAACCCAGACACACAAACGTGTACATTCATGCATGAAACAAATGCCCTTGTAGGACCTAGGTAGATCTCTCCTTGTGTACAATACAACCATGAATGATTCCACTCACCTATAAACTGGAATGGCTATGTTATCCAGAAAAGATATCTGCAGATCTGGAACACATGCCCTCTCCCTGTCCATCATTTCAATGGGGTTTTCACCTAAAGACTTTTCCAGATCTCCTTGCGAGAAAAACTCCTGATAAATCAGCACCTGCAAATATAAATAAATATCATTATTAACATCTGCAAATGTTAATAAATGTACCCAAATATTGTCAGAATGTGTGAATGTTAATAAATGTACCCAAATATCATTGTCAGAATGTGTAAATGTTAATAAATGTAGATAACATCAGCATCTGAGATTAGTAATGTATACAAATATTTAGCATCTTGTCCACCCCTCCACCAACCCACTGCCCAACTCTCATTCCCATGCCAAAAACAAGCACATCCATAACAAGTGCAATCCGACACTACGCTGACATGAGCAAGTCATAGGTCCAGTCATTTGTGGGTTGCACATGCAGGCTACACAGAGTCATAAAAAGTCTAGCAGTGCTGTCATACATGCTGCCTGCTGCAAAAGGTAATCCATCATTAAGGCCCATGAAATATTTGCTGCTAGTATGACCCTTCGGGCCTTCAATGCTATGATGGTCACAGCATGCAAGGCTGTAGTTGCTATGTAGGTCCCAGCAACATAGTTTTGGGCACACACTGGACCCTGTGGTACTGGGTGCAACATGCTCATTTAAGTCCTAGGCCACTAGGCCATTGCTTCAATCCGATTGGTTGACCCAGATAATTATGTAAGCAGAGATAGTCAAGGACAAGGTCACAGTGAATACAACACATGTTTCTGTCAAACAATCAAAACATATTCTTAAATATTCCTAATATCTATCCGGAAACATGTTCAGAGATCCATGAAATAAGACAGCTGTCCATGTGGGCTTGCTCATGTAAAGAGTGTGTAATAATTCGAACCAGTCTGAAGAAATGCAAAGGGTTTCATTTTCGATGCCAAACAACTGACACTCGTTAACTTGATTTATAAATATAAATATATTGGTTTCAAACTATATGTAAAATAAGAAATTGGTTGAAATAGGAAAAAGTAACAATTCAAACTGTTTTTCAAAGATAAATATTTTGATGTGCTGTTAATGTCAGTGTATGGTATTGTCGCAAACATAGTTGGTGTTTTACTATTATTAACACACTTTGCTAGTTTTTGTTTAATGTGGGCCAGCGTATAACAGGCTTTTTTGCCTAGACGTACGGTAGGATTACCCGTTGTTTTCTCATGCTTTTGTTATTTCACCAACAATGGCTACAATCGCAGCAGCTAAAGCAAGTCTCTCTCCAACTCATAACACAACGCCAGCTTTGTAAACTAGCTCAGCTGGACAAAGATTACTAAGACATGCGCAGTTAAAACATGAAACACTTTGTAAACACTTTGCGAAGCTATCGTATACGATGGTGTGCCGGCATGACTATGCCTCTGTGGCAATGTGTTCCTATGCCACTGAGGCAGATTAAGACGGCCCTTAAGAACAAATGGGCGTCAAGAGTGGAGAAGGTGGAGTGTACATACAGTATCCCAGTGGAGAGCGGCAAGCAGTGGCTATAGCAACAGGTCTCCACTGCACCAACTACACAGCTGAGGCAGAAGCACTGATCCATGCAGCCAATACTATCAGCGATAGAGTCACCTATGACACCCAGCTAGTCTTCCTGACAGACGCTTTTGTCAGTGCTTGATGCAGTGTATAAAAAGCTGCCTCAGACAGAACATCCACTGCACAACCTTAAGTGTCTGAGGATAGCACTACAATGGATCTCCTCCCACTGTGGAACAGAAGGCAATGAACAAGCAGATAACATGGCAAAACTGGCTGCAACAGACGAGCAACAGAACAGTTCAGTCTGCCCTAAGGAGATGAAGACTGTTGTCAAATCTCTGCACAGCGCACCCCAACTGCAGGACAGCTACCACCTGCTTTCAAGCTCACAGAAGGTGGTTACCTTCCACCTGAGAACAGAGCACAACAGACTAAGTCGGCATCTCCACAAGAAGATGCACGCATGTGTCCCTGTGGAGAGGCAGAAGAGGACACGGACCACATCCTGCAAGATTGTAGGTACCACCAGGCCGTGAGGGCGGAGATCTGGCCAACACTGCTACCCCTACATGACAAGCTGTATGGGCCAGTGGAGGCTCTGGTGAGGACCACTGATTTCATCTCAGGGACTGGACTTTGTGTGTGATTGGAACTCGACAAGATTAGGCTGCCTGCTTTCTCTGCCACTGCAATGACTATTCCACCGCTACAACCGCTAAGCCCAGAGTACTGGCACCTCTAGTTAATTTGCTCCAAGGAAATACATACTTCTCTCTTTTGTATTACTACAGGTACATGTATTTGCACTGGCACCTCTCATTACGTTTCTCTAAAGAAACATATGGTATTTAAACCCAGGTTCCTCTTAATGACTCCTTTTTCTAAATTGGTTTTCTTCTGATCCAAAGTCACACCACATGTTTTAAGCTGATACTCATACTCTCTGGCCTGCTGTTGCTGCTAGGACATGACATAAAAAAAAGAAAGTGGAGGTTGGTCTCTTGCTCTGACATTGATGAGGTGGACATGTTCTCATGCCAAGAAGTGGGAAAATATGTCTGCCAACTCTTTATGTGTACACCCACCTTTACCAGGCACAGTGGGAATGCAGCAAAAGAACATGCATGAGGTGCATGTCTGCATGAATCACTGCATGTTTGTGTGCATGAATTTGTAGAATTTCTCCTGTACCCTTACAGACTATTTCATACAACCCAACTTCCTTTTTAACTTCTCAAATTTCATTTTGAACTGTACCTGTCACAATCTTTGTGCTTTCTTCTGCTCCAAAAAGAACAAAAGAAAACAACTTATGGTGAACAGTAATCACAATACATTTGTGAAGCCTCTGGTTAACAAAAAATAACTCTAGCTGCCTACCGCTATGTGTTTGGTGTTGTTCCAACTCTTGGTCTGGTCTGACAAATCTGACGCTGTCATCAGCAGGCACAACAGCAGGTTGTGACACTTGGGGTCATTCCTGTCATAGCCCTCTGTCCACAGCATTCACAAGCAAAGCTGGCTTTTAGTGGTGAGGCCATGAAGCCACAGGGTGCACATCATCAACTACAACTTGCTAGAGGCTAAGGCTTCAAGGTTCAAAACACAGGGCACATGGTAAAACTATTTCGGCTGGGGAGTAGAGAAGCCTCGCATCACAGCTGTAGTACATGCTCATCACTAAGACCATGAGGATTGTATTGTGGGCTTGCATCTTATTTCTGACATATCAACCTGCTTACAGGGCTGGCTGTGGAGGAAGTAATGCATTTTCTCCCCACATCTTCCCCTCAACATTTTCATTACCCCTTTCTCCCTAAACACTGACTCCCCATACAACTCCTCTACTTCAATCTACAAATTACTATCTACATTAAATAACAGATTTATAAACATCTACTTAAAATTACCAATCTAACAAACCCTGTAATGTTTATCAACATCAAACCTCTTTTTTCTTTGTGTACTTTTTTCCAATCTAATTTTTGCATGCCTGCCAGCCCATACATTAAAAAAAGGGACCAATGTATCAGGCCATTAAGTACAGAATAGAGAAAAATGAATGTGCACAAAATTAAATGGCTGCAAAATGCTTTGAAATCGCAGAAGAAATAATCCCTTCCTTACTGATGGCCATTTCTTGCAGAGAATCAAATATGCGGATGTGATGGGCCAAATCAGTAGCTAGGATAATGTCCCTCATTAAGTCAAGCACTTGCTGGTACTCCTGTAAAATTTACAAACGTGTGCACTTACAGATGTGAGACCTGACATATTCATCCTGCTAAAACCGTGTCAAGATAACCCTCCATAATGATAGTCAATCCATGCACAATTTCTTTCATAAAACTGGAAAATCCTCGACTATAACATCAACACAACTACAGCTTTTATTAGGCAAAAAAAAAAAAGTGTTGTGGTTAGGATTACATTGCCACAAAATATAGGGTAGGTAGACTGACATATTGGATGCTTTTTAAAGCCCTCGTGAAAAAAAAGGGAAAGCTATCAAGGTGGGCCAAGAGTACAATTATGTTATATTAAAATTATGTCCCTTATGGGCTCCACAATAGCTGAGGTATGAACAGACAGCAGGCACTTTTTTAAACAGGTGACACACACATACACCCACCCACACACACACCCACACACATACACACACAGAGTTTAGGGTCAGCAAGAAAAAATAGGGTAGGTTGGACAACCACAACCATGTCCTTGGGAGGGGGGAGGCCTTAGAGCAGTAAACTTGAACTTCTTTGCTATTCATGCTTCAGCAGATTTCACCCTTCTGAAATCTGACCTTACTAACAAGCTTTCTAATGATAACAGCTCAAATGTTGATGTTTCCCTCTACACAGTGAACAGTACCTTGCTTGTGAGGTTCTCAAAAATATTGCTTCCCTCAGTGTTCAAAATGCACATACTTTGAGCCAGGTGGTGTCTCTGCAACACAGTAATTATTCCTGTTGACTGGTTTGTGCTCTTCACCATCAAATGAGCTTAATCGACAAGTTTATTTGTACGACAAGATGGCAACTTACTGGGGATTTATTATCCCTCTGGTTTTTAGTCATTCATGTCAAGTCATGGACAACAGAAGAATAATCAAAACCAACCAAGTAATGCAATAACTAATGACTCAATGTCTCTGCTCTAAAAAACTGTACATTCCATGATATATATGTAGATCAAATCAAACAAATATAAACCATAAACATATCGACACATTAACTGATTTAGATCCTACAATACCTCACTACAAGTGGAGGAACACTGAGGTCAGTTTTAGCATCTCCAGTGTGTTTTCATTGCACAACAATCAGGAAGACATACCTCCATTACAGAGCCTTCTGAGCTGTACAGTGCAGCAAGAACAGATTGCTGTAGATGAAGACGACCAAATCTTTTTAAACCTTACAGCAAGTATGTCTTTATATTAGATAGCACAGCAATTATGCTTCACAATCAATGCACCAACAACAGGACGGATGGCTTCATATATCAAAGATATGAAACCAATGAAATAATAAAAAGCAATAATAAAAACTGTATCCCTCCCTCTCTCTCACTCTTGCTCTCAGCTTTTATTTCTTTTGCTGTGTACAATCTCCATCACTTGTCACTATCAGATGTTTGTGGACATACTACAAAGTAGGATGGTGCACTCACAGATTTAACTTGGAAAGAGTTTGTGGTTCCTCTGTGGTCAATGTCATGGCACAAACATGACACAAAGAATGCTAGCAACTCGATGTCGCTGAAAGAGTTTAAAATCAACATTAGGATAACAGCTCTATCATCAATTTGTTCAAATTCTTTGTCCCTGGAAACTTTACTACGGATTCACCAGCATCAGACTTCAGAGAACAATGTTTTCATTTAGGTAAGGAGGGTAGTCCGAATACTTGTTTTTTTTATGTGGTGTATGTGTGTGTGTGCATGCATGTTTCAGGCATGTGGTCAATGCTAAACATCAGCTAATCAGGTTCTGCTATTATAGTCTGTAGTGGTATTTAGGAAGTGACTGGTGCAGAGTAAAAAAATATATATGGGAATGGGCATGGTCTGGGACTCCCAAGCCTGAATGTTACTCCCTCTTCAGGTATTCCAGCACAGCACTCACTCTAGGTGCTCAGCGAGCCTGAGGTTCTTGATGCACAGGTAACCAAAGTGGGCCACAGCAAAAGCATGCATCCAGTTGTGGTAGGGTGGATTCCGATAGCCCTTTTTCACCATGAGCAAAAACCTGTCCAAACAAATGGCAAAATCATATTTTGGTACATGTAGGCATGCCAAATCCGCCCCCCTCCCCAAAATTATAGGTGATGTGCAAAGGAATTATGACTGCCATAAAAAGAACCATTTGTGTGATGCATGAGTAGCACTGGTGGCCGATTTAGAAAGAAACAATTGTATTGAAGAAACATCTGTGGGTGATGTCAGAAACATTCATGGGGAATATCTGTGGGTAATGTCAGCGATGAATGGGGGGGGGGGGACAGAAAGGAGGCCAACTGCAACATGTGCCTTAAAATTGTTTTTCGCCAATAAACTACAATATAATAAATGTTTATATAGTTTTATCACACATCAAGTTTACTTTATCTCAACATATTTAGTTTCATCCCACCACAGATCACTTTAACTCTTCCTTTCTGGCGTTGCCAGTTAAAGAACTTGAAAATGTCCAACAAAAAAAATGTAACGCTAAAAGAGAAAACAAAGGAAATCGTGAACAGCCTATCACTGATGACTCTTTTGTCTAAACCTACACACTCTAATCTTGTCTTTTACTCTAAGCCCTTACTTAACATCACATTAACCTCTCTGTCTCTCTGATATCATCACAATAAAGAAGTGATGCTCAATTCCCACAGTCCTGCCTTTAATCATTTCACGTGTAGGCTGCTGGTCTGCATGAATCACATATCACTTCTCTGTTGTGATTGTACATATGCTGATCTGTTGTGATCGTTAACCTTCACTAGGCTAGAAAGTGTGAACAAGACGTCTTGAGGCGTAACAACTGTCTGCCCTAAGTGGAATAAGGAATAAGAGCTTTAGAAATGATGTATGACCAAGTTCATGAAGTAAACTGTCATGCCAAGAAATGTCTAAAAGAAGCAAATGTTGTATACTGTGCAAAACTGGTACTTCGGTCAGTCCATTTATCTATTTCTTTGCCTCTACCTTTGGGACCTGTCACATAAGTGTGGCAGTTTGCTCTAAATTACATATCAAAGCAGCAGCTGCTCATGTCACCATCTCGCGGCAGTAGTGTGATATAACTCTCTCCCCCTAACCCTCACCTACCTATAGTAACTCACACAGTTCATACTGGGTTAAACACTTCAGGCACTGATGGCCTGGTGACAAACCCTGTTATTCCCCAGACTGAACAAGTTAACCAGCTGTGAATCTCACTTTGATTCTGAAGATCACAGATCTACAAGAATGGTGTACGTAGCTTCATTTCTCACAACAAAAAGTGATACCCAATCTCTGCAGGCCAGTGGCCTACACAAGAAAGACACAAGGGCTGGACAACTGTGGCTAACTCAACTTTCGCTAGGCTAGAAAGTGTGAACAAGACGTAACTACACTGTGTCTGCCTCACCTTGCAGTTACCGAATTAGCCCAGACAAAGGCTTAAACATAGAATGAATAAAGAACATAAAATAAGATTTTCAGGAAAGAATTACAACAAAATCTGTCTACTGAGAAATGACAAAAAGACACACAAGCTGCATATTTGGCAAAACTGGTCACTTCCATCAATCTGTTAGGTAAAGTCGTAAATGGATGTCAGATGCAATATTTATTGTTAACTCCCTTTTGTTGCTCCTTTGTGTGGAGCACTTTCAGTCTCTTTCCAGATTTAACACAGTTTTTCTGCTTTTCTCAGTGGATTTTGGTTCAACATTTTTCATTTTTCAGAGAACATCTTTGCAAAATGAAGTCTCGTAACCTTCTTCTGCTCAACCATGGAAAGTCATATACTGCACACAAACGGCCGCTTTCATCAGTCGACAGTCACATTAAGGAGGGAGTCATAAATGGGAGGTTGTTTATATAATAGATGATCTCCGTAAAAAAAAAAAAATCCTTGGGTCGTATGCTGGACGAAGTGGTATATGGGAGGGTCTTATATGGGAGGATCTTACATGGGAGGTTTTACTGCATAAGCATAGTAATGTGCTTTGAAACAGACCAGACCATGCAGCAATTCACAGCTTACAGTTTTGACTGACAAGATTCATGTACACCCAGAACTTTGCATACCTTGCTAAAGCATCACGTTTGAATCTCCATCTTGTAATAAAGCCAAGGTCTTCAAACATGGACAGGCAGGACTGAAACGTACAACACAATCCGCTGATACTATGTGAGATGGCATAAGGGACAGACCAAGGTTTTCCCACATATCCCAATGAGCTAGCTGTCATATGGTTATCTTGGCTGACAGAAATATAGTGACTGCAGTGTTTGTAATGGTCTGATTTTTTATATATAAAAAAAGGTAACTGGCTAGGGCCCAGGGGCTGCCTACGCCCCGATGGGTCCAAAGGTCTCCAAAGCCACACAACCACATGTACTGTGTTTGATTTCTGACTGGCACAGTGTACAAGACTCTAATCTACTACTTGAGATCTTCCTCAAATATTGTGCTAATTGTTCTTTATCCACCTCCTTCTCCATCCAATCCCATCTCCAAGCGTTCTTGCAACCTCTGTCATCTACTGCATTTCCACGTTGCACAATACGCCTTGCATCCACAATGTCGACTGGAAAAACGACCAACTTCCGGCATTTGCAGTTCCGTGGTTCCGTTAGACTTATCATTCGACTGAAGAACGAGCGTGCAGACTCGCGCAATTCATTTATTTCTGTGTAGAGATATTTTTTACAAATCTTTTTTTTCCCCGCGGAAGACACTTTTATTCTCAGCAGAAATATTTTTTCCAACCACAAAAATCTGCTGACCCAAAGAGAATTACAACCCCTGGATTGACAAGTATGATTTAACATAAATACATGCTTTTGCTAGTTCTTTTCCTTCAACAAAACATAGTTAAGCAGTCACAGTCACTACAAAGCTAAGAACAACTCACCAGGGGAGTTTGTGCCTCTGCTAAAGAACGAGGGGGATACATGAACTGGTCAAAGTCTGGATGAAATTCCAAGACACCAGAAAACTTCTCTCCAGCTAACTCTACCACCTCCTCTGAAGGGATTTGCTGTGAATATATTTAAAAGCCCATCACACATACTGATAATCATCTAGGTCTGTCTATATAAACAGTCACGTCTTAGTACTAGGCAGAACATCAGTGATATAACAATGCTCAGCAACTGTTACAAGAATACTCAATCAGTTAAAATTACTTTTAAAAGTTTAGATAACAGGTTAATCCAAATATTCCTTTGAAAAACAATATCAGTTGATGAGTCCATTATTTACTACACATACATAGGCACATAAATATGAACACAGTAATTGCCAGATGCAAATAGTTAATAAGAACGAAGCACAAGCATCTCAAGACTGAAAGTTATACTTATAAATAATTGTGAGGTTCAAACATTATCCTACAAAGAAGTTCTTTATTGTTCTACATTTTCAGCAACTTCACTGCCCTATAAGAAATAAGGGTTGTGCACAAGTGTGAGATATATGTCAAAATCAAGAATTCTAAATGACACACATGCATTACAAAACAAGCAAAGATGGTCCCAAGAGGAAATGTGCATTGAAATCAACCAGTCGGCTTCTTTCCAGAGTTATTCTCAGATGTTTCTTAATTCATTCGGGGGGTGGGATAACTAGCATAGTAACAACTGAAGCAGGAAGCACACGGTTTGACCAAGTTGATGAAAACAGTAGCGAAGAACTAATACAACCATATGTCAGACTTTATCCAAAGGCTTTCTAACCCCCACTGCCAATTTAGCAAGACTTAAGAGACAGGACACAAAGTTCTGGTTCTGATTAAATTAAGCCACATTGCTAGTGGACTAAATTTTTTTAACCACTATCTTCATTTCACTTAGCTGAGCCGTGTAAAGCCAGGGTAAGCTAAGTGAGAAATGAAATGCCTGAAGCTGGGTTGTTTGTTAATATAAAGTCAGCACTAAAGGCCCTCTCATGACTGGGGTAGGAAGGCGGGGTGAAAGCGACGAAGGATGTTGGGGGAAGATGGAGGGTGGAGGGGAAAAAAAAACACAGTGCCCAGAGAAAACCACTGATGGCCCACCCAGTAAAGAGGTGCCACATGCTGAGAAAGTATGGGGTGAACATGACATTCAAACCCTGACTCTCTGCACTGGCGAGGTGCATGTGTTACCACTGTGCTGCACCCATCCCCTAATTCCTCCTCCCCTTCTGCAGCTGGGATGAGGAAATTGCTCAACAGCAACAAACTTGACTATTTCTACTTCTGCTTTCGACCCAGCAAATGTATTCTAGTCCTACTACAGTAACTGAACAAAGATCAGGAAACAAAAACTGATGAATCAACCATTAAAGTGGAAAGGGAATAATAAGTAGCAGGATAAAGAGACAAGCACATGCCAAACAATGTCTGGATTAGAAGAACAACAAAAAGGACTTGAAGGTGGCGGGGAGGAAGAGAAGGCACTGTTAGCTTTCTCATGCTGCTAGATATACCCTGTCACTTTCCTACACAATGAGCTTTCTCATGCTGCTAGATATACCCTGTCACTTTCCTACACAATGAGCTTTCTCATGGTTCTAGATATACCCTGTCACTTTCCTACACAATGAGCTTTCTCATGCTGCTAGATATACCCTGTCACTTTCCTACACAATGAGCTTTCTCATGCTTCTAGATATACCCTGTCATTTCCTACACAATGAGCTTTCTCATGCTTCTAGATATACCCTGTCACTTTCCTACACAATGAGCTTTCTCATGCTTCTAGATATACCCTGTCACTTTCCTACACAATGAGCTTTCTCATGCTGCTAGATATACCCTGTCACTTTCCTACACAATGAGCTCTCTCATGCTTCTAGATATACCCTGTCATTTCCTACACAATGAGCTTTCTCATGCTTCTAGATATACCCTGTCACTTTCCTAC
>SMGT01007521.1:3266-54894 GCA_004794575.1 Lanistes nyassanus
ATATTTTCTGGTCGTGCAGAGGGACGCAGCGAGATAGCATCCGGCCGCAAGCTTCCAGCACGAGTCTGGCAGCCCTGGAGTCGTCAGCCTGGGTGTGGGGGGGGGGGGGGGGGGGGGGAAATAGGGTGGCTGCGTGGGGACCTCCTGGCTCAGCTAGGACGGGAAATCAGACCAGACAGATGGTGGGCCCTTTGCTTTTGTACTGTAGGAACTCTCCATCACTGTCTTCAGGTATTTAACTGTTTTAATTCGATTTTCCATTTCACTAGCACGATTACCAGCAGCAGGAGTCATTGACTGATTACTGCAAAGAGAGGGGAGAGTTATTCGGGGACGTTTGTTCTATCTCGGCCCAGATTCGCTGAAAGTTACACATAAAGAGCACAAACGTTACACAAGATTAGACAGGCAGAAAGAAGACGGATTGGCAGGGCAGTGAGTGAAATGCCACAAAAGAAATGGAAGGAAAAGAGAGCAGAAGGCGGGAAAGGAAGAGCATTAAGGATGGAAGAAGACTATAAAGAAAAACACACCTACAGGGCGCGTGCGTGCGCGCGTGTGCGTGCGTGTGTGTGTGGAGGGGGAGAAGGACTGAGAGAGGGAGTAAAAGAGAAAGGAGGGAAAGAAGCTGAAGAGTGAGGGTATGAGAGAACGAAAAGTTACTCAGGCATAGCTAGAAAAAAAGAAGAAAGTATGAATGAAAGGAAAGAATAATGGAGGGAAGGAAAGGATGGAAACTATAGAGAAAGTTGACCGTTACAGCTTCATTCCCAGCACCGTTCTCGCTACTGCCTTTGGGATATCTTATTTTAAGAGAATACCTTTAATGGATTTTTAAAAAAAACTTGCTTTAATACTCCTTCTCTGAGGCAATATGAATATATTTGCATAAATATTTATAGAAAAGGAATCTTTGTTAAAACCTGAGAGATAGCTATAAACAATTTTTCCCCTTTGTTGCTGCGTATGTGGCACCGACCCAGTCTTTGATGTTGAATAGCGAAACGAAAAGTTAATGACTTTTTCACAAGTGCAAGACTAACTTGATGTGTTTTTGTCTTCTCTTTCTTCTTGTCTTCTCTCTCTCTCTCTCTCTCTCTCTCTCTCTCTCTCTCTCTCTCTCAGTGTTAGTGCGCGCTGAGACAGGGTTTTCAGAAGGAGCCCTTATTTGCTTCATTAGTAATAAACCTGACCCTTTAAAACTTTTTTCAAATACACATTTTCAGGTGCATTGATCGCAATAACAGACGCTCCCATCACTGTAATTTCTCTGAATGAGTCTTCTTTGATAACTGTTAGCTCCAGTTAAAGGTAAATCATTGGCTTGATACAAGCATTGCCTCACCGGCTTTACACAAGAATTGCCCGCTCGGACCACCCAGAATGCTTCTCACAAAAGGAAGCCATTCGCAGGCCGTTAACTGAATTCTCTCAGAGACAGTCTTTGCAACCAGGCACACGACGTTCTGATGCGGTCTTCATCGTCTGAGAGCATCCATGAAAGAAAAGTCCAGACAGGGGGACGGGTATCAGAATTTACTCAATGAAATACGGACATCTTTGGAAATCTATAGAAGATGGCGTCTTTTATACTTTGCTTTGGGAGAAAAAAATGAACGCAAGTTTTGTGGCCTTTAAGCATCTTATCGACTTCAAATTAACAAACCGACACCGCCTGGCAATATGCGTTTAAGCAAAACTTGAATTTTTCATGCGTAAACTACCGTTATAATGATGATGACGAAGACACCTGTTCAGACCAGCATGGCTTTTTTACGGTAAAGAAAAAGGCTGAAATATCTTTCTTAACGGAATCACTGTATGCGCTCCTAGTTCGTCAAATGTGACCCTGTGTACACGAGGACGCGCATTTCTACTGCTACGAAAGATTTTATTCATGGCCAGGTTTGGCAAATCAAAGGACACATATTCGTCCTGTTAAGAAGGGATTTTACGAATGGCCAGGTTCGGCGAACTTGGACGCACATTCTTCCGATTAATGAAGGTTTCTATTCCAGCTGGTAATGTCATCCTGGAAAGCGCACTAAAACGATGGACGGACAGGTGACAGAGCATGTAGAAAATATTCCCGATGCTCTAACAGAAGTGAAGCGAAACCCACACATGGTCTTCCGGTTTTGCCTTTCTGCCATTCCCCGTTCATCAGAAACCAGGTTCATGTTGCAACGAGCGTATCAGTATTTTGGTTTGGCAGTCTCCTACTCTCATGCTGTGGCCGTATTCTCAAGAAAGGGAATTTCTCGTCAGCTATCATCACCGATACGGAGATCGGGGTAAACGTCACCGAGCGGCGATGCTTCAGCTGTGAACTGGGAAGTGGTTTTTCTCGTCAAACGTTCACGGTGTTATGCGCGCGGGTGTGAGCGATACAGTGGCAGGCGGTAAACAAAGAAACCACAGATGATATAAACGAAATCGCTCACGCATTTACGAAGGTATGCACGATAAATAAAAAGAAATACGGACGGACGGACGGACGGACCATGAAACTCAACTAGCTAAAAAATGAACGAAAACTTGCATGTCCGATTTGCGAGTTATGTCTTCCTACCACCGTCGCTGCAGTCATGCGCGCAGATTCAAACGTGGAAAACACAAATTATTCCGATCCCCTTGTAAGCGGGACTGCGCGCACATTAATGAGCCAAAGTGAAGTCCATTTCCTCTTGTAGACAGCCGGGGGCAGCGGTCCTGTGGGGACCGCAATGATGGTAACTCTAGTGCAGATCGCTAGTCCAGGGAACGACAACTCGCATAGAACGGGGGAATACAAAGACACAGGAAGACAGCAGGCTGGGTGCGGGTAGGGAGTTAGGTGACGAAAGGGGAAAACTGGCTGTAATGGCTATTTTTCTATGCCGGGCCCGAGATGACGGTGCTAGAGAGCGAGTCCTGCTTGTTAAAGAGTGTAGCATTTCACCGCGCCAAGATGGCTATACAGTCACTTCGCGGGTACGTCTTTCGGTTGTATGCTTGGTCTGAACAAGATGAAATGTGACGACAAGAGAAAAATATTAGAGCAAAGTGTTTCTCACGACGTCTCGTCTTGGTCTATAATGCACAAAAGATTGATTGACTGATTTTCTGTAATGCACAAAGATTGTTTGACTGATTTTCTGACTGACTGACTGACTGACTGACTGACTGACTGGCTGACTGACTGAGTGACTGACTGACTGACTGACTGACTGACTGACTGACTGACTGACTGACTGACTGACTGACTGACTGACTGACTGACTGACTGACTGATATATGCTCAGCTGAAGAAGACCGCTGCGAACCGAGTCCGCTGGAGGAGTGTCGTTGAGGCACTATGTTCCCCGGTGGAGCAAACGGACTAAAGAAGAAGAAGACTGATATATGAGTGAGAGGGCCCTAGACCATGTTTAGCATCCACATATGTCTATATACTGGCAGAGGATAGTTAAAGGAACAAAGCTGTAAAAAGAATCTTCTGCAACCTGAATAAGGGCAGGAGTGAGGTTTGGGAAACTAAGTGTACGTCCAATGGGGAAAAAGGCATACACAGACAGAAGATATAAAACAAATCTATAATATTAGGAGCTTCAGATGCATATAGAACAAGGTACATGCAAGAAACTGGCTAAAGATGACTCCTTGACCCTTCTCAAACACTCACCATTCTAGTTTGTCTTTCACCGTCCATATACACCATATCACAAAGAGCTGTGTCTTGTAATTAATGAGATTACCAATAAACTGCTTTTCGTAGACGGTTCGCTCGCATGTGCATAAGTTCCTTGTTGTATGGCATGTTTTAGTTCGGGGCACATTAACCGAGTTTCATGATCGAGGTAGCTGCCTGTCTTAACAGACCAGGAAGCTGACACAGGGCTTACAAACAATGCGCTCTGGGTCTAATTTAGACCGTTGCATGGCGCTTTGATGCTGCTCGACACAGTCTGTGCTTCACGACGGCATGTGCCTCAAATCGTTACTAATTAGAAACGAGGGTGTTACATTAAACTTAATTATCCGGTGAGTCTTTCACCTAAGTCGGCTTTCTAGACCCATACACGGTGACCCCTTGATTCCGTTACGCGATTGTAAGACATGGTCGTTCCATTCAGCTAAATTTAGTTTCTATAAACGATTGTCCTGTAGCCATTAAAAAAACCACTTTCTCTCATTCAGAGATATTTTGTTCAGGACGCAGATTGTTTAGTAAACTTTTTTTGCCTCAGATAGACATCCTTCTCTAGAAATTTTATTTTAATCCAGTCTTTGGGTCTCGGAAACTGTCTTTCCGTCTGCCTGTCTAATTGTGTCCTTATTTCGTCTCCGTCATCAGAGTTACATCTTGTCCGACTGAATGGCGAGCGTACACATTCGAAGAAGAAGCATTTTTAGTTTTGGTTGGTTGGTTGGCTGGTTGGTTAGTTTTTGTTTTTAATTTTGTTTGGTTTTTTTTTGCCCTCAGAGATTAAGACAGTAAAGAGACGTCACATAAAACTCTATTTGTTCCGTGATGGGAAGAGGCAGCAGCAATAACCGAACGAATAACGTCTAAGTTGTCCTTGAACTTGTCCCTATTAGTGTCAGAAGAAGAGAAGAAAATGATGCGCCCCACGCCGCGCCAACCCACGGAAAGGAGGGAGAGAAAGGTGGAGGAAGAGGATAAAAAGAAAAGGAAGGAGGAGACAAAAATTGTTTTCAAGCTAGAGCCGGCAGCTGTGATGTCTGCAGCGTTCATTTTTGGACATAAAAAATGAAACCAGAAACCAGAGTTACACAATAAACCCCAGCTTTGTCTTGTTTTGTAGTGTTAGAGACACAGTAAGTTGTCACACTAGCAGGGAGATCGTCTTCTCCAGTCACACAGCACGACCGGAAAAGCGCAGAATCCCGTCGAGCTACTTCGCGATTTCGAACTTCGGCCAATTTCGCCGAAGCTTCGGTTGATTAGAACACGGCTTTAACAATTGCAAAGAGCCTATACCCTCACCTGCGAAAAGCATCTTCTGAGTCTCGGAGTCACAACGCAGGGAGAAAAACATTAGACTCTTTAGTCAGGAAGGGGGGTGGGGAAGCCGAGTCTATTATTGCGCGGGCTTACTTCCCTGAATTTTTCGATCTTGTGTCTGGGAGTCGTGAAGAATAACAGGCGAAGCAAGATAAACCAATCAGCACACCGCAGCGGGTGTCAAACTGCACGTGATAAGGTTTCAGGTCAGAATCTGGCGTGACTGGTCATAACTTTAGCAGTGCACGAGGTCTGAATTGCATCAGAAAGCAGAGCAGCAGAGAAAGGTGAGACGAGAGAAAGCAATGCCGACTCACACATTTTCCTCGTCAGAATGCGCCCACACATTTTAAATAACAACAAACAGGCATCATTTGAAAGTATTGCGACGCCGCGCTGCATTTCACGAAAACTCGATACCACAGCGCATTATTTCTTCTTGGATACCGTGAGGCCACAGTTTATTAAAGCGAACTGATATCATTTGACCATATTGTGACACCCAACTGCACACCAGAGAAGTTTTTATCATAGCAATTGAGTTTCAATTTTTTTTTGCCCCCAGATAAGTATCAACAGATATTAACTGGTCATAAACTGGTATCATCTGACGGAATATGACACTGCGGTGCATGGCAAGAAGGTTTGAGATATCACAAAATACAGGAAAATAAAAGAAAGCACCCTGTGGTAGACCTCCCGACGGAGGAAAGCCACCAGTCGAGTTCCACCTTATAGCCATCGATCCAGTCCAGAATAGACCGAGTTCACATGACGTTTGCTTGCTCAAGCGCACGGGCCGCGCGGTGCTGTTGGCATAGCGGGGAGGCCTGCCATCAGGTTCGTGGTCACAGCAATTGGTCGCAATCGGAAATAGACTGAGCCTCGGCCAATGCACTGATGTATTGATCAGCAATCGAGGTCTGGATGTCTCCGCACACACAACATTGTCACCTTAATTAAGAAATGCCTGCTAAAGAATCTCCTACTGATTACAGATAGCGCCTTACCTGGTAGTTTGATTGCGTTAAACAAAATCTCTCACCCGTTCTGCTGGTGCCAAGCAATAAATATAACAGTAATAGTTTCAACGTGTCAGCGGCATTAGTTGCTCCGTCTTGTGGAACTTTGCTGCAGAAAGCTTCTCACAGATTGTAAACCATCATGTGACGTTAAGTAACATTTTTCTGAATGATTTCATTTACACGCAAAAACAATTTGTAGGTTTGGTTAGTGACACGAGATGGATCAAGAAAAAATCTATAAGCGCAGTCACAGAGACAAATACATAAAAGTTTGAATGCTGTTTGAAAGGGTGAAAGGATGGGGGAGAAAATCGAGAATATTAAAAACTTGAGCAGCGTTGCCACAATCACACACGCACGCACGCACGCATGCACGCGAGCACACAAGACAAGCGAAAGAAATAAAGTCAAATTGAGCCTTTCGTACATGGACTCTTTAGGCACGCTGCAGGCCGGACCACGTGGGTGCATGCTTGCTGCAGAAATGTGAATGAGAAATGAGAAATGAGAAATAATGGGCAACATATTGTGAAGAATTACTTTTGACGTTATAACGCTGATCTAACCATGTGAAGAGAACTATTGGTGACCTATTCGGGAAACAGGACATAACATGCTGATCTAGCCTGGTCATTGGGCATAACATGCAACTGCCTTAATGGTCTAACGGTTAAGACGTCCGCTTTCTAAGCGGGAGGTCAGTGATTTGCACCCAACCCCAATCTAGTAAGTGGCCTGCCAGACGCCTGACACTATAGAGAACAGTAGCAGGACTGGTTGGCCCGGTGTCAGTGTAATGTGACTGGGTCGGACTGAAGCCTGTGCTGCGACAGTAGTCCCATGTGTGGCAGCACGTTAATTAACTTATCTCAAGCAACACTGTCCTTAATATTCGCAGCTTATTTGTTTATTTGGACGTTAACTTATAAATCAAGCCTTGGACATAACAAGGCGATTTATCCTGCACACTGGTTTTTTTCTTTCTGAAATATTAAAGTTTAATATGTATCTTTATAGAACAGCAGCACGTCAATTCTTTGCAAAATTTAACAAATTCTGGAACTGCGCAGATGCTGGTCTGTCCTTTGACGCGAATTAACAGGACAAAGACAGCAGGGGCAACGTCAACTGAATAAACTTTTTTTTTTCTGAGATCACATCCGAAGACAAGCGCCGAACGATCTCCCACAATACGATAAACATACTAATTGTTAAAATGTCAGACACACAGCGACGCAGACAAAACAAACTGAAAGCGATGATCTGAAATGTGTTGATGGACCACACCCAGACAGAAATGTCGTGCAGTGATAACTTTTATTGGTGGTGGTGTGTGCGTGTGTGTGAGGGTGGGGCTGGGCGGTGAGGTGGGGCTTTAGAGTTTCTTTGTCAGCGTCAACTGATTTTGCTGCTTTTTTCTTTTTAATTAAAAAAGTGAGTGGAAGCCTCAGTGTGCGGACTTCTGTGTCTTCCACTGACAACCGTCCATCTTTCTGCTGGCGCAGTGTCAATCGTTTGGAACATTTGGATGGCTGTGAGCAAGCGAGAGAGAAAGAGGTGGACGCTATATTATGGCTTGTGTCGAGAATTAACAATGTCACAGTTACATTCGACAAGAAAGAGAGCAGAGAGAGAGAGAAGTCGTTATATGATGGTTTTTTTGTCGACAATTAGAAATGGCCAAGTTACATTCGACCAGAGAGAAAGAGAGAGAGAGAGAGAGAGAGGGTGGGGAGGGGTGAGGTGGTTGTTAAATTAAGGCTTTGTGTTGGCAGTTACTGCCGCTCAGGTGTCTACTGACTTTTAGCGGTTTCTTGCTCCTCCCTCCATTCAAGAAACCCACGATCCGCCTCTAAATATAACAGAAAACATCGGTTCACGGTGCTAGTCTAAAGATTTACCGTTGTTCTATACAGTAGGTCTGAAATATAGTCCCACATACTTTGGCTACTGCCTTTCGGAAGGTCTCACTTGCAAGCCTGAGCTTGCTTTTCCTTTAGATCCTGTTTGTGTGAAGTCTCTAAAAGAAACAAAACTGACATAAAATATCATGTATCTAGTGGGAATTCAAGAAGCTGAATTTCATCCTCTACAGAGTTATAACTACTTAGAAGTCCAATAATAAAATTTTGTTGAAATGCCTCTTAATGAGAGCTTCGCTATGGCTACCTAAAGCTAGTAAAATGGAAAAGTTCGTTCTCGTGCAGAAACAGCACTGAAAGTAAAAGACATTCTTATAAAAGAATTTGAAAGATAATTCGACATTAATCTCTCCAATAAGACTGTTTATTTCAATGCTGTCTCACAAGAAAATGCTACGAGAATCTGCAATATAATACAGCCTAATAACAGCCTGATACGGTGAGATCAGACAACGTGTTCGAAAATCAGGAATTAACTTTTCTGCGATTGTTCTTCTTATGCGCACGTTTTACAGGATTTGTTATTCAGCCTCACGACGTATTGACAGCAATATAGTTCTGCATGAAATATTGACAGCAACAGTATTCTGAGTCTCGATATATTGACAACGTTGTTTGGCCTCGCGACATAATGGCAACAACATTATTCTGAGTCTCGACATATTGACAACAATATTGTTTTACCTCTCGACATATGAACAGCAACGTTGTTTGCTTTCGACGTATTTATAGCAACGTTGTTTGCTCTCGACGTATTGACAGCAGCGCTTTACTGCCACTCGACATATTGACAGGAACGTTGTACTGCCACTCGACGTATTGACAGGGACGTTGTACTGCCACTCGACATATTGACAAAAACGTTCTACTGCCACTCGACATATGGACAGCAACGTTATTTGCTCTCGACGTATTTATACCAACGTTGTTTGCTCTCGATGTATTGACAGCAGCACACTACTGCCACTCGACATATTGACAGCAACGTTCTACTGCCACTCGACATATTGACAGCAACGTTCTACTGACACTCGACATATGGACAACAACGTTGTTTGCTCTCGACGTATTTAACCAAAGTTGTTTGCTCTCGATGTATTAACAGCAGCGCACTACTGTCACTTGACATATTGGCAGCAAGATTCTACTGACACTCGACATATGGACAGGAACGTTGTTTGCTGTCGACGTATTGACAGCAACGTTGTTCTGCCACTCGAGATATTGACAGCAACTTTTTACTGCTACTCGAAATATTGACAGCAGCGTTCTTTGTTCTCGACGTATGGACAGCAATGTTCTACTGCCACTCAACATATGGACAACAACGTTGTTTGCTCTCGATGTATTTACAGCAACGTTGTTCTGCCACTCGACATATTGACAGCAACGTGGTTTGCTCTCAACGTATTGACAGCAACGTTGTTTCCTCTTTACCTATTGACAGCAACGTTGTTTCCTCTTTACGTATTGACAGCAACGTGTTTCTGCCACTCGACATATTGACGAGCGCGCTTCTGCCAGCGTGCCAACGGACAGTCTCACAGTCTGGATACTTCTCATCGATTACCGGCGCACGCCCACACGTGAGTGCACCTGACGTTAGGGTCAATGAGATAATTTTTAGAAGTATGGCTCACGCAGATCCTGGTTTCAGCGCTTCTAGCATTATCATGATCAGTGATGAACTCAGATATGATGTGGTTAGTCTTCGCTTTGCGAAACCATCTTGGCGCAGGTCATCAAAAGGCTCGGACTAATCTGATAAACCCTAATGTGACCCATGTTACGGTGTTGTTAATTGGTGCTGTATGCTAGCTTTTCCTATGAGTTGTAAATGACTGAAACGAAAGCTCACATCGATAGTGCAGTTTCGATCGAAGACACACATTACATTTCAGTATATCATTTGATGCTGGGGCGATCTTTTTTCTAACTCAAGTGTGACCTGTTAATTTGTTTGTTGCTGCACATGCGTTGGTATGAAAGACAACAATAACAAACCAGCGCTTCGCTGTACCAAGCCTCAGTTGTATGTCTGTATAGCCATTAGCAGGCGAGTTTATTGTTTCAAATATGATCACCCGCAGAAAGCCTTTCTCTACAGTGGTGCAGGATGATCAACAAACCTTGCCCGACCCTCCCACGCATCCGTCTCCCTCGTGAGACAAACAAACAAGTGTGGCATCTTCGCTGGTCCGCCCAGATAACTGATAACTGTTTTCCTCCACACCCGCCCTGCTGATATGCCTCTCGCCAGCTTCTCTAGCATGCTCAGGCTTGTCTCCCTCTCGTTTCTCGTTGTCCTCCGTGATAAAACTGAGCACGCTGGGAAGTCGCCTGAGCTGTAACTCTGACCTCCACGTTGGCGGGGCGTCGTCTGGCTAACAGCCGTGAAGGGAATCCCAACGGTCCCAGTGGGATTTGACAAACAGGCGCAGGTGTCGGTCGCTGTCCGGCCGCACCACGTGGCACTTACGGGCGACATCTCGCCCTGGGAGGAGGTTGTCTGCAGAACTTTCATGAGGTTCCATCCCACCGCATGCGGGTCCCGGAGGGGCTCGCTGCCTGGTGCACTTCGCCACCGACAGTACTTACACTACACTACTGCTCATATAACCGATTTCAGTATGATTTTGTAATAAGCTGTATATAACCTTGTTTGTTGCCTGACACTGGCATTAAAACTTTAAATGACTTTATATTTTACTTACAGAAATAAAGATTTGTTTCAACCATAAGCTGAGGTGACCTTTTATTGTCTCTGCGGTAGTTTGTTTACTGTTATTTATTGCCTAGCATACAATTCTCCAAGACTAAAAATCGTACAGCAGAAAGTAAACATTCACATTTATTAGTTTCGCTTAATAGCAATATCATCATCTTCGTCATCATGTGATGCTGCGTGTTATAGATAAATATAAAAGAAAAAAGAACGAAAGGACAGACAGAGAAAAAAAAAGCAGCCATATCCTTTGCGCAGACGAGAAAATGGGAAATTTGCGGTTTGCTGACTTAGCGAGGACCACCATCTTCTACTGTTTCATGGAGAGGGTCGGCACGAACAATAACAGACAAAGGCACGGTCTTCGTTCCGGGTTCCACTCCAAGAACTCTGTTGTTCTCCGAAATCGATGTCACATGTAAACCGATTGTCTGCTTTTCAGTACATCTGACACCACGGCTTGTGACGGCAATGCTGGACACAAATGTTTTCCAGACACTATCACGTTCTCATTGTTTTGATCGGCGGGTGGGGTGGGGGGACACGTCCATTAGGACAAAACTTGCGAGCGTGCTATCGGAGCGTATGTACATACTGAAGTGCACACGTGCGTTGAGTAATTGCCACAAGGTTATGAAAATTAAAATACCTATTTTACAATATTTCATACAGAACTAAACAGTCTTCACTAAACCACCAAGCATGCACACGCACGCACGCACACACGCATAAAAACAGGCATAGTGACCCAGAATTACTGGGCACAGTATGAAACTTTTTTTCCGAAAATGATCACGACTTGAAAAGTCGTTCGGTATATAATACGTGATATAGTCTTCGCCGTGTTTCGAGCGTACCGCATAACATGTTTGCCACAAGGTGTCAAGAAAACATTTTGCAGCAAAACCAGAGCAGCGGGTCCTAATACTCTAAAGACCTTTTCCCGCCCAGCTTTCACCCGTCCACTTCCCTTCTGTTACTGTTCTTCACTACGTCCCCAGTCTCTCCCCTGCCCTCACCTCTCTCTCTCTCTCTACCTGTCTTCCTCTTTCTGTCTGTCACTCTCTAGAGTTATAACACACTTTGGTTAATACATGCCACTTACCTTTTCACCTGTCAAAACATTGACACCAAGAGGAACCAGCAAGACATTTAACGGCAGAACAGTTTCAGCAACGACTGAAAGGAAGGTAGATAAAATAAAAACACAGTGCTGCCACTGCTCCAACATTCACCAGCAGCACGGTAACTACACGCTGTGTGTGGCAGCCGCCGGCGTTATCGTCACAGCAGACGTGGCTGCGAGGCAGAGGACGGCAGTTGAGGTGCCAGCAACAGCGGCAGCAGCTACAGAAGCAGTGCCACTAAACTCTGGCATTTCCACGCAGAGTCGGTTTCGGTCTGGTTCCACGCGATGCAGGCAGCTAATGGCACGCAGCACAGCACAGCACAGCACAGCAGGGCACAGCAGGGCACAGCAGCGTCCACAATGCAGTCGGTGCCAGGAATGTCAACCTGACTGGCAGGGACAGGCTGGCCGGTCGACGTTTTGAGGACCAGGGCTGTCCTGCAAACAGGGAATTCCGCAGCATCCGTTCGCAGATCTGGGCGAGTGCTGGGCAAACCCACGTGATGAAGGACGGTGTGTAGAGAAAGACAGGTAGGGGAAGGGGAAAATAAAGTATGGTGACTAGTGAAGCCACTGTTCTGGTCGATACACTGAAACAATCGATCACCCGCCCAGCATCAGATGGCTCTTAGAACAAGCACAGTTCAACAACGGTGCTAATGAAATATTCACAGCTGCCAGTGTCTGCGTGTTTACTAACAAAAACAACGTGATATTTTCTTGTGCTGTTGCTAGAAAAATAAAGATGTCTTTGTTCGTTCTTTGTAATGCCAGGATTGTGCAAAAGCGGGCGAGTTCAAAACACGCTGAGTTCAAATAACGACGAATGAATTCGACTGCTGAGATGACGATATTAATTTTTTTCCTCTTCTAATTCGTTTTCTTAAGCCATCGTCTCATTTCCCTCCTCGTCGATGGTTCTCTTCTTTTCTTTCTTGTACCTGTGGTCCAGCCTTCCTTTCTTCTTATTCAAATTGTTTTCTTTCATTAGAGTTATTCCCCTTTAATCACTTACATGTCGGTCTATTGCGCTATAACGGAAGAATCGTATATAACTCATTCTGTACAGAAAAAAACAAGTGCTTGACCTAAAACAGTAATTAGCCAAGCAACAATGAGAACGTTAAACTGTATAACCAGAGTAGTTACAGAGGTTTGCTTATTTCATAGTGTTCAGTGTGCACGTCTTGCTTGAAAGACTATGCTGTCATGTGTTGAAAATTTTGATGTCGTGCAGTGCTGGCGTGTACTCTTCAGTAGTGTGACTGTGGAGTATAAAGCGTGTGTATGTCACAATGCATTGCATTTCAATCGAGTAATGAAACATCTCCAAGCTTTGCTCTGAGATTTCGACCGCACTTTCTTGGATTTGTAACCGTAACACGCTGCTGGCTTTCTCGTTTTACGAGTCTGTTGACATCTGTTTGTGATGAGACTTGCGGCACAAGGGGACAGAATCCATTTCGCGGGAGATCAATCAATACTTGGGCGAAATCTGTCAACATCGACTTACTTCCACTTCATTCACAACTGAGAATGAGCTGTCTTTCCGTCTCTAGGAATATTCATGGGATCGCGTGCCTGCATGCATCAAAGTTCACGAGGAGGGATGCTTTGGGTATTTACACCCCCCACCCTACAAAAGGGAATCAGAAGAAAAACTCATCAAAAGAAGAAAATAAGACAGTTCACCCATAACTCGGTGCTTCAAAGCCAAATAAAGTCAAAGGGTCGATATATGGCTATAATTATACAAAACGTTAACATTTCTCTATATATTATATATAATTGCAAAGCGGTTACAGCAGACCTACCTGTCTCCTTTACCGTCACATTTTTTTGTATAACAATTTAAACATACAAGTTCAAGTTCAAGTTTCTTTATTCTTTTACCGTCACGGGGTAATCAGATTTCATTCAGAGGCTATTTTCCTAAAATGCTGGACATTAAACGTCAGTTAATGTTTGCAGTAACGGTAAGTGTTTCGTATCGGTTTGCAGGCTTTATCTATTTTGTCAATCAGTGAATACTGTTAAAAAATCGAATAAAACATGCTATAGCTGTTTTTTCTAATAACAAGGTTATTTTAAGGTCAGCTTCACCTGCAGCCAGCCTCTGTGATGTTGCGACCAAGCTTTTAGACTACTTGAAATCACAGGAATTATTATTATTATTTTTAGTAAAAAGATTGATTTTTGTCTCTAGGTCGGGAAACGTGTTGAGCGCAACTCTTCACAAGGCAGACTGGCACCTTACATCAAATGTTATGCTCACAAATGCGTTAACTATTAAAAATTAATCGTAACTGTATACATACTTGCTGAAAAAGTAGCAAGTCTCGTATAGTTGTAATCATTGTTTTCAGTGCAGTGAACTGTATTTTATTTATAAGGATGATTAGTAAAATATTATGAATCTGATTATGTCCCTTATGGTATATATAGTGGTACGAAGACCCATACCAGTACACCGCAATGATATTTCACCGTATTCTTCCAGTTAGCACCGCCTCTAACGGGGAGTGCCCACTTGTCCTTTTGAGATTTCACTTTGCCCATGGCTACAACGTGTTTTAGGTTTGCGGATAATTTTGCTTTGCCTCACCATCATTATGAAATGCATTTCGTAACCAGAGTTGACTTACATCATCACGGTCAAATGTTTGACGGGATAGCTGACCTACGTTAGCACTGGACAAATTTCGACACTACAGTTGACCATGCAGTTTCAACACTGCGGAAGTTTTTGACAGTATGGCCGATAAAGCTGGAGGATGTTAGACACCATTAGGCTCTCCAGCAAAGAATTTTAGTACAAGTGATTGCCGATGCTCTTCTCCTGACACGACAGAAACCAGAAAAGGTGGTTTCAAAACAATAACGTCATTGGGGGTGAAAGAGATGGGCTCGTGGCTGACAAGACGTGGGTTGTATCCCGTATGTTTTTGTTGTGGCTTCTCACTGGTTCGTGCTCTGCCCACGGGTAGTTTTAATTGTTGTGGTCAGTACTCGGCCTGGAAGGAAACGATGGCTGGAAGGGCGCATAAAGAAAGCTATGTGCCAAAAGCGTTCATTGCATCGCTTTCCAGCCACAAGCAGGAAAATGGCGGACGGATACATTAAAAAAAAGTAAGAAGTATCATGACCCATTGCTGTGTACTCAATAACATTTTTGTTGTCAGAACAAAAGGACTTAAATGACCGCTCGTCACTTGCTGTCGTTGTTTCCAAGCACACACTACCAAATAAGTGCTTTAAGTTTCCTTCTGTAGAAAATCATAAAATTCAACATAGAAATTATTTCGTTGAGCAAGCTACACATTTCGTTGTGTGATGAGGATGACCAATTTTGTATATCTGGGGTCGCGCTAGTTTTTTTTTAAAGCGTATGGTATACGCAACGCCCTCCAGACAAATGTGTAAACAGGTAGCAAACTTGAGTGAGATAAAGCAAAGGCTAATTATACAATTATTGTAGGGGGCTTCAACGACCTGTAAAATCCCGTGTAGCAGTAGCGGTCAGTGTTGCCCTGTGCTCAGCCGCTTGCCCCTCCGTCGCGATGGCCATGTTGTTGCAGTTATAATCAGCGACGTCAGTAAAACCATGATTTGGGAGCTGTTTTCACTCGATCTGTTCTGCTGATTACTTTGCATGCTCTCGCGAAGGAGACAGGACTTCGTGCCTGCAGTGTGTAAGCTCTGAAAGTACAGCGTGGTGCACTGTACTGCCAAATCACCGCAAGGTGGAAGCACTCTCCTACCCTCCTACCAAACTCCAAAACGTCAGGCTCTTTTGGAGATCAGTTTTGTTTAACCAGAATATTCATTAGTCCCTTTGTTACTTGATGACTGCAGGAGGTGGTTCGACATCCTGTTCAGAATGTAGCTTTTTTGTTTTGTTTTTTTTTTGCGTACGCAATACGAGCGCTTGTCATAAAAGTGACCAAACCTCTGCGTCAAATACTGGATCAACACGCGTTCACTGGTACTTCCCATTTGTCACTATGAAAAGCTAGCACAAGAGTGCTGTTTGTTATCATTAAATATAATATTATAAACAGCTTACAAATAACAGATTTTTTTGGAAAAGTCTTCATGGAAGTGTAAATATTTTCTGCGCGAGAAGAATATAGCATAATTTCATTTGAAATAACTTGTTAGTTTGCGGTTAGGTGGTGGGGGACTAAATTTTAAAATAATTAAAAATATGCAAACATGCGCATGATTAATTTATTGTACAAACTTCTGAAAGTCATAAAGAGTCAGGTACAGTTGACTAAGACGAATGCTGACCGAGTGTCCGTTAATGAACCATGAAATTATTGCCCAGGGACGCTAAGGGAGCGCACTCGATTGAAATACATCAGAGAGACACCTAAGGGAGGTAAGAACACTAGGCTGCGAGGCTGCTGTATGAATACAGTGTTAAAGTGAGGTTCGACACTATGACCTTGCGAGTCCAGGGTGCAGCATACTATGCACGTAAACCGAAGCGAGAGCATCCTCCCCCCACTCCCCACCCCTCCTGCACGTGCGTGTGTGCGCAGCAGCTTATGCCTGGGTGCCAGTCGTAGCCCACAGGAACACGCCGCCCGCAGGCGATTGTGATAATTTGAGCAAATCTATTCCAGCGTGTCTAATATCGATCGCCGCCTTGTTCCCAGCGCTTCCCACAATGCCGCGCGTCTCCCCCCGCCCCCTTGACCCGTCTGTGCTGCGTATCCTAAACGCGTACACATCACGGTTCACTCCACACTTCCTCTGACGGGTGATGCAGTGGTCATTTCCTTTCCAGATTCCGTGTGGCGCCCCGTTAATGAAATGCAAGGATTACATCTTTCCCCCAAGACTAAACGCGCACTGCACTAAAGCGACATTTCAGCACGCAAACACGCGGGAAAGGGGTTTCCAATAAATTTTTAACGAGCCACGATCATGTGGTTGGCGCATGACCCAATTCCACTTGGAGGTCAGTACCACTCATTTTAACTCATCAGTTTAAATGCAGTAAAACAGTGTCAACCGCTGATGACGAAGCAGCCTTTGATTTGTAAATAGCCGATATGTTCATAAAAGACAAGGACCGGGTAACGATGAAAATTTCATTTAGAATTCTAGTGAGGACCGCAGGACGAGGGTGAGGGGAGTCGCCTCCCCTGAAGGCTAGCGGTCAAAGTTCAAGTCTGATGTCTGCAATAGCCGGGCTGTCGAAGTGTCAGCTGCTGTTCCATTTAATTCACTGGTTTTTAACGTGCGAATAGCTCACTCTCAATTAAACAATAAATAAATAAATAAACTGTCAGCGACTCCTAAATCCAACCAACACCTCCAATATCTAGGGCTGTATATTGAAAACTGGATGTTCAATATTCCACTAAATACGAATATTCGGTTGGTAGGAAGGCCATATATGAATAGAAATGTAAATATAATATAATATAAACATTATGCTAATCGAGAATAAGAGAACTTGCTAGCAATACTAGATATTTAACGTCCTTTATGATATTCTCAATAATAGGCCTTTTATTAGTGGCATTATTGATTACAAAGATTTCAACATAGGATGGGTCTTACTTCAGTGACTGAATATTTAGGTTTGCCTCAGTATCGTGCGATTCTGGCAAAAAATACAGGTTTAATTATTCCAATTTAAATTATTCGATTTTCTTCGAATCTCTCTCTGTGTGTCTATATATATATATACAAATAAGAATTTCAATCAATATTCGGTACAGCTCTGCTTATTTCGCCTTATGGAACAGACGCCAGTCTAAGATCTTTTACTTCGTTGCTGCATGTAACAGTAATTGAGGATCACATTTGAGGGGTTTGTGCAGGAGTCACGTGGTCCAACGAAGGCCAATGACAAGAGTGATAGGGAAGTAGCACATCCATCTTTAAAAAATGTGATAGAATTTCTGCAGCAGGCTTAGTGAAGATTTGTGTCGCTTAAGAGACGAAATCTCATCTCTTTTTCACACAACTGGTTTCGTTCATTATCATTTCCCACTCAATTAAGTTGAATCGTGTGAGACCAGCATAAACTCCATCTCAGCTGTAGCAGCTACTCTGATTTTCGAGTTAGAAATGAGTCCAAGTCAGGGGTCATTTGAAAATATTCTTTATTTTCTTGATATGACCGTAAAGCCAACACATTTACAGCACAGTTTGGTTACAAGTCACGCATGAGACGAGAAACCTCGAGATATAACGCTTCATAAGAACATTGACGTTTTGCAATGACCAGGATCACAGAGAAAACTGCAAACAGATTTTCAGCACAATAGACGAGAATATTAAATGACTTTGGCTTAGAATTTCTTTGTATTAAAAGACGGCCCTATGATATTCGCACAAATATGTCAACGAAAAGTAGATTTTATTGGAATAATTCTGCGCAGCAGCATGCTACCAGACGTTCTTTAAACAGCGACAGAAACATGTAAGCTGATTGTGTTTCAAGGAATGTAACAAGAGAGAGTGCGTTCTAAAGGAGGTGGAGAAGACGTAAATTAGGAATAAAGGAAAGAAGGAAAGGAAAGAAGGAAAGAAAAAGAGGAGGAAAGATGAGAAAGGTTTGTGGATATGTAAATCAGTTCATTAAATGTGATTTCATACATCATGTATTTGTTTTAAAAACTTTGAATTTGGTTTCCAGTGTTAAGTATAAAGTATATAAAACCGATATGCTACAGACAGATGACAAAATATTATTAATTAGGAATGAAAAGCAAATCTTGATGTGCTTTCCACTGATGAGTAACAGTTTGACCATTGTCAGTTGGAGAAATTACCCACATTTTTATGCAAACAGCACAAAATATAAAAAGACTTGAGATAATATAGAGGTCTATAGATGATACACTTGTTCATCGATGCGAGTTCCAGCCCAGTGGTGCCTAAAATCAGTGACAAAGATAAAAGAGAGGAAGCGGTATTATACTGAGACATTTTAAGTGACGCAGCTGGATAAAAGCCAGTGATGTTTCAGTCTGGGAATGTTTATCAACTGACGTCCACACTTCCTGGTCACGTGAACATAACGATAGATTTCCTACAAAACAGGGGAAAAGTTCTCCTACACTGAATTCATTCAAAAAATGGACATTTGCTTCTGTTTCTTTCCAGGAGGGGGGAGGAATGGGGAGTTGGAGGAAAGAGGAAGACAATGGGGGTTATGGTTATATTTCGGCTGCAGGGGGCCTGGGGTCAAGGCTGATTGGGAATGGCCATTTTTATTTTTTGTAGGAATCTGCGGTAGGACTGGGTTTTATCAGTTTTTGTATCCCCTTTCTGAGTATGGGTGTAGGCATCGTCCACCCTCAGAAGCGCATGCGCACCTGCAGAAACAGAAGCCAGATAACAATTCTTATGCAAAATCAAGACAGAATGCAATGCACGACTACAGTTTGACCGTTTTTTTAAAACTGAATTCCGTTATCCTGCATCAGCCTGCAGTGACAGAAGCCAGCGACACCTTATAAATAACGTGCCCCTTCGAACTGGAACAGAAGAATGCACGCGAGCTGCAAAATCAGCAAGCAGGGGCTGCATGCATGAGGCAAAAGTTTGGTACCATTATTGCGCAAAATTAGAACATTTCTTAAAATGTGACATTCCTTCAAATGTGATTTCGCTAGAGTATTTGGCAAACAGAAAATTATCGTAGATGTACCGTGCTGTTTTGTAAATTTCGAAGACTGACATTGGAGTTTCAAAGATTTGAATAGAAGTTGTATAAAATCTGAAATTGGCCAAAGGAGGATTCTACTAGTGATGAACCCTTCGGAGGACGTACGCAGCATTTTGTTTTTCCTCACGAGAAGAAAACGTCCATCACCTAAGACTTCACGAAAACATTCCAGCTGGTATATTTGCACCAAAGAAGATTCAACAGCAAAACACGAATATTAAATTTCAACAAAGTGACAGCACAACAGTTATACATATAGTAATATGTGATGAACCCAATGTTCATAATACAACAACTTAATAATATGTTTCGGAAATGAACAACCGATGATGAGGTTAAGAATGCGGAGTGGGCTTTCCTGTTATGAAGAACAGAAAAGAATTAAAGGCCATTTGACGAAATCTCATGTGTAAGTTCCCAGAAAAATCACAGTACCTGGTGATCACGTTACACCAATGTGAATATATATATATATAACAAGTATCAGCGCAATATTTACATATACACATATACATTTACGCGATTACTTTGTTTTCTGTAAAATAAAGTAACGTACAAAAATCACCATTTACATATTACAACAAAGGACTTAAGCAGTACAACGAGTAGTTAACATTGTTTTTCCTTCGGTCAAGGGCAGTCTTATTAATGTGTCCAGCAACAGAGGAAGGCAGAACAACATGAAAATAACCGTCGAGAGGGACTGTTTCTTCACAGCCTGACAGCCCCGACGGCATCGTCATTTATGTTATTGCTGAGACCAAAACAATCGGGCTTAAGGAAAGTATGGGGCGACGATAGCTACCAAATGCCAGGATGGAACAGGAAATGACCGGGGTGGGGGTGGGTGGGGTGGGGTGGGACCGTGGTTGTATGACATTATTAGATGTAAGGCTTCCTCCTTCTGGACTGCAAACACTGCAACAACAGCAAGTTACCAGCTTAGACGATTCAACATGTACAGCTTTGGTTAATGATTAATAATAACAGTTACACGTCGTAATATGAATCTTGAGTGTGTTATTTCCACAATACTTACATGACATGACGTGACATGTAGTCGGATATAAAATAGTCATATAGGTGAATTCATCAGACAACAATAGTAAAATGCAGCAACTGTTTTTGCAGACACTTAATTTCAACCAATGTAAAGAAAGACGAAGGGGCATGGGTACACGTGTATCCCAACATACTGTCGGACATGCTAATACTCATACGCGCACGAACGCTTGAGCGTTTGCACCCAAACCTAAGTTATATAAACAATCACCCCAAAACATACAACATACATACCCACTCATAAAATTGAAATTAGTGTTACAGCGTCAAAAATATACTTGGCAATGCTGTTAGCGACACATATCTGTTATTATCACAAGAATGGTGCCAAGCAGTTGGAGATAATTGCACATATCATTGTATAAACACATACACACAAGCAAGGGTCCTTGCTAACAAAAGCACGCGCAACCAGACACAGGAAACACCACACAGACAGACCATTTCTACAACACACACACAAACACACAAAACTGCATAATGCACACACGCACAGACACACGCACACCCACCCACCCAGCACCCACACAAACACACGCGCGCGCGCGCGCGCACAGAAACATGATTTGTTGTATGCCAGTCCGACAGAAAACTTGGCAATAGTCTAAAAGTAAAGTCATTTCCACGGAAACTATCATGGTATCACGTCTCATTCACTGACAGCGTATTACAGAAAAAAAACCATCACTACATAAAGTGACTAGAACCACACAAGGTTAGAGAGGAAAACCCGTCAGTGCTGTCACTTTCTTTTGGAAAATTTTTTCCCCAGAAATAATTCTCCAAGATGAAAAAGAACCTCCCCAACCTTACCCCCACCCACAAAAAAACTCAAGCAAGAAAAAAATGTTTTCATCTTTAGCCTCGAGCCTACATCGTTTCGTGATCCAGTTTTCTCGAAACTACATTTTAGACGAACAGACTATGTTGTACAAGTTATAATATTATCCGCTTTATTATCTATAGATGTTGCAGAAATCAAACAGATCAGGCGGACTAGTTGAAAGAGGCAACGAGAAAGGAAAGTGAAAAGGTAAAGACACGGTTAAAAAATGAAACAAAATGAAACAGAGTGAACAATGCAAAATGAAAAGGTACAAACACGGTTAAAAAAGGAAACAAAATGAAACAGCAATAGGGAACAATGCAAAATGAAAAGGTATAAACACGGTTAAAATGAAACAAAATGAGACAAGAATAGTGAACAATGCAAAATGAAGAGGTACAAGCACCGTTAAAAAAAGAAACAAAATGAAACACAAAGTGAACAATGCAAAATGAAAAGAAATGAGGCGAAAGAAGAGGATGGCGTGGAATAATAACTGCAACATTTCCAGAAAAACATAACAATTACTTAAAATAAAGACTGGTCACATCACAGCCCCCTTCTTATTAGAAAGACACAATATGAAGATACAAAACATATTAAATGACATTTATATAATTGTCTCGAAACTTATTTTCTCACATGATACGAAACAAACTTCAACGATGCACCACCTTTTTGTGGGAAAGGTGCATCACTCTTAATGTGATTTAGTCTAATATAATCTGGGGAATATTGATACCAAGATCAAGTGATGCACAGTTATTTCCCCAACATATTTCCAATATAAGGAACAGAAATAAGGAAATAACTATTTGTTATAAAAAGTTTACTCCCCTCCCCCTTGATGAGACTGTGGTGTTTGCCAGCCCCAACATTCATTAAGGATGTTTGCCAGCCCCAACATTCATTAAGGATTGCAGGGTGGGCCGAGGGCTTCTTCTACAAGCCACTTGTGTTGAATTTTAAAAATTGTTATTCAATGCTTTATCCAGGATTTTATTTAGATATACCATCGCGGTGCCATAACAGCTAGTAGCTTATAACTCAGTTACCACATGTGTTGCCACTTGTGTCTCCTAGCCACTTGTTTTTACAACTAGCCGCTTTTATTCCACTAGCTAGTTGTATTGAAACGCGCTACAGTCGTTTGAAGATAATGCAGTCTATATGTCAAATCCACAGTCAAATCCACCGTCTGAAAAACACTTCTGCGTGAGAGATCTTATCCCACTGGCTGTAACATTCCCGCTCCACGCTCAGCACCAGACCATCTCGACACACTATCCTGAACTTAAACTCTTCATTGTCTTCTATATCTGCGAACAGCGCGAGCACGCGAACTCGGGTATTGATTTTTTTCTTCTTCTTCGCCGTACACCACACGAGCAACTCATCTACACAAAGGAAAGGCAATACACTTCTCTCTAATATATCAACCCACTTAGTGTCGTGTTACGTTCAGCGTCCTAAAATATTCAGCGATATTTTGAGAACAAAGAGGAAAGATATTTTTCAGGAAGTATTGCTTACATTGAATCAGTCTCCTTCGCTTTCTGAAAGCGCCTTTAGCATTAATTTCGGTCGTACTACACCCTAATGCTGGCATCCAACGTTTGTTTATTTCCCGGGCTTGTAGTTTTGGAAAACATCCTCACGATTGTCTAAGAGTGCTGAGAAAAAAATCCTTGTCGCTGATGAGCGGGCAGGAACGCTTACTAGGCTTCAGCGCTGTTGCGCAACAAAACACGCAACTTGCAACAAGATGCAAAGTAACAAAATTTTCACAAGAAATGAGATGATGTGAAGCTGGAATTTCTTGTAATGAAAGAATATCCTGTAGACAAGTTCAGGTTCACCATGGACTGGTTTTAAGTCTAGGAATGCCTATCTAGTCGCTGAACGGAAAGCTTATAATTCGGACATTACGGACTGTTTGCAAAATGCCATGCCAAAACATATTGCCTTGTGTACTAGGAAACAGAGTTTCACCATTAGAAGAATTTGTTAGGAATTTATCTTCCTAAAAAGTAAGTTGCCATAAATTTCTAAAACTGGCATGAATGTCTATAACTGCCATAAATGCCTATAATTCCACTCAATCTTCTGATACTATCAAAAATACAGTTGTGTCAAATGCGTTCATAAGACGTATGAACTCGTATATTGACCTTTTGGTAACATACCTTTTCACTAAGTGAATGATCAATCTGACATTTTTTGTGGTTTCCTTTCGATTTTTAAGATAAATGTTAGACATCATAGCAATGGAAGTTATTTTTTTTTAAATGGGTGTCTGTATAATAAAGTACATTAAATAATTATAAGATATTGCATGGACTTACATTCACTTGAAAAAATCCTACACTGCCTTAGGTTATAGAGTTTTCAGAAAAACAAGGTATTTACTTAATGTTAGGTATGGTAATTATCATTATAACATCCTCACTGTTCTTCTTATATTAGCCCTAAAAATCGTCTTTCAATGTACACCGTAGACACAATGTCTTTCTTCATTCTGAAATTAAACTTTTGTACTTGTACCCCTGTAGATATACCGTTAACTTCTTCACAACAAGCGGATTCTGTTTTTTAAAACTGACGAAAGCAGCTTCAGCCTGTGTTCCTGCTGATCAACAAGAAACAAACAGATCACGTTGTTGAAATAAATAGTCAGCATATCAAACAAGGCCGTGCAGTTTTAAGCACAAACACACTGTAGTGTACAGCAAGAATCAGATCTAACTGCTGAAACATAGTAGAGTGTATGCCAACATCGTGCTGTTTCAACAGGTAGTATAGTACATTTCACTGAGAACCACATCACGTTGCTTAAACAAGTAGTTTTGCTGTGTACACCAAGAATTAGATCGTGTTGTTTGAACCACACACATAATGTGTTGTGTAACAGGAACTACAAACAGACTCGCCACGCTAACTGCTACTCCTGTCTACAGCAGCTTGTCATGTTGCAAGCTACTACTCTTGTGCACAGCAGCTCGTCATGTTGCAACTCGAAACTCCCGTCCAAAGCAACTTGTCATGTTGCATGTTGAAACTCCCGTCCACAGCAGCTTGTCATGTTGCACGCTGCTATTCCTGTCCACAGCAGCTTGCCATCTTGCACGCTGCTACTTCCATCCAAAGCAGCTTGAAAGGAGCAGCAACGACTGCCTGCAGACTTTGCGCGTCACAAGCAGACGAGGAAGCAGCTCAACCCCAAGGTCAAGGCCATTCTGCAGCTGGCTCCAGCCAAGGTCAAGGCAAGATACTGAGGAGTTAAATCACGGCGGCAGTCTATTTCTGCAACGTGTGCCACATGGCGATGGACTTGCGCTGGTTGGTCAGCATCTCGTTCCAGTGGTTGAGCTCGTCGCCTGTGCGGCCGGCCCCCAGAATGCAGCGACCTAGGACGTCCCCGTGACCTATGAGGTCATGGTCGAGGACGCTGATTTCCAGGGTCACTTTGGGCAGCACCTCGGCAGGGACGTTGAAGGCCAGGGCCTCGTTCCACACCGGGTTGATGGAGCCCCGCCGCACGGAGGTCTTCTTCCGCTTGACCTTCTTGCCCTCCACCATCAGCGACACGCGCACGAACGGGTCTGGTTGCGAACAGAGAGAACGAAGGAGCGAGTTAGTGAATAAACGGGTGTTTGTTTGGTCAGCTAGTTGATCATTCGTTCCGCCGTTCCTTCGTTCGTTCATATTAGCGTCAGAACAAGAACAGGCACCGATGTTGTCACGCGTTTTCTTAAGGAAAAATTTAGGGCTCCAGTAAGGGCACAATATGACATTGAACCAATCTTCCAATACTAAGAAGTATAACTGGGTAAACGCCAATATTTTGTTACAACAGCTGAAGAATTTAAAGCCAGAGAAGCTATATATAGAATTGCCATAACAACACGCTGGGTCTAGGAGTAGTAGGGGGTAGTTGCCATAACAACCCGCAATCTAGAAGGTCAAAGCTCTGCTACCAATACAGAGGGTTGTGATGGGATTTCCCGTGAGGTGCGCATCCTTCTCTACATGCGACACCCGTTTACAGGGATGCTTTGGGTGGGGGGGGGTCTCTGGGCAACTCCGGTTTCCTCCCCCTTTCTATTGGCCAACCACCCTTTACCCCCACTCCACCATCTCCCTCGGGGATGCGTGCGTGTGTTCTCACCTGCAGCGGGCGTTGTGGAAGTCAGTTTCAGGTCCTTAGCTTTCATCAGCACCACGGTCAGGCGTTCCGCCGCCGGCAGGTAGCTGAGAGATATCAGAACTTCTCCGGACTCTCCAGCAATCTGAGAGACAGGAAAACGTTTAGAGTGGGTCTGGTAGACAGTGAGTAGGAGAGTGGGCATGGCGGACAGTGAGTAGGAGAGTGGTTGGCGGACAGTGAGTAGGAAAGTGGGTCTGGTAGACAGTGAGTAGGAGAGTGGGTCTGGCGGACAGCGAGTAGGAGAGTGGGCCTGGTAGACAGTGAGTAGGAGAGTGGGTCTGGCGGACAGTGAGTAGGAGTGTGGACCTGGGGGACAGTGAGTAGGAGAGTGGGTCTGCCGGACAGTGAGTAGGAGTGTGGGCATGGCGGACAGTGAGTAGGAGTGTGGACCTGGGGGACAGTGAGTAGGAGAGTGGGTCTGGGGGACAGTGAGTAGAGTGTGGACCTGGGGGACAGTGAGCAGGAGTGTGACACACAATAAGACCATAAAATACAACAACCTAGACGTTGTGGTGAACATTTTGTTTGCAGTCAGGAGGCTACAAGACAGGGAGAAAATTAATGGACTACGTTACATTTAAATAACACAGCAATAGGCCGACATAATAATTGTGCAGGATCATCCAACGATAGCAAGTTGTTTTCCGTAAAAAAAGGACTAAGGGGCCACTGTCTTCGACTGGTGTGGTGAACGCAGACACGACAAACAGCAGTGACCTTTCTATGTCGCTGAATGTCACACCACATCTCCACGCTGTTGCTGACGTCCACCTTGCTGAGATCTATCTCCACCTCGCCGATGGCGCTGTGCCGCGAGAACTTGTCGTAGTCGTACATGTGGAACGCCAGAACTTTCTCTCGCAGTTGTTCGAAGGCCACGGGGAATTTGAAGTACTCGTTATAGTACGGGTTGGTTGTCCGCCTTTTCACAGATGACTGGCGAACCCGCTCGTCCACGCTCGGCACAAGAGAGATGCGTACGTAAGGGTCGCTGAACGCGCCAACAGCTTCCGGTGGCGGGAGGTCCTGAGCTGTGGAGCGCATGCGCAATATGCATTGAATCTCAGCAAGAATGATCTATTCCTAAGCAAACTGTTGCGAATTCTTCCAAACTCTTACGGCCAAACTACAGACAAATATTTGGACAGCATGTTAGTATTTAGTGGTGATACAGTTTACATACGGTAAATTATACTTGTGTGCACCCTATGATTTATTGGATCTAACAGATTTCCGGAAGATAGGATACCAAATCTAAGTTCTTTCGCCGGCCTGAATAAGTCTGTTAAAATGTTGAGTCAGTAGATTCCAAGACGTGCAGCTACGCTCAGTTGGTATGATTATTACTGGCTATGCTTTAATGCTGTTGGTACCTGCAGGATTTGGAAGGTGTAAACGAAGTAAATGTTTAAAAAGTTTTGAGTCACACTCTATAGTGACTAAGTGAAAGGCTAGATAAAAGTTAGACAAAGATAATGGTACCTTCAATCAAGTGGACCACAAGGTCAGAGGTACGAAAATCGTACTTGAGACGCGTGTGCAAACGACCGTGACCCCCATCTAAAGAGGCCTGCTGTAGCACGATGTCCTTGCGAGGGTAAAGGTCAGGTCTTATGGCCCCTGTGGACGAATGCAGTAACTAATCAATGCAACGATTAGTGTGAACCTTTCAGTCTATTTCAGTTCATCACTTTGCTTTGTTCATGCGCACCCCTAGGACCAGATGACTGCATTATTTCATACATGAATGCAAAATTTAAACTATTTCCCCTTCTTTTATTGCTCTCATCTGTTTCTCTCTCTTTCAGGTGCACCTGCATGCACACATGTAGGCACGCAGTCTTACTGCCGACAACAAACTTCACACCAATACCTGTCGTAGCATAATTTGAATTTTATTTAATTGAAAGACGGAAAGGGTCGTGGTGTTAATTGCCTGAGAAATGACAATCAGTTGTCCCTACACGGCCTCATCAGAACTTGACACAGATTTTAAAATGTGCTTGTGTAATGCGCACGTCAGCTGGTGGGGAAGGGGCGTAATGTTGACTGATACCTGTGAATCTGTGTGTGTGTGTGTGTTTGTGTGTGTGTGTGAGGGAGGGTTCGCGCGCGCGAGTGAGAGAGAGGGAATGCACGAGAGAGGTGCCAGCAGACCCCCCCCCCCTGCATGCCGTCGGGGTGCGTCACGTTGAAAACGTCATCTGGAAACTCATTTCACAGTGCCCTGCAGCTGATGCCACATTGTGCAAGACGTCAATAGAGAATCGATTTTCATCTCTAACCTGCGGCCCTGTGAAATGTATGTGACGTTGACTAACACACAGCTTAACATACAGCTAAAGCCTAATAGTGGGAGTTTGGTGGGGGGGGGGAGGGAATCACATGGAAGACTTTTAATTCTTCACTTTATTGGCCAGTTACGATGATTTTTCATTGTTCTAGTTAAGAATCTCTTCCAAAATTTTATTATACATTATATTTTGTTAAATCACGGCTACTCCCCGCATTTGACAGATGACAAACATAAACCGAATTTTTAGATATTATTAACCAGCAGATACCAGGTACTTTGCTTTTCATAATGAATTACACCCAATTTTACTACAAATATTACAAATTTAACTTCAGTTTATTTTCTCTCACTGTGAAAGCACACGACTAGATGGTTATTATTTTGGAGGGACTGTTTTCACTTTGCAGTGATTTATTATGGAGAGGAATTTAAGGGGTTTGTGGGGTGGGGGGAATGACAATTACTATGATCTGCACTGAAACAAACAGCAGACTGAAAGATGCATAAGATGGCCAGTGCTTTAAGACAGTTTTATGTTTGGGAGATGGCTATGGAGCCTGCACGATGTTAAACCCCAGGATATAATCCTTGGCCACTGCTGGATTCAAACCAGCAACCTTTCACACGTAAGTCTGTAGCTCATAGTTACAAGCAGAAGGTCCTAACATAACGGAACAAAGATTGACGCATCACTCTTTCCTTGTGAGAAATTCTATGGCCACGATCCCTTTGTTTTTTCCAGTTCCCCAGCCCCCATTTTCTTGGCTGAAGGAAAATGTGTTCTCTCCTGTTTCCCTTTCTTTTTTTTTTTATCTTCCTCCCTGTTTTTCTTCCTTGTTCTTTCTGTTATAACAATCTGTTCTCCTACAGAATTCTCTCCCATTCACTAAGGTCGGCTGTCAGACGTCATGACCGGATTTGACCGCTGGCAAAGGTTCCCTTGGAAACCCTGAGCGAGAACTCACCAAAATTAGCCTCGAACACCAGGCTGTCCACGCTGGCGTCGCTGCGCGCGCTAATGGAGGAAGTGTCGTCAGTGAGAGGTTCGCTGCGCACGCTGCCACGCGACGGGGTGGACACTGATGATGACCGCGGCTGTACGGCGCGAGGCTCTCTCGTCACCTGGATCTCCTGGGAAAAAAAAAATGGAAGTGGAAGTACAGGCAAGGCTACAAGGATTCTTTGAAGAGAGTTCAGATCCCGTTCCGAGTCCACGTTATTTCCTGTGTACGTGTCACGTGTTTACTGCACCAACTGCCTACCTTCATGTGAAACTAACTGATGAATCAATCGGCGTAAAAAAGGCCCTTGCCCCATACCCAACCCTAAACAAAACCCCAGATAAAGAACAACATAACGCATACAAAGAATAGTTTATCGTCGATACACTCCAACAGTACAGAAAGTACTGCTATCAAAATAGATATTAAGCTCACGAGTTAAACATTAATAACCATAATTATTCGTAATACAGAAGTAAAAATATTGCTTATTGAGGAGGAAAAACCAAACTGTACACTTAACCTTAAAACCAAATTCTGAAGCACTTAAGAATTAAATTCCTTAATTCCCTATCTGTGCTGTATACACAGGGTATTTATGGCTGTCTTGTCTCTTGTCTTCCAGTTCTAACCTTGTAACTCATAACATCTGTATGCTAGTCCTGTCGTCTGCGTCATTACAGCTTTAACGCAGGAATGAAGGAATAAAATGCCTTGAAGCGATAACGATGCCATTACTAATAATAAGGACGACAAAAGCAAACGACGTACTAAAACATAGGACAGCCCATTAATGTAGCGAATATAGAGCATGCGGTTTTTAAAGTTCTAACGTTTCGATCCCTGCTGCCCGTGCTATGCGTTGCTGCCCGCACTCGCCTAGACCCGGCCGAGTCTTGCAGGAAAAGATGGTGAGAAGACGGAAAGCCCGCCATTACTGAGCTGCCTAGCTTTACGGATTGTCACGTCTGGCACCGATTTACCTCTGTGGGCAATTGCTCCCCGTACGTGAACGAACGACATCTCGTGCGCCGAGGTAGCTCCATAGTCTCAGCCTCGAAGCCTCAGAAGACTCGTTAAAAATTTGTAGCGCCTTCGACACAAACCTTCAGCTGTCTCGCCAACACGCCACACAGATTGAGATGGCGTTTACGTATCCAGGACACAGATTTCGTCTGCTACGATGACTCCAAAAAGAAAAAAACCCACCTCGCCCAGGCCTCGGTGGACCTGCAGCTTGGCGATGTGTGTGTGTGTGCTGAACGAAAAATGGCCACAACGTTGGCAGCGAAACTCACGGAACATCTCTGCCGACACTGGCAGGAAGCTGATACTGTGATTATCAATTAACCTTTCTGCTGTGAGTCAGACCCGCGCACAGATACATGTCACATCGCACGTGTGGGGCTGCTAAGTATGGAGCACACTGACATTGCGGCCTGTTAATGCACGCGCACAGTACGTCATGCTTCCAGGCACCTTCGTTTACAGTTCACTGCGTGCGTGCGTGCGTGGTGGATGTGTGTGTGTGTGTGTGGGATATTGTGTGCCAGTGCATGGGTGCGCTCGAACATAGGAGCATGGATGCACAGTCAGTCTATTTAAGCATACGCATGAATGGAGGCAAGCGCGTAAAAATTTACATGCGTTAATCGATTCCCTAGTAAAACAATTCCTATTCATCTAACTACCCATCCATCCATCTGTAAATAAATAATTTGTCTTCACCAAAGTGATATGGGAGCAAGTTGAACTGTCGCTGTGTGTTCTGACCTCGCTATAAAGCTAGAAAACAGGAACATACTTGCTATTGAATATGTTTTGATTTTGGTGAGCTCTATTCAGTACGCCCTTCATTAAGCACACAGACCCTGGGAAAGCTCCTTGTTTATATTCTGCATAATCTTCAAGGGATAAGCTTTAAGGAGCAGACAAAGCGACCGCGCAGATGCCTCGGGCTGTGCAAATATTTGCAGAAGCTTCTGATCACGAGTACATACATAACCACGTGCATTATGAGGTCCCGTCTTTTCCATTTCTGCACAGAGTGGGTCTACACAGGCACCTGAAGCTGTCGTAGCTAAAAGACAGTTCCAGGAACATAAATAGTTGTATTTTCATCCTGTTTGCATTCAATTAAGTGAGCGAAAGTAGTTGTCACATTTTGTATTAGGAAGGTTGTTTGTTTGAAGGCAAAGTGCTTCAACCTTCTTATGAGGCAGAATCAAGAGTGGGGATGCTTGGGGATTAGTGATGGACATGTTGGGGTGGGGGGGGGGCGGGCGGGGGAGAATGCTGAACTATCTGTTCTACACTTTAACAGTATTTCTCATAGAACCTTTACCCAGTTCAAACGTGAGGGGCATGTTGATTTCTTAAACTGCACATTCCCAAAGAAAAACGAAATTCCCCACATATATAAACATTGTTGGCAAAGGAAATTCTACACCATGAAAATACGAAAGAGTTTTATGAGGGCCAGTCAGAGGATGCCAAAATACATGTAGTACCTAGCGCCCACGTCTTCAACGCTCTTCTGGGGCACATGTTTACACACAGTACAACAATAAGGGAAGATCTTTAACTAGATTGTTTGAATAAATTCAAAAAAGCTTTAGCATCAATTTAAGTCATGCAGAATAAGATCAAAACAAAACGAAACAAAACAAAAACGAAGGAAGCTGTTTGGATGGATGGAAAGAAGAATGGCTGGCTGGCTGGCTGGATTGGTTATATGGATGGATAAGGTTTCATGTTTCTTTATTCCTCCCCCACGAGGGCAGGAGGAGAGTTACACATCATGTCCCACTGCGGTTCCCGAACACGGAGACCCACTAACCTTCATGGCAAGCGTGGCTATGATCTGTTGCCCACTTCCCGGTTTGGCGGAGCAAACCCTTATACACTTGAGGCAGAACATCGGGGTTTGAACCTGTGGCCCTTAGCTGCAGATCGAACTGCTGTCAGGGAAAGTCTTTCACTCTTCCGTCTCCTTCTTGTAGGTTACTTTCACACACTACCCTGTCTACATCTTTCATTCCGGGCACCACACACGTTAATTTGGAACATCGGTCAAGATTTCATTTGCTTGCACGTTAAATTTCAGATCACAGTATCCCAGCACTGTTATTGAATTCTGGCTTCCAAAGGAAATGTGTGTTATAAAACGAAATGATCATTTGTCCACGAAGTCTTGATCAGAATGAACAATGATGGATGCCTTAGGTTACCACCTGCATTAAATACAAAGTTTCTGTTTGGCAGGCGTATAAATAAAACACCAGCGCGACTTGTTTCAAACAGCTGTGTTGTCCCCGTCGCACAAGGAAGTGAGACACGCATAAGCACGTGGTCCCCAAATCAGGAAAACTTGTTCTGCACACGGCAGCTCTCTGGGTACGCTTTCTTCTGGGTGGTATGACGCCGTGAAAGAAAACAGACCCAGTCGCGGTTCTATTTAGTCTAAGAAACTCAAATAATTCACAGTCCAAGCGGTAAAGATATTTTGGTTGAGAGCAGACTGCAGCTTTTCGTTGAACTGGTTAGTTGTGAAAAGTGGACGTGTAACGTTGATCCCGTTGCTGAGATGTTCCGACGGGACGTAAGCCTACAATAATTCAATAATTTCAAATTTCCTCTGCACGAACGGGGAAGACTTTTAGCTTTAGAACACACGGAAGGCAAAGCTAGTCACACGTTTACACTCCAATATTTACACTGTTGCTGGTCGAGTCCCTCCTTGTTTTACACACACGGTTCTGTCCATAAAGAAAAAGAAATGTGTGTTCACAACATTCTTTTCACGGTAACAGTAACCGGCCAACACAGCATCCACCTGACTTCTCCACAAATAGCCTAAACAGACGACACCTTTCGTCCGAACTTGGGTGTAGATTCACACAGAACCACGAACAGTGCTCAGCTGCATACGAACCCTAGCAGCATCTTCGCGCTAGAGCAAACATCTGCAGTCGTTGGACTGCAGACAGAAGGGGATTTCTTTCTTGTTGGCCACTACAACCTCAAACCGCAGGTCACTCGGTATGACCGAACTCGATGAGAAACTTCAACGCACAGTTTTGCGCTGCCAAAGCAGTCTTGTATTAAGGCTACCTGCACTCTTGAAAGAACGTACTTCGTGTAGGTGGTGCACGTGTGTGCGGGTGTGTGAGGGAGGTTTGAACGGAAAACCAGCACACAACAGCTGTTGCCGACAGCTGGGAGACAGGCGCTGGTGGTTGTGGTTTGCACAGATCGAAATTATGTATGACATGTAAATTGCGTCCATAGCACACGGCCTCGTCATAGCTTCGATACGACTGTACTGCCCGCAAAGTCATGGCTCCAGCTGCGCCTGAAGCCTCAACAAATTCGTTAAACACCGAGCACTTAGGTAATATTACATATTAATATGATAGCTACGTATTTTACAGTTCCACTTTCTACACAGATGAGTTCCCGGCGAAATCAGGTGTTATCGTTTTAAAACAATATATATTTTAACGAGTGTTTTGCTCTCTATAAACTATTGCTCCGTTACAACAGTCAAAACGCTGTTCGTAAAGAGTTTTTTTTTAATTCTTCCTTGACGACTCTCTGATGTCCAGCAAAATTCGGTTGGAACTCATTTGAGTTCACTGTCATAATGAGGACCACCTAACAATGATGGACAAAGCGACGCCCACCCACAGTGCCAAACAGTTTGACCCCTACCCCAAAGTTCCAGACAGTTTGGACACACGTCTGTTGATCAGCTACTCAGATACGTTATTGCCCTGAAGAGAACTGCGTAGCATCGTGTTGTTCTAGTGCACTCGGCGGGGCCAAAATAGAGTCACTAGTGGCCTATGATGTCAACATGCAGCCACGACTAGTTCACAGCTTTGTGCCAACGGGGTGGGTAGCATTTGGATGACCATAAATGTCGTGTGACTGGCAAATATACTTAACATGGTGATCCCTATAAAAATACCAAACTAGCTATTATCGCACAGTAAAAAAATGACATTCACCCCCCCCCTTCCAAAAAATAATTCCCCTAAGGGGTAAAAGGTCATTAAAAAAAAGACTGCTTCTAAAATGGTCTGTCAACATCGATTTTTCTGTGTATAGGAAGCTTAATTTTACTGCAAACTCCAAAGCGTCAAGAAAGGCGGCCAATGCCGCAGGTAAAAATAACGGGATCTTTTTGATCCGTTCACTCCCGAACCACAGCTGTGTACACTGATGTGCAACAGCTGTCCACTGAACATCCCCCTTACACCCCGTGTATCAACACATGCACAAACTTGATATTCCACACCTAAACTCTAAATATAACTCCGATGCTCTGTCTCTATCGCTCAGTCTCTCAAAACGACTCGCGTTACGCGACATCCAGTCTCTCAGCATAACTCGAGTCCACCTGTCTGTAAACATACAGCTTCTCATTACAACTAACGCTTACTGCATCACGCAATCTGCTACTGTAATTCACGTCATCTGCACCATGGAATCTGTCACTACGATTCATGTTCACTGTCAATATCACAGTCCGTCGGTACAATTCAGGTTTACGGTCTGTTTCACACAGTCTGCCACTACCATCCCCGTTTACTGTATCAGTCTTCGACTACAGTTCATGTTCTCTGTTTCACACAGTCTATCACTGCTACTCACGTTCAATCTCTGGTTCGTCACTGATTCTTACAGCAATTCGTATTTACTCTTGTTCACGGTTGTTGTGAAATTGTTTTAAGGTGTGTAGCTGTCTTTAGATCCCTTACCATTTTCTCTCTCAGGATCAATTATCCACAGGGCTGTGAGGAAAGCCTACAGTCTCAGAAATAACGCTGGGTGTGGTTTAATTTAGGCTCACCACCACCACCTGCCCCCCCCACCACCAACCTGTTTGTATTCTGTGCACTAATTAATGCGACATTTGGCTCGCGTACACATTATGAAGCTGTCAGCTGGCCAATGGTGTTGTATAAAACGTAAGCGTGATTTTGGCGTACTAGGCATATTATTACGTGTAGCCATATGTTGCCATAAGTGTGGTTTTCGTACTGTCAACGATGACCTCGCTAAGGCATTTCCCGTGTGGACTAAATCAAATGCGGGACTTAAGAACCAGCTGGCCAGCTGCACGGAGCAGTTCTGGCTGCTTGAGAGATTTGAGCGGGGCCCAGTGGAACAAACGTCGAGCACTCTTGAAAGTGTAGCTTGATGGGTGTTTATGAATCTGTACTTTTCAGAAGCTTGTTACCTGATTATGTTGCACACTCATGATAAAACATTTTAGTCTTGTAGGGCACATTGCTCTGTTCCTCTGAAGCAAGTAGCTCTCCTCTCAGTGAAATTGATAAGCAGTACTGCCTAGGTGTGTAACTGGCTACATGCACAGCAATCGCCCCTGACCCCCACCCCACGTTTCTCTCTACTTCCGTCCTTTTTTCTCTCTCTCGCTTGCTTCCTCATTCGCTCTCACGCAACCACGAACGCAGGCTCAGCGTAGCCTACAGTATATTAATGCCCAAGCCGTTTGATGTTTGCCGTAATTGGTTGCTCAATATATTTGCTGCACACTCCGGTGGATTTCACGGCAATATGAGAAGAGATCAAAGTGAAAAGTTTAAAGAAACTAAAAAAAGCAAATCGTTTAATATCTAAACATATAAAAAGACAGCTAGATGACAATAACCTGAAAATTGTGATATCTGGAAGTTGAACCTTACTCCAATTAACTTGGACAACAAAATACATGATGCTCCAAAATACTGAAACAAAGACATATATTGTTATGATTCTTTATGCATCCAGAAGCCTACATAATAGGTTCTATCCAATGGTGCCTTTATTTCAGCAGTACCTAAATATACCTTTATGGTACATGCGTACCATACTATGGAAAGGTCCAGAATAACTGCAGAATGTGAGCATGAAATGCTTGTATCTTAGACAAAGCATCATATTAATAACTTATTTCACAATAACCATGTATGAGATGCTTGTAAAGTTTGAACTGGCAGTTCTAAGAAGCTATAGGTGCTTAAACAGTTTAGTTAAATGATTTACACCTCAATTTAACGATAATTATTTCCAATAGACGTACACACATGACATTTTCATATAGGTATTTCATTGTGAACGAGTAGACGAACAGCAACATTCCAGAGAAAAATGCTTGTGGAGGCTGAAGTTTACACAAAGGGATATGTGAACGAGAGAAGGAAACTGATGGATGTAAAAATACGAAACATTATCATATAGACATTTGTACCTAGTGAAAGCGGAGAAAATCTCACACCAAAATTTGACAAGTAGCATTAATATTCAAAGTTAAAACGATCATATGATGAGCATAATCGATGGAAACGTCTGCTTTACAATTTGACTTGTAACAATTTTTGTAGTGGTTTTCTTGTGTCTAACGCGAGAGCACAAGTGGCCTATTTATATCACTGGCAGGGTTATACCTTAGCAAGCTGCTTAGGAACTACACTTGGAAAGGCATGCCTGCCAATTATTCGACGGATGAACAGAAGGAGAAAGGGACCAGTTAGAATCAGCTAATGTCGTCTTTCCCGTCTGGCAGCCGAGGACGAAACACCTTCATCAGCGTCTAATCTCCATACCGTCTTGTAAGCCATTGATGATGTCACACTTCAACAGACGTACTGCTCCCAGAGGACCGCTGGTCATCGTCTGGTGTTAAGGGTTGGGACCGAGCAATCAGCATGAAGAGAGAAAAGACTTGCTAGACGGCCCCAGCGGAATTAAAGCTTCCCCTTTCATACATACACATAGATATCGGCACCTATACAGGCACAGACTTACTGGCTGAAGCCGCCTCGGTGGTCTAGTGATTAAGGCGTCCTCTTCCGAGGCGGGAGGTCAGTGATTCGCATCCCGGCCGTCATACCCAAGACTTCAAACTTGACAATCTAGTGGCTGCCCTGCCAGACGCTTGGCACTGTAGGGAACAGTACTAGGACTGGTTGGCCCGGGGTCAGTATAACGTGACTGGGTGGGACTGAGGCCCGTGTTGTGACACAGGGGAACTGAACCAAGCTACAAATGAATCCCAGACAAGAATCGACGTTTCGTGGCGTTACCCCTTCGTCAGGACAACACAAACAGATACAGACCCCAAACAGATACAGACCCAAACAGGTACAGACCCCAAACAGGTACAGACCCCAAACAGATACAGACCCCAAACAGATACAGACCCCAAACAGATACAGACCCCAAACAGGTACTTAGCTGAGGGAAGCTGCAAGTAGATCGCGGGTCGATACTGCTTGGAAAGGAGTGCCTGAACAACATTCAAATGGTGACCTGTAAGGGAGGTCGTGCGTGTAGCCAATCAGATCACGACCTTTCTCTGCAGTTGGAGACAATGGTGGGTAGGATAGGAGGAGAAAGGGTGAGGGGTTACAGGACGGACGGTGGGAAGTGGGGAGGGTAGGCGGAGGTTAATTACAGAGAATGTGAGTTTTTAAAGGAACTATGGGGATTAAAAAAATAAAAGTAAACAAGAGAGAAATAAACAAATTGTAGATTTAAAAGAAGGTTCATGGAGGTTGTTAAAAGAGGGAAAGAGAGAGAAACAATAAGTGGAGGAAAAGCAAGAGATGATCTAGGTGAGGGGGTAAAAAGAGCCGAGGAAGGAGGGGAGAGGGGTGTAGCAGGGTATAGGAGAAAGAGAGTTCGATGTTTTAGGTTCAGTCCTGTGGGTGCCATAGTGGCGAAGTGGTAAATGAAATAGGAATCACCATTCATTGGACAAATGACACAGACCCTCGTGATGTCTAAATTGTGTGGGGTGTGGTGAAATGTTGTGGGACTTGGTACGTCTGTTCTGTTTGGTGTCTGCTAAATGTTCTTTCAAGCGGCCGATTAGTGCGCGCTCTCTCACCAATGTAGAGTGGGGCAGATGGCGCAGACTGTTTTCGTTCGTGCAGGTGAAGTGGCGCTAAGTAGTTTTAGGTGTGTGAAGTTTTGTGGCTGTGTTGTGAATAATGATAACAACAATAACAATAATAATAATAACAACAATTCTTTATTAATCTCCACGCTGAGACATTCCTTCATGGTCGCCCCTAGTGAAGCGCCCTTGTGGGTCGGGCGGGATTTGAACTCTGGCCACCCAGGTGTTAAGGTAAGGGGAAGTATTGCAGTGGGGAACATTGCACGCGGTGGAGCCAGTGGTTGGGTGGAAGGCGGTGGACGTATTTAGTGTGGACCACACTAAGAAAGGGGGTTTGTTGAAGAAGTGGAGTTTGGATTTGGAAAGTAGGTGCCGGTTGGAAAGGAGGGTTCTACGTACAGGCAGGATGTGAGGGTGGTGGATCAATACAGCAATCGGCTGAGGCTCTGTGTGTCTGGGGTGTGTGGTTGAGTTGGAGGATAAGTTTGCGTGGTGTGGCGGTGGCGGGATTTCGCTTAGCACAGTGCAAAACGTCCCTCCAGCACTCGGAGCCTGAGCTGCCAACCTCTTTGTTATTTCTTTTTAACAAGATGCGGCCGCTTCTGGCGCTATTCAAGAAGGCACCTCAGTCTCTTTTTTTTGTGAAATCGCACAGGACATGTGTTTCACTGACACAATGCACACAGATTGATGACACTTGAGCCGTATCAACCTCTCTCCCTCTCTCTCTCCTTCTCCTTATTTCTGCCATTTTACCTGTCTCGGCGTGTATAATTACATTCTCATTCTTATGTCAAAAGGAAAAAAAAGGAAGGCAAGAAAGACAGAAAGATAGATATTTAGATAGAAGTAAAGAACGAAAGAAATATAAAATAGAAGAGCAATCATGAAAAAAATGAAGGCAAAAGAGGGACATTAAGACATGCATTTGATGCTCCAGGGTTAGGCATTTGTTAAATATTCAGACAGTTACAACAAAGGATATCGAACTCCAGCAGGAAGCAGCACGCATTTACTACTGTTACAGTCATAACAAAACAAAACAGCCATTAACAAGAACAATTAACAAACTAGAAGAAATAACATCGAAAGAAAGGTATAACTTCTACTGAATTTGTTCAAAGTATTCTAAGATTAAAGCGATAACAATCCCTGCTGTAACAGAAGGCCTAGTCGTAACTATTACCATCATCACCCAACACAAAACACAACTCAGCCACGTGACAGAAAGTTCTGCGAGTAGCCCAGGACGAACACAAGCACATGGGGGGGGGGAGGGGTGGGTAGCACGTGAACAAAAAGTCAGCCTACCTGCGAGCCTGAAGATACGGACATGACAGACACCGGCTTGTAGTCCCCAATAGCCTCGTAGCTGCCCGAGCCGCGACACAGGTCAATGCGCCGCGAGCAGTGACGACGGTAGAAGATGTAGACGAGGAGGGCGGCGATGAGGGTGGCTACCGCAGCAGAGGCGCACCCCGCCCCCAGCACGAGCGTCGACACCATGGCGAGGCTGGTGGACAGACAGCACGGCGTTCTTAGCGTCGCCATAGCAACGCAGGTACTGTAGGTGGCGTCGGATTACTGTGCGGGTGATCAAGATAAGGGGGAAGGAGTGGGGAGCGTTATCGTTTAACGTCAAGTCAGAAACGAAGACTGTCATGACGGGGGAGGGGTGGGTGGGGGAAAGAGGAAGAGGGCGGTGAAGAGTGTTAGGGTTGAGAAGGGGGAGGGGTGGAGAGGGAAGAACCAGAGTCCCCGGAGAAAATCGCCCGACTGCCAGCCCAGGGAACAGACGCCACATACAGAGAAAGTACATGCATTGGACACAAGATCCGAACCCACAACCCTCTTTTTTGGTATCAAGCAAGCGTTGCTGCAGAGAGAGAGAGAGAGAGAGCGATGATGATGATGATGATGATGATGATGATGATGATGATGAAAAGACAACGAAGACGATGATTTTTTTTAAAGGGAGGAGGTAGTTTTGATTAAACCAAACAGCAGCAGGCACCATTTGTCTATGTGACAAATCTGGTTGGCTACAGGTGCGAAAAGCACGTGAGCATCAAACACACACAAACACATTTATAAAGTTAATAGACAGAGCACCTATGTCAACATTTAATGACGGCTACCAAGAACCGGGGTTAATAACAAAGGACACAGACGCACGACAAGGACAGCATGTTATCCCAGGTATTTTCCTCTGTTAGGTAATCTCACAATCTCACCTGGCATTCTGTCTCATAATCTCACGTGGCATGCTACTAAATAACTCAGATATTACTTTGATATTGATTTTGCACTCATAACCATTATAGGATCTGCTAAAGAAAGTCTGACCATCTGGTTTTATTATTTACACGCACGCACGCACGCACGCACGCACGCACGCACGCACGCACGCACGCACGCACGCACAAACACACAAACAAAAAAACAAGCAGCACATACGTAGTGGCGTACACGGCAGCATGCCTTGAAAAGAAAAAGACGTCAGCTAGATAGATTCATCACCGTACGTGACCCACAATATATGGGGGCTCATCCGACAGAGGGCGCTACATCTGCAAGCCCTCGACAGTCAGCACTCAGACGCATCTCTGAGGACGCTGCGCCCCCTACTGTTCAGCTCCCCCCACCACCTTTTCGCTTTCAAATTACAGACAAGTTGCTCCTGACAGCGCATGCACATACTAGTTAGCAGTTGGCTGTCGTCTTTTTTCTTCACAATAACATCAATTAGGGAAAAGAAAATTGCGCACAAAACGAAATATGTTAACAACCACTGCTTCTTTCTGACCTCTGTTCTCCATCGCCGGTAGTTTGAAAGTTCCCTCCCTTTCTGTTCTCTCTCATCCTCTCCTTTCGTTCCACAAGGTTATGTTTAAAGGCGTTTGCAGGCGCCGTGCGAAATGCGCGTTTGGATAAAGAGAAAACGCAGGCATGTGGTAAATGCCGATTTCCTTCAGAATACCGCTCACTAGGGAACAGGAAATTGTGCACGAAACTTGATTTTCAGCAGCCATTGCTCTTTCTCTACCCCCTTTCCCGTCATCGTCTATGTTTCTGCATTTTCTTTCTATTTTTCTATCTTCCCTCATTCTTTCATGGAGCTGTAAGCCATTGTCTTTCTCCGAATCCTTTCCGTCTCATCTATGTTTCCGCGTGTTCTCTCCATTTTCATATCTTCTCTCATTCTTTCTTGAAGCTGCGAGTCATGTTTTCGGCACTTTCTTTCGCTGTACGAAAACGTGTGATGCGTTTCGGCGTAAACACATCTTTGGGCACGGATTGGGTTGGAATCATATATTAAAACGTGTACATGTTCCGATAAACATGAGCGCTTGCGTGTGGGGTCTGTGCACGTTTGCGTGGGCGCGTGCGAGTGTGTACGTAGAAATGCACGCACACGCGCATCCTTGGCCTCCTGGGAGAACAAAAGTGGAGGGCCAGGGCAGGGTGGGAGTGAGAGACGGGCGCAGTCAATATTCGATCGGCACAGAAACAGTGAGATCGGCGCGACCGCCAAGAAAACAGGCCTCCACTCGGCTTCACTGAAGCCACAATGTCTGCGGTCGTCACAGCCCGCCAGCGACCGCGTGATTTTTAAATAAATGCGAGCCTCGTCAGCTATTCTCAAAATGCGTCCCATCTTATCTGTTGCGTTTGTTTTCAATTCGCGTTACAGTAAACCATACAAAGAAGAGAAGCAGAAGATCATGTACTTGTGGTATATCATTTTAAAATAAAAACATGCATCCCGATAGGATTATCGGGCCAGATGGCAGATACACTCACGTACACTGTAACTCTCAGTTACGATAAGAAAAATTTATGTTTATTTGCCTGCGTCGAAATACTTTGTAGCTATTTAAAAATCTCTCTGGGTGTGTGTGTGTGTGTTTGTGTGTGTGTGTGTATTCAGTGATCTTAGAGGTAAAGTTCGAATAGAAACACACACACATACACAAAACTATTGCAGAGATGGCAGGACCTTTTTTTAAATTTTTTTTTTAGCACAGCCACTCAGCTTCCCGTCAAGCTCATTCCGAAAACGCCTCATGAGTCGCGTCTGACAGTTGCTCTACGGATCTCAAGAATTACGACACACGAAAATGTCTTTTCTGACAGATCCTGAAAGCACAGAAACAAAGGACAGAAAAGCAAGGGCTCTGCCAAAATTAAACAACTTCGACTCCTCTGGAACTCAGTTCAGTGTTCTTGTTTTGCTTTCCTTGTGCCAAAAAAGCGCATTACGTCATCACTGGCCCTGGCACACGTTATCGATCAGTGCGCCCCCTATCCCGTCTGATCTTTATCACCGGAGAACAACAACACTCTTCACAGCTCTCGGCTCTTCCACCACCCTAAGACTATGTCGTCGTAAAACGCGTGGCCTCCCTTTTTATGTGGCTGTTGTGACTTTTTTTCCACTGGCGGTGTGCAACGTTAGTGACCGCGACTGGGTCCTCTGGCGACCTGTAAAACAGTTCTGTATTTGAAAATGTTTATTTTCACGTTTTATTCTTTCTTGACAGAACTTCTAATCAATAATAAAGGACATGACCTCCACACCATGTTGTTCCCCTTTATGTATCCCGTAAGTTATTAATATATCTTGTTGTTCACGTGCCCAGAAAGAAGCCCAGTTAAGAGCTTTTTATTTTAGGGTTAAATCGAAGACTAAGGCATTTAACGTTGACAATATGAATACTTTGCTGGGGACCCCTGAGGGTCGCTTGGCACCGAAATAAATCGCTGGCCTCGTTTTAGTAAAGAATTGGCAATGTATAATTTATTCTATAATTATAGAATTCGTTCTTTAGTTATATAATTCAATCTATATTTATAAATGAATTCTGTAGATATAGAATTTATTTTTAGTTATAGAATTCAATAAAATTCATTTTTTAGTTATAGAATTCATTCTATTGTTATAACATTCATTCTATAATTATAACTAATTTTTTTAGTTATAGAATGAATACTTTAGTTATAGAACTAATTCTTTAGCAATAGAATGAATTCTATACTTATAGAATCCAATTCTTTATATACCATGAGCATTATACCCATTCCCCTCTTGAGGCCCCATATAAAAGTACCTACCTACCCCGCAGATGTGCCCGTTTAAGAAAAGAGTAAACGCGCTTGCATTTCCAGTAATCACAAATGCCAATTCCCCTCTTTGGATGCACGCGCATTGTCGGGCAGTGGCGACAAGACAGTTATGTAATGTCAGACATCGTGACAGTTGAAGCATATAGTCCTACGTTAGCGTGCGAGGGGTCTGACGTTGGCACACTGCGAGAGATTGAACTGGATCACCCCTCGGTGTACCGACACTCCAGGCTCTGTATTCGAGAACCAAACCACAAACGTTGAACAATTCAGGTGTTTCGCCGCGCGCCCAGTATCGATTAGTCATCGCACTTTGCAGGCGTCGCATCTCAAATGTTTCTCCACGTAATGTTCCGATTGTTTTCTCAAATGTCAACGTGCAGCGCGTTTGAATACTCGGCGTGTCATTTAACCACTGAATAAAATCCATTTTGTAGCAACTCAAGACAAACGGATGGCGACCAACGAATCAGTATTTCAGAAAAAATTGGATCGCAGTATTATCTTGGCTATGACAACGCGTGGTTACATGTCAAGCAGTGAAAACGGACAATAGCAAAAGCATATCCAAATGAATGTTAAATAATTTTTGTAACTAGACGATACCATGCTGTCATCGTTATAGTCTTTAAAAAAAAGTAAGGCGAAGAAATACATACAAGCTAGAAAACCAAACGAGTCTGAAAGAAATTGAAAACAAACAAAACAGACAAATAACCAGTTTCAGCTCTTCAGAAATGGATAGGGACAAAAGGTCGGTTGGTTGGTTGGTTGACAAAAGGTCTTGCCACCAGCACACCGATAATGCACCCTTAATTCTGTATTTATCATCAGTTGATCCACACTTTTCTCATCGTTCAATGGACTAATAGTAATTTATTTTATGCAGTGATCGTTGAACAGAATTTTAAAACGTATCCAGATATGTGTTGCTTTTCAATTATTGCTTCATTCATGTGATATGAGTAGAAGTGGAAACCTGCAATTTGTCTGATTATTTCTGCTAACATTCCTTTGTTGTTCTCTCCCTTTGGAACCGTGTCGTCATGGTCGTGATCTAAAAATAGGCCAGCGGCCTCACCGGGCCATGACACGAAAAGCAGTGACAATGTGGTTCCAGGCACGCAGTTCTTGGACACATATCAACAATTAAAAAATGTATAGAGTTTGATGAACCTGTTGTAGCCGCTAGCCGGCTAATATATAATTAAGGCACTTGCGTAAAAAAAAGCTTTTACTATGGTTCAGATTAGTCGGTTATAACTTGGTTCATAAGAAATCGATCGATCGATCGATCGAGTGAGTGATCGAGTAAGCGCATGCCTGGGAGCATGCCAGACGTAACCCTGTGCCCGACTGCATTTTCATGTAGGTCTGCGAGTAAAGCGAGCAAAGTTGCCCGCGTTAACAAAAAAAATCATCGCGTTTTACTTGAACGCATCTGCATGACAAGTAGAGTAGAGGACGACAGATACACAGAAAATTAGAATAGTTTTGAGGAAAGCTAAAGAAACCTAAAGAAAGGTAAAGTACACCGAGGTCTCTCTTGGATTACAGCGATGGCGGGATGGTTGATTGGTTATTTTCCAGGGACAGTGCTTCCAACTCGCGGCGATTTTGCACCGCTGGCGGCTGGCGGTAAAGGCGATGGCACACGACTCCAGTGCGTCGGGTTCGTCATACCAGCTGTTGGGTGAAGTACTGCTGCAGTAGTGCGACTTTACATCTTGGCACGACATGCTGCGGGAACTTGTCTGGGCTTAATTATTGTGTCTGACAGATGCAAATCTCCGTGAAGTTAGTGACTTAAGTTGTTGCGACATTAGTAGATGTTATAGTTACTGTCGGGACTGTTTTCCGTGCCAGTGATCTGTGTGCTGTCACCATCCTGTGCTAATGCGTAACTGACGTTACATAATTGAAAGAGTGGAATCTTCTTTGGCATACCATCCTGCCACGTGCGCATAACTATCAAGTTCACTTCGAATGTTAGCAGAACTGACGAACGAAATTTCAATATTTGGATATGTCCTAGCAGCTGCTGTGCTGCACATTACTTGAATCTGAAGGAATCGTCTCCACACTGCATACTTCACCTCCCACCCAACCCCATCAACTCGGCCTTTTCTGTGTGGTGTGCCACAGAATCTCCAGTCAGTTTCAAGCAGACCTTTTTGCGTCAGACTTGGCCTTTGAATTCCCAACGGACTGTTAAACTGATTTTTAATCCTACACCATCCGAAAATGTGCAGCTCATAAATGACAATGCCAGTCGATGCAGCATGTCACATAGTTCCTCTATTACATGTTGCAGCCACCTTCATGCTGCAACTTGTTGCTAACAACCGTATACGACTTCCGCTTGTGGTCGTTCTGGGAATGTTTGGGAACAGAGTATAACATCCTGTTTGTTCCGGTGAGCGGTCATAATTGTCTCGTTTGCTCTTCCGGGGAAAAAAATTGCACAAGATGAGTCTTAAGTGGAAATTGATCATCAACATTTGCAGACCCAAGATTATTCTAAATAAATGTAGAAAGACCTTACTTCATAGGGCTGGGGCCACGCGCGCGGATTGTACGTATAGTATAACAATATGCGTGCCATCTGTAGGTAACAGAGATGTTCAGCGTACTGTTAGAGTACAGTTTGGGAGAGGACATTGGACATATGAAAGGTCTGGGAACTAACCTTAAGACAGACAGACACTAGTGAGGCCAGACACATCCTTTTTAGCCGATCAGCACTCAATTAACCATACACACAGAAGTCATAGCTCCAAACATGCACTGTCCACGGGGGCCACAGAGTGGGCATATGCCAATCACAATCACACGTGCAGTTCGTGGGAATCCGACACTCGACACTTAGGTTAGGTATATAAACCCTGGTGGGGGTTAGACACAATATAGAGGTTCCGACTGATGAAGGTAGCTAGGTCGACGAATGGCGAGATAGAAGGGAAGGTGAAATTTATTCGAAGTGTTCTTGGTATTGTGGAAGGTGACGTCTGTTGAACTGCAGAGCTCAGATGTTGTTTGGTGTATAATGAGAAGGGAGCCCTAATGGCTGGTTACACAGAGCATGTCAAATAAAGGAACTGAACTGCAAAGTACTTGTGGTCTTCTCTATGCAACGGTGACTGAGACGGTCATGCTACATCGTCTTTCTGGTATCATGACAATGTGACAATAGATTATTTCAGTTACGCTATTCTATTATAGATATATTGGTTGTATTGACAATAGTGCACATGCATCAGCCATCAACCGAATAAAATAATATACATTACTCAAAGCTATCACTCACTAAAATATTGTAACTGACGTAACATTTTCAATTCAGTGAATCTAACGCCTTATACAGAGCTAAAGGTACACGCTAGGATACCGTTTTCACATTATCATGTCCTTCGATGTTCCAGGTAATTGCCAAAAATTTGACAAAATTCCTGCATGGCTTTTCTTATAAAAATCAATGTCAAAAGTTATGCAGAACAAAGATAAATTTTCAAGTAATTTTTGCTTCAGGCACAAGACGGCTGCCACTCGTATGACAGCCAACCTGCAGCAAAAAAAGCTGTTTTTTGAAACAACAGCTATTGGGTAAATAAATGACCAAACAATCATGTTTGTGGCAGTATATTTTAAAATTGTCTTGTAAGGAGGAGCTTACTTGGAGTTTCCCTGTTCGATTTTGAGGGATGGCGGCCGAATGTGAATACAAATAGAATTCATCGGGAAGCGTTCGGGAGCATTGACTACCAAAATTGTATTTATATATATATATATTGTATACAGTGAGCCAAAACTGACCTGATCACGGCCCTTTCGACCCTTAACGACGTTTCGAAATCCAGAATACTCCTCGGTAGCTAGACTTTTGGTCCTTGGTGTTAAACCTGCTTGACCTGTGGTTGAAAGTTGAAGGTGTGTCATGTGAGACACGGTGACACCTGGCCCCGTATGCATGTAAACAGTATTAAATTTATCCCTGAATAGCCACTATTCGGGAACAGCTACTCGTTTCTTGTACCGGGATAAAATTCGGTATTTGCAAGGCCGGAATAGGGAAGGAATACCTATTCAACGAGTTCTTATTTTTGAAGACGGCGGGAATTCCTCCTTGAGAGCGCATGCGCAGTAGTCAGCATTTCAGTTCTCTGTAATCACTGTGCTGGGAGAAAAGAATCCCCAAACCAAACTGGTCTAGCACAACCAGCAGTGAGGTTGAAATTCTGCTTGAAGAACGGGTAGCCGCGGGACCTGCGTTGTCGGGTGCAGTCACCATGACAATCACTGTAAAAACAAAAGCCTTAACTTGGAGCAAAATAGCAGACTGCGTGTCAGCAGGCGGCGTGACCTTGACCTGTAGCAGTGGGGGTCACCGCCATGCCGATTCACAACTTCTATGCCAACTTCATCTACAATGTCTACAATGTCAGCTCTTCGTTATATATATATATGTGTGTGTGTGTAAAAGTATTCTGATATATGTCTAAATAAGAATAAGTCAGCTATTCGGTTGTGTAGCGTACGAGGCCTGGATCGACAAAGCACCAAGAGATATCGACAAAGCACAAAGAGATATCGACAAAGCACAAAGAGATATCGACAAAGCACAAAGAGATATCGACAAAGCACCAAGAGATATCGACAAAGCACCAAGTGATCGATCGTTTTACTTGAGTTTCATGAAGCCAGCTTCTGTTTTTTTTTGCTGTTACGTAGCACCACCTCAAACTGTCACAAACTCATTAATTAAACGCACGGATGCCACAGGTGCAACTGGCTTTCACGCTTTAGAGAAGACCGCTCAGTCGGCAAAATCTGTGATGCATGTTGCCAGGGTACCGTAACTGTATCTGTTAAAATGGTACTAAAGCATTCGACTGTCATTACAAACAAAACACCACCACCACCACCACAGTAACTACTACTTCTTGAACAACTTCTTCAACAACAGAAACAAATAGTACTACTACTAAATATATATTGCAACGATAATTTATAAGCATGAGATGTTTATCCCAGCGAGAGAGAAGGATGGTCGGTAAACAGGTTCACAATATTTGTAAGCCGCAGTTGTGACAGCGCGATTTTCAGGTCACATTATTCGTTCGCTTACTGTAACGCTGTTTGCTGCTTGTCCAGTATTGCCTATCGTTGAATGGCTTCATCAATCGATTTCATGCTTGTCCGCTGTGGCTAAGTACTATGGTGTTTCCTCGTTATGACCAATGAAACTAAACCGTTGCTGGCTTACTGCTGCTCCACCGGCTGTTGTTTTGCAAGACTGCAGCAAGTGGACCGCAGAAGACAGTTGCAGCATGATTCTGACCACAGTCGTCATCGGCATCCCGCTGTTTGCCGTTTCACTTGTGGCTGCGGCTGTAGGTCTGTGTGTGGGCGTTCGACATTCGCCGGTCCCCTGCTGCATCGCCCACGACCCCAAGCTTCCCCACTCCCCTGTTTGTCCGTACAATTTTCTGACCAAAGTCTGCAAAATCGTAAAGTTATTTCCCCTACCCCCCCCCCTCCCACGACAAACCGCACAACAAACAAACATAAAACTGACCGCTATAAGAAGGAAAGGCATTCAACAAAATTTTGGGTCACGTGACAAACGGGTCCCAGTAGAGCTAGACTGCGGGGTAGGTACTCACCGATGATTACAGCAACGACCATTTCGATGTCAGGGAGCATCTTGGAAGGCATAACGGTAGCTTTGAAACCCACTGCGGGAGGAAAACCAGCAGGACCTTGGCCAGTTGGGCTGGGTGGAGGACTTCAGGTGTCAATCTTCCTACAACTACTGGCGAGGCTACGCGCAGCGTGGCTAGAAAGGCCCACACAGGGAAGCCATGTTCGCTCACGTGCGCCAGTGGTCGGGCTTTGCCTGCCAAGACTTAGCCGGCCTCTTACAAGTGGTGCAGTATTTTTTCTCCCCCTCCTACACCCTCCTCTGACCTCTCTCTCTCTCCCCCTCCCTGAAACGACCAGGCTTCTGTCGTCAGTCGTTTCGCTCCGTGAGATCGATAACGATAATTCGAGACCAGGCTCTCCGACCTGCCGGACAGAGTGAAGGAAGACGCCCTCTCTAACTACCCCCTCCTTTTCCCGGTCGCTCACAACACCTTCCCTGCCCAATTCGATTTTACTGTTGGTCTGTACATGTACAGAAGACTTCGTCTGTACATGTACAGAAGACTTGTCCGTTTTCGGTTTGCACTGAAAACATGGGCGAAGGAAAACGCGATGAGGGTCAGAACAAATCATGAAGTGCGATGCATAACAGCACCCCCTGCCTAAAAATGCACAGCATGCGGCTTATAGGATTTACACACTGCAGGACATTTAGGTCAGAGTGAACTTTAGCATCTACCGCACAGACGAACAAACCACAGTATACAGGTTAACCTGCGGTGTGAGGGGCAGTGCAAACTTTAGCATGCAAAGTATTTGTAAGACAACTTTAGCATACAATATGTAAAATGTTCAGGAAACCGCATCGTGCAATGTATTGGGAAGTACTACACTTAGCCAACGGTATGCAGCAGACAACTAAAGCCTGCGATGAACAACCTTGACAACGCCGTGAGTGGACCAATAAACACTCAAGCGTACCGTGTTTAGGGCAACAAACTGCATCAGGCAATGTATAGTTCCGCACTGACACTGGAATCTCGTGAATAGGGCCAGCACTTTGCCGTATACAATGTTTAGTTTCAAACAACCTTAAGGTCAGAAAAGCTTTGGTACAACATCTAAGGCCAAATAAACTTAAATATGCAAGGGATAGATTAGACGAAACTTTGCCATGCAGTGGACACAAAAAACCCTCCAGCATGTATCATGTATAGGTCAAAGCGAGCAAATGTTAGCATGGCCGTTGTAGGATTATGTTGTAAGGAACTTAGCGTGCAATGAATATATTTGGGTCAGAATATGTAAAGGTCATGCGATGTAAGGTCATAGAAATTTTACTTGAATAGCAAAGTAAGAAGGCCTATAAAAGAAAAGAATTTCAAATTTCAGTGTCTTTAAATTAGGAGTAATTTTTTTTCGTGAATGTGGGTTATACAGTGTATAAGGAATTTCTTTTTGCACAGAGCTATGGACGTAGGCGGCGCGAAATGGCTTCCTTGGGAGCAGAGCCAGTTTGCTGGCGGTCATAGCAGCGTCTGGGCAGCTTTGCTGCAGCCCGGAGTGGAGGACGTGAAACTTATAAGCGCCATCTCCTAGATTGATCGATCGATCGTGTGATCGATGGCAAAATGCTGATTAATTCTTCATGCTCGCAAAAAATTACTGATGGCTATACTAATAATAATTCACAAAACGAGCTTTTGAAGTCGTGGTTTTGAAATCTGCTTAAATAGCACGGACTTCACGGACGCGATAGTTTGAAACACTGATTAGAGCATATGCGGCTCAAGCGAAGAGAAGTAACCGAGATGTAAGGGCGGTAAGCTCGTGTGATTGGCCTCCCTTGAATTTGGCAGCCGATAAATAGCATAAAGTGCAATGATGTGCAACTGATTTAGAATAACTTTTACGCTGCTATATTGAAAATAAACATTAGTAAGTAATAAAAAATGAATAGTTTCTACAGTGCGAATATGCAGAGATAAGACTTTTCTATTTTTGTATAGCAGATTACTGTAACAGCTCCGTAAGGCAACTTCGCGTAAAAGTCTATAATTCCTCTACAGAAAATTTGGTTTGGTGGGGTGGATGCGTAGGTGGGTGAGAGACAAACGATTTTTTCTTCTGATTCTTAATTTAATATTTTAAAATCATATCCTAGGGTTATGTCTGCGCTTGTTCTCTGGAAGTTTAATTTTCTGCAAGGAAAGTTGCGTTTTCTATGTCTTTTTCATATCTTTGTTTTTTCCTGTATCAGGGTACTGGGTAGGCATGGATGTCCTTGACCCTCGTTGTTTTCAGTTATTCAATCTAGAATTCAGATCTATTGACTCTGTAGATGTATGTAATTCTTTTCGCGTACTAGTGAAATTTGTATGCGCTATAGTAGACGCACTTAATATACTGTAAATATATATCTATATAAACTTGGAGGTTTGTGAAAATCGTTTCTTTAAAGTTTTGTTAGCGTAATGAGAAACATAATCAGTCATTGTTGAGCTGCTTTAAAAGGAATGTTAATTACCCAGACCCCCTTTCAAGATTTCCAGGACAGTAACTTTTTTTTTTTTTTGTAAGTGCCACCAATCCCAGTTTACGAATGAACGGGATTAAATGCAGAGAGATTTCCGATACCTGGAACTTCATTTTGTTTGTCGATGTCAAGATTCTTGCTCTGCAAAGGGAATGAAATCATTTGTTTTCGAGTTTTAAGCTGCTCGTTCCCCGTGCCAGGTAGAAACGTGTTGTTGCGCCCTAAGATTTATTTTTAAAAAAATACCATTCCGTTTCACTTTGTATACATATATACCTCTCTTCAAGTGCCAGACCATGTGGAATTTGTAGCGTGTTGACATAAATTTGTAGAAAGGTTTAAATATCTTTCGTTTCCATATTCTCTTGTTGAAATGTATCACAGCATATGGCTAAATGCACAGAAATTCTTGATATATATATATATAACCAAATATTTTATACAAAATTCCTGTGTGCCTATTACGGAGGTAACTTTTTCAGGGTCATTGTAGGTAGAAAGTTTGTTGTAT
>SMGT01007521.1:55450-85939 GCA_004794575.1 Lanistes nyassanus
GTTCCCCGTGCCAGGTAGAAACGTGTCGTTGCGCCCTAAGATTTATTTTTAAAAAATACCATTCCGTTTCACTTTGTATATATATATATATACCTCTCTTCAAGTGCCAGACCATGTGGAATTTGTAGCGTGTTGACATAAATTTGTAGAAAGGTATAAATATCTTTCGTTTCCATATTCTCTTGTTTAAATGTATCACAGCATATGGCTAAATGCACAGAAATTCTTGATATATATATATATATAACCAAATATTTTATACAAAATTCCTGTGTGCCTATTACGGAGGTAACTTTTTCAGGGTCATTGTAGGTAGAGAGTTTATTGTATGCGTTGTATCACTTAAAAGATCAATTTGCTTACAGAAGCAATATGAAAAACGTTTTTCAATTGTCAGTACGTGGCGATGACTTGCATTGCCAAAATAAGTGTCAGAGAAATGCTGAATATAACTAAATTTCATGGCTGGAATGCAAAATCACGGAACAAACAAGTGAGAAGCAGCATGCTAGAAGCTGTAGAGGTTGTCCCTAATGATCGATTTTCTCTTGTTAAACCCATAGCTTAATAATGAACAGTAGAGTGTCAACAGACCTCCCACCTCCTCGCCTCTTCACCCCTCCACTCCACGTTTGTAAGTGAGACGGGCGAGTTGAAAACACAGTCAGCACGGACAAGTAGCTACGCAAAGCTCTAGTCTCGAAAACTGAAAGCCTATTTTTTGTAGCGTGTTCGTGCATATTGTTGGCAGACATGGAAAATTATTACTCTGAGTACGCTGTGGCGCACTCCTGTATTCTCTTTTGCATATGTAGTTATTAAGTTGCTTTAACGTCAAAAGAGGTGCATGGAGGTACATTTAATGAACAATACATAACCACAAAGGTGCGAATACATATAATAATGAATTGTACAGGTAAGAAGGGGAATGAGAGATGCAAAATCATCCCAGCATGTAAACAATTACAGGAGCTGATAACACTGTATTCTGTTACCAAGGTACTGCAGGCGCAGAGTCGACAACAAGAGAGACAAGCCACTGTGTCAAAGGTCAAGTACTTGAGAGAGTAAGCCCGTGCAAGGGACTAAAAAGTTGGTTAGTGCGGTATATTGGAGTAGCGCAAAGAAAAACACTGTTACTGTAAGGATTTTTGCTAGTGCAAAGGTGTGTGATACCTGTGTAGATGAACTACCTCAACGTGTGTATATGGTTGTGAATCTATAAAAGGAAAAAAAGAAAAAAGAAAAACACTGCAGTACAGGATCCAATGAGCAAAGACAAATGGCTGATGTTATACAGCAGCACCAGAAGGGTAGCGCTGATTATATGTATTTAGGACATTCAGGACATAGTTGAAAGTCTGGTCTAGGCTATAGCCGGCTACCTTTACTGGACGAAGCACATCGAAGGTATAGCGCGTGTACGACGAATGGAGCCGCTCACACACAAGATAACCACGAAGGTAAACTTATAACAGCACAAAGCTATATAGCGAACGAAAACCAGTTTTATTGTACGGACTAAGACGATGATGAAAAAAAGGACTGATCAGGTATAACAATACCTGTACATGCAGCTCAGCTGCTTGATGACTCTTCCTGCTTCTGTTTTGTGTTCCACAGAACCAGATGTGTCTGGACAACGCGTACAAGACACACGTGGGTAATTTGAGTAATGAGACACGGATCAGCTGGGTCATTACTCGCCTTTCCCGTCATTCAAATTCTGCAGGCAAACGCAAATTACGGTTTTCTGGAATTTTCTGGAATTTGTCTCTGTCTCCTTTCCGACCTCCACCACAAACCGCTCATCCTTAAAAAATCCAACTTGGTGTTACGTATGATCACCACAGTTAAAAGAGACGGCAGCTAACATATTTCGTCCCAGATTTGAAACTAATGCCGGGTTAAAACAGTTTGAATCGAATACTTCGACTGCCGCCTGCAGTAAGATTATCTTCTGACTGCGACTTAAAGACTGTAACAAAATATAAATAAACCAAACAAAATGCTATCTCAAGTTATCAAAGATTTAGAGTTATGTTTGTTTGTTTGTTTGTTTGACTGGCTGTGTTTATTTTACGTACACAGCTGGACTAGTTTGTCTACAACTGTTTCCATCAGAGTGCGTTGGGAACCGCTGCCTTTATGTTAACTGCGGACTGAATCTTGATCTAGTGAGCATACTACAAAAGCCAAGATTGTGACACTTCATCAATAAATATATTCACTCAATGACACTCAGATTAAAGTCACTTTGTTTTACTTTGTGACATTCAGGCTAAGGTCACTTTGTGATACTCACGGTAACATCACTTGGTGACAGGGTCATGTTACTTTGTGACACGCATGGTAACATCACTTGGTGACAGGGTAACATCCCTTGGTGAAAGGGTCATGTTACTTTGTGACACTCATGGTAACATCACTTGGTGACAGGGTAACATCACTTGGTGACACTCAGGGTAACATCAGTTGGTGACAGGATAACATCACTTTGTGACAGGATAACACCACTTGGTGACACTCATGGTAACATCACTTGGTGACAGGATAACATCACGTTGTGACACTCAGGGTAATATCAGTTGATGACACTCAGACTGACGTCACTTTGTGACACTCAGGGTAGCATTAGTTGATGACACTCAGGCTAACGTCACTTTGTGATACTCAGGGTACATCACTTCGTGACAGGGTAACATCACTTGGTGACACTCAGGGTAACATCAGTTGATGACACTCAGGCTAACGTCACTTTCTGATACGCTGCACCGAAATGTGTTTTTTCACAAGAAGAAAACATACAGTTCCCGTAAATGCAAAACTTTTATCATCTTTTAAGCGAGGTTATACGCGCATTTCCTCGCTGAGCAAACGATCATTTTCGCGTAGTGCTCCAAAACAGTCCTAGCGAAATGGGACACCGAAGACAGTTCTCAGTCCATTGCTGTCATCAGGAGACACGACTGAGCCTTAAGTTCACTGTGCGGGAAATTGGTGTGCCTTTTCACCATGGCAACGCCGCATCTCTTCCATCAGCACGTGCAACGGATACGAGATTCTAAACCACATACATCTGAGGCAGAAATCCTGAACTCCGTGCTACCGTTGTTGGCTAAAAGGTGAAGGTTACAGAAACCGGTTTTGTTATTTTTAAAATGCAGTGAGACCTAAAGGGTCGTTCCAATATTCTACCCAATATTCCAACAGCTGGACTGAGTTATGCCAAAAATAAATTAATAAGAGTTTGACAGAACTTTCAGGACAAATTATCAACGACCCAATGCAGCTTAACGTGACTGTTACATGTAGATTTTTTTCAGGCAGCACCATTATTTTCTGAAGAACCAAATTTTTTCGGTGGTTTGAGCTATTAGACTGTGCCCTCAGGCATTCACTGGCCAGCACTGTAATCGCACATCGCTGAGAAAAACTGTAAGCAGGACTTAAAGGTCTTCAGGAGAGAGAAAGAAAAGCTTCCAAGAACGTTGACTGCTAAGGGGTTACAGGCGACACCAACCGACAAGACACAGCGCTTTCTGGTGTTGATGTACATGACGATATAGCCTTATGATCTGAAACGTGACCACACACATCAAACATGGCAGCTGCGTGGTGTAGTGGTTGCCAACTTTCATAGTCTTCACTGTTTTCTCTTGGCGTCTGTCTCCTGTTTCTTAGCTCAAGCTTCCTGCCGACTTCAAAGCAGACTTTTATTGATTTTCTTCCCTCTTAAATGATCCCTGCGTCAAAGGGAGATAAATATTCATTTTCCGGTGCTGTGATGGACCAGACGAATGATACCTCAGAGCCAGTAGAATAATTTATTTGGTCCCCCCATCCCGTCCAACAGACATCATATTTTCGGATTTCTTAATATAGGATGGTGGTATTTCTTTTATCTTTGTCTAAGCAGGACTTTGGAGATGAAACATTCCACTGCTGAAACCATGGTTTTCGTTTAACCCCTTTTTCATGGGTAAATGATGTAAATGATGTCGTACAACAAAAAGGATTTACTTCAAAGAAAGCCCCTTTCATCGTAACTGGAAAAAATATCGGTCAGCAAGGGAAAAAAAAAGATTTTTCTATCGTTCTTTGTCCAAGATAACAAAACACCCATTTCAATCTCCGATAACATTCTGCAGCTTGGATTAAAACGCATGGTTACAAAATATATTCCTACGCTATTTTTATTTGAATCTCTGCCTGCAAACCATATATTGTGTCCTCATCCAGCACGTATCTAAGTTTCGAAACTTTCTTTTTAAACGAGTTTCCTGCGAAATATGAATATCATGTTTCGTCTGCAAAAGTACAAAGATATTATCTTGCCTGTTTATTGGCATCATTCAGGCCATTGAAAGTAACAATCTTCAAATCATTTCCAAAAACTGTCGTGGGTTATTGAGCAGTAGCAGAAAAGTACATTTTTTAGCCCAATATTTATTCAGATACTTATTTTCTTTTTTGCCGTATAATGGTAAACATGGTTGTAGATCTTTGATGCCTTCAGTTTGAAATGCATCAGTAGGTTCTTTTATTCTTTTGCTTGTGAAAATACTAAATAGTTTAAAAAAACCACCAATACTGAGCTGTACAGTCATATATCGAACTGGTGCACACGACTCAAAGTGGAGCTGTCACGACAAACTCCTCTCCCGTAAACAACCCCTCGTGACCAAATTGATGCTTACACAGTCGCGACCCAGACAATGCTCATATGACATGTTACGAATGTGTACGTGTCTTTAATTTCTTTTTTGAATTATAGCCACACATGGCATCTCTTTTTTTTTCTCGCGAAAGAACCTTGGCCAGTTCGATAAAGGATTGTGCGTACAAAACCTACAACTTATAAAAGACGTTTTCTTTATCTCTTCGCCTTGATTACGTCACGAGCTACAGCAATGCCCAGTCACGAGGGTTCAGGTGCAAAATACAGCTAAGTGCTTTCCCTCAACTAGATGTGTGTGCATAAGGTATCAAGGTGTCTTCTTTTGATGCAAGAAAGAACTGAGTAAGGTAATAGATATCTATGTAGAAATTATTACATCTGGACCAAAGCATTGCTGAATACAAATAACGGCATATCCTATAATGGATACGGGGAAACTATTATTAAAAGCACTCTTATGGCTATTTATACGCTAGAAATAACAAAATATTACATCATGTTTATGCCTTATGCAAATGACGCGTTAAAGAACAATAGAAAAACCCAAATCTAACAGACCAAAAGAAAAAAATCGATTAATCTCGAATACTTTCTACGTGTAGAAAAAGAAAAGGAACTCAAAAGTTGCATTTTTTTCTACTTGCACAAAAATTCTCACATATTTTGCAAGTGTAAAATCAGAAGTAGAAGTGAAGCGTGATATGTTTTTTTTAAAGAAAAAGAGGGACCGAACCTCTGTTTCCTGTATGTCACACATGCGTACACATGTAAGCACAAAGACATCAGCAGAAGACGCTGCGTCTGGAAAATGCAAACATCGGGTGTTCGTAACACTGCCGCAGACCTGCATCCGGGATATTTATAGCCGCGTTGTGCTGGCAGAACCGAGATGGCGCTGACAGGCTTCCTTCAGCTAAGCCGAGATCCCAGAAGAAAAGACATAATCCCAGAGATCGCGCTGTTCCAGAAGCTGGGCTAGCGTGCCTCCCGAAATAGCAATGGTGGGATTTTCAAAAAATGGCCACACGTTTCTGCCAAGTACCAGATGCAGTCACTAACTCCCGTCTAGTGTGACAACAGGCGCACAGCCTAATCTTATAAGAACCTGTCGAAGACTGGGTTAGATCACTGGCTGTGGCTGATTAAAACGGACGTTAGGTGGGCAACCAGCTCTTTTAAAACCATGTTCCCGGCCTATGAGAGCTTTAGAGTAGTCCAGTACCACAAGCGAGGAAACATATCAAGTTACTGTCAAAAGATTCACTTGACCTCTGCGTATCGCGATGGTTAGAGATTTGTGCCAGGGGTGGGGTGGTGACGGGAGGCTAGGTTTGTTCAACAGAAAAGTGAAAATGAGTGGCTGGGAGGTGTGTGTGTGTGTGTGTTGGAGGGGGGTGGTTGTGGTGGGGAGGGGGGAGGGAGGGAGGGAGGGATTGACATCATACGTGCCAAAGTCTTACTATAGCGTATGTACTGAAGATCGTATGCAATATTTGGATTTCGAAAAAGAAAACTTGGTACACCTTAGGTGAATACAATACATCTTGGCAACAATCGTGATAACAGAACTAACAGAGCTTTTAACTAAGAAAAGAAAAACATCGCTAACAGTTTGGAGGGAGGAGGAGGGGGAGAGAGACCTGATGTGCATGCTGTGCATTATGCTTTTGAACTTTGAACTTTATTGTAAAGCATTTGGCCCTGGGGGGCCTTTTAGCTTTGATAGTAACAGAAATACATAGAACAAAATCCATATCAAATACAAATAACAAACTGAAACAGCACTATAACAGGTGAACATTTACAACTTAAAGGTGGAATACTAAGTGAAAAGAGAGACAATAATACCAATAAATTTACACAAATTTGTCAGGGTCTTTTTTGATTTGCTATTCATAAGTTGATATAATTTGTGTGACTGGCGTGTAAAGTAATCTGAAATGAGCTTTTTGCGGTTGTGTAGTATAACTGGGTGACTGCAAGAAAACAAATAATGGGATTCATCCCCAATTTCATTTAGGGGACATAAATGACATATTCTTTCATCTCTGGGTGTATTATTATATCTCAGTTGTTGTACAGGTAATTTATGTGAGCTTGTTCTAAATTTCAGGAGTCTAGTTTTTAGAACGGGAGACAAAAATAGCAGGTACTTTTCAAAATGAAAGTTATCTTTAAAAACTCGGTATGTACTACATAAGCTACTACCACACATATCTTGGTTCCATATCTGTATAAACTGATCTTTCATACGCTGTGTTATTATGCTGCATGCTCCTAGTCTGTTTATACAAGGCTCGTAGAAAAAGGGTGGGGCTTGAGGCAGCAGAGAAAATGAATGAGTTACGAGCTGAAATGGTTAGAGTCTGTTACAAATTTGTGGACCACAGTAAAAAGTAACATTTTTTTTAAAGAGAGGGATGTCCAAAAAGCAAAAGGTTACAATCTAACTGAACTTACTGAGATAGATTTAGGGCAAAGACTGTATTTGTTCGCTATTTGAATTTAGACAGTAGAGGAAGAAATGTGCAGCATCTTCTACTGGGTAACCACAGGACGTGCAAAAAGAAGCTATAGCTTCAAATGCGTCACGTGGAGCGTTCCAGCCAGCTGTGGTAGATGGGGAAAAGGAATGTTTATGTAGCTGTATCATAGGGTCTGCATCTATCGATTGTATCAAGAAAAGACGCTAAAGATTGAAGTTTAGTGCTCAGGTACGTAGGTCATAACCCGATAACTGTTTGAAAATACAAAATCATTCATGTCTTTTCCTTCTTTCGTTTCAACTGGTCATACCTGATTCTTTGTTCGGTAAGTTTGCAGCAGAAATGGAAAAACACTCTTGCAGAGCCTGGTTGAAATAGAAAACTGAAATAAATAGCTCACATTTAATGGTGTAGGGACAAGATTCCAAAAAGGACACCAATCTCAAATGAATACCAGGAAATAAATTGAAAACCAGTAATGATATAGTGGGTTCTAAAAAATATGACCGAATTTTAGTTTTGTACCCACATAAAATCGTTGGAAAATAGATTATGAATGATAAGATGTTTTACCATCGACTTAGCTTGTACCATTTGTGTTTATTGCTTTGATGCTTTTTTTTAAAAAAAAAGTCTCAGCTCTTTCGCAATGAGAAACATCTGCGTTTCCGAAAGAACTGCTTGCATCTGTTGACGCCAGACTAAAAATAGACCCCCCCCCCCCGTCTCACGAGCGCGTGCCCCTGACAGCAACAACGCCGTTCAACGCGATAACGAGAGGATGACGTAGGTCCGGGCTTACGACCTGATAGGGCTGGCAAACAATGAGAGTGATAGATGACCGTTCACGCCATGCAACCCAGTCGAGCATTCATAAAACTGAAATAAAAATCGGCGACATCACCTGAAACAGCATTAGTAGGAAAAAAAATTAAAGTTTTCTTTAGCTCATCCTTCGTTAAAAGTACACAGGACAATGTTTTTGCCCAATTAGTATTTCATATGACCTCAAAATGACACTGAATTTAGACAATATCAAGGCCGGTTTCTCAAGATGTCTTAAGACTTGATAAAGGAGTTTCTATTTTTGAATTCATGTCGCCATTGTATGTAAGCAGCGTCCTCTTTTGAGTTCAGCTTATAAGTCGGAAAGAAATAAAAACTGTACAGCAGGTGAGTGCAAAGAAAGAATGAAAAACAAAAAGAAAGAAAGACATCAGAAGAAAGACAGAAAAACGAAGGAAGAAAGAACGGAAAAAAGAAAATCTTCCGGAAAGCATAAATCATGCTTTTGGGTAAGGCAATCTGACTGTTTCTGTATGACAGTCTGACTAACACGTTTCTCTATGACAGACTCACTAACGTGGTTTTGTTGGACAGTCTTGCTAATAACATGTTTCTGTATGGCATTCTAACACGTTTCTGCATGACAGTCACACTAACGTGTTATTGTCAGACCGTCAGCTTAACATATTTAAATGACATTCTTACTAAAACGTTTCTGCGTGACCGTTATACTAACATGTTTCTGTCCAACCGTCATACTAACATGTTTCTGTCCGACCGTCTTACTAACATGTTTCTGCATGAGCGTCTTACTAACATCTTTCTGTCTGACCGTCTTGCAAATATCTTTCTGTCTGACCGTCTTACTAATATGTTTCTGCATGACTGTCTTACAAATATCTTTCTGTCTGACTGTCTTACTGAAAGCTTTCTGCATAACCGTCTTACTGACATGTTTCTGCATGACTGTCTTACTGAAAGCTTTCTGCATGACCGTCTTACTAACATGTTCTGTCTGACCGTCTTACTAACATGTTTCTACATGACTGTCTTATAAATATTTGTCTGTCCGACCGTCTTACTGAAAGCTTTCTGCATACATGTGGTGTGGTGACAGTCGGGTGACTGGTGCGACATGGCACTGAGTTCTGGCTGCTTGCTGTCATGTAGCACTAACTGCTGACTCCTCGTGAACTACCATCCAAACAGTAGATCGGAGGAGTGTGTCAGCAGGGGCATGGGGGATCCAAAAGAGAGCGAAATATCTGCAGGAGTCAGTGGAATCTGGGACGTGGATGGCATCTCTTTCAGTTAGCTTCCTTTTCCTGGCAAGTTCACTGGAACAAGTTCTCTTGCACACCTGTAGGACGGAGGGCAAGTTGATAAGCTTCTCACCTAGACATCAGGCTTTGAATGTTTCAGAATGATGCTTATCTCCCCGCAATGTCGCTGCTGGTGCTGCTTGAACAACATCTGGCGTCCTGCTGAAATGTTCGTCAGCTCGTAGGTGGCGCTTCATCGGCGACTTGACCACTTAGACTCGCACCTACGATCGTGACTGTCTGAGAGGCGATTAGCTCCCCGCATAGTGTCTATTCTCGACAGCTCTGTCAGTATTCATGTCTGTCTTACGGCGCAGACAGAAATGGGCAAAACCCTCTCTAACATGTCTGGGGTGCACAGGCCGACTAATCACAAAGCGGAGATGTTGAAACGGACATCCCTACATCTGGTAACACGATCTTTTTTTGCTCCTATCACGAACTCCCATCCTAAATTTATTTGTGGCAAACTATAGGTTATCTGCTACATAAATATTATTTTAAATAAATAATTATGATGTCATGTGAATGAACAATTAATGCAAATGTCTCTGCATTTGCAAAAGAATACTAATGAAAAACCTAACTACCGAAAAATGACACGAGAAACAGCTAGCCCGCCTGTAGATGTCCGTTAAACACACAATTGAATGCGATTGAGTAAGCCCACCTTGAACGAGAAGGCAAAACGAACTGAACTCGACCACCTGAATGATACTCTGAGCGCGTATCTGAGCACGTAAAAGCTCTAATTTACTGGAGCCAATCAAATGACGAGCTCTATTTAGGATGTCTAAAAAGCGGAGCCAATCAAATGGCGAGCTATATTTCGCAGGTCTTTCCGGGGGCGGGGGGGGAGGGGATGTTTCGGGAGAGGGGGTTAGGGGAAGGGTAAGGGGTGGGAGCTAGTGGTAGGGGTTAGGGGAGGGGTGGGGTGGGGTATAGGCAGTAAAGATCTTCCAGGAAGCTGCAATGTTTTCAGTGGTGACCATAAGAGATTAGTATATTTTACGTAAGACTGTATTTTGATTGGCTCCAGTTTTTCTGCGCTTTCTCAAGCTCTCTCTTTCGTGTGATGAAAAACGTGAGACGCTGTGGCCACGTGATAGTGTCGAATAGTTCATGCCCTTTGTTCCAAATGGGCTGCAGTTAGCACGACAAGTACGCTCTCTATGTTGTGCAGCTGTAGGTGTCTTTTGTTTTTAATTAATTATTACATAAACTGCAATTGACAAATAATTCATTTTCATCTGGCTTGCAATTGTACGATCTCTCCCTCGTTTTGTGACCCCCCCCCCATACCTGTGTGCGTCACAGTCCTGACTTGTTGGTTCTGGTGACCACCTGCACGAATAAAGACGAAGCTTTCACGGGCTGTTTGTCAGAGCAGCCATACAGTTTCTGACAGCCAGGTGAACCCTAACTCTGGTTAGGTGAACGGTATACTCTAGCTGGATCGATTCGGTACCAGAAGGCAGGGTGGTGTTCGGTGGTAGCGGCGGTGCTGTTGCTGTTGTTGTTGTTGTCTACGCATATGATCTCCCAGTCCGACTGATCTAGTCTGCTGTTTTCGCACAACATGCCACGAGGAAGTGTGTGTGTGTGTGTGTGTGTGTGTGTGTGTGTGTGTGTGTGTGTGTTGTGGGGGATTCACCTTAGATTCCTCCTGTCCACAATTTCGCGTGTGTCCTTTTTTGGCAAATAAGATTAGTAGAATTAGTAGAACTGCTTCCCTCTTTACTGGAGAGCTCATCACATATGGCATGAACTGGAAAACACCTTATGTATGGACGAACTGAAGATCTTATTTTGGCATGTACTGGACAGCTCAATTGATGGGACGTACAGAAAAGCTTATAATTATGTGGTAAGTACTGGAGATTCATCTGCCGTCAGGTACTGGACAACTCCATGATATGTACTGGAGAACTCATTACATATGGAAGATAAATGAACAACGTGTTCTGTTTATCAATTTTCAAAACTAGATAAACGATTTCATTGTGTCTTTCATGATGATATATGTCAGTCCTATCCATAATGTCAATATATTCACGCGGCATTGCTTTCTTAACTTGTCAATGTAGCTATACTTACTGTTTATACATTTATATAATTTATATAACTAAGTAAGGATATCCTTTGTGTTAATATAAGGCAATGTGGATTTCAAGATGGCATATGGGAATGTTAGTTTTATGGTGACTTTTTCATGCATTTCTTGGAGTACGAAGAATAAATTTTGGAGATGTGTGATATATCAAACTGAAGGAGCAGTACTTTCGTTCCCTTTGCACACGCCAATAGATTCTGAAAAAAATTTAGTTAAAACGACTGTAGGGTACCACCAAAGCAAACTAAATAAAACTGTTTCTTGCACACTTTAGTGCAAAGACTTTTCGGTTGTCTCTGACTAGGTGAAATCATATGTGTTTTATTAATCCCTTCGCTGCACAGGAACTGATGTCAAGGTTCCATCAGTCCTGTGGGTACATGTAAGGGAATCGACGTCAAATAGTTGTTTAGATGACACTGGAAGAAGGACAGCAAACCTTGCTTTGTACGAAACAGTTAAACAGAAAGAAAGAAAGAATGAAACATGAATGAACGAAAAAATAAAAAAAAGCTGAAAGAAAAAGACTCAACCCCCAAATTACCAAGACATAAAACCCATTTTTCTAACTTCTGACTTATTTGTCATAAAGCATGGATTGCGGCGATGTGTAATCCTTGTCTTGCCCTTTAACGTGGTCAAGAAAGAAAGCGAAAGGGCGAGTGGTGCCCGTGGGCAGGGGGTGGGGAGGGCGGGTAAGTGTGTCGTGAACCTATCGATAGGAGGGCTATTCTGAATGTGCGCGGAGGCGTAATTGCTACCATTAGCGAGTGGCGAGAAAGGAATCAATCAGAACAACACACTCGCCGTCCGCGCGGTCCGCATGGACATCTCTGGCCATCAATGGCGCGCAGTTGCCTTTGTTCCCAAACGGCGGTCGCAATTACACGTAAGCCTGTGGCTTCCTTGTGCGACAGGCTGCCTGCCATCCTGGCAGGGCTTGTTTGCTCTGCTGCAGGGCTATAGAGACATACCTATACACGCCTCGCAAGATGGAGCAACTGAAAAAAGTGCTTCCGTAAACATTACAAAAAACAGTTACCCACCTTTTTTGTTGTTTCAGTTAGCAAACACAGAGGTTCGATGTTCTGATCAGACGGGAAGAAGATTTGGAGAAATGGAGAAATGTGTACTTATACGTTGTTTTCTGTTATTGTCTCTCTCTCTCTCTCTCATCCCCCTCTCTCTTCTCCCCTTCCCCTTCTCTCTGTCTCTCTACGTGTCAGGGTGCCACCTCGACCACAAGGATGATGATAATGTAGGGGTGGTGTGATGATAGTAGCCATGATGACAATGAATATAATGCTAGGTTTCAAAACGCTGGTGATGGCAGAGTCTTTTCTTTGTTACGTGCATATGATTTTCCTTGAAACAGCTCCGATTCCGCTAGCTACATGCCTGGTGCTGGTGTTTTCGTTCGGAAATCCTTTCATTGGACATAGAGACATTGATAAAAAAACGGTCACGTGTGTAGAGTAAAAACATGAAGCCGATACGTAAACAGACCTCTAGAGCCACTGCGACTGTATGAAAGTAATTCATTGAACTTTAACAAAGGCAGCAATGACCTTAAGATTGCACAATTTTGCCAGTATGTTCCCTGTTTTAAACTACTTTACAAGAGTTCAATAACGCTTATGGCACAAAGCTTCGTCTCCTCTGCCCAAATCGAATAGAACAGTTCCCCCTTACCCCGGCTTGTACGCAAAGTGTTAAATGGAGTGTTCAGTTAGGACCACCGTGATGACGGCACCATCTCTCCTTGATTTTATTTACTTAGGAAGAAAGGTTATTTCGCGAGGGTGCTAACCGCTGCTCACTTGTGAGATTTGATTTCAGGAGCGGCAGGACTTCTTGGCAACACACGTGCTGTCTCTTTCGTTAACCCGCATTATCTACATTGACGGCAATCAACTCATTTGATCATCGGTAATTTGCAAGCATGTAGACGATGTAGGAGATGTCTGAGCTTGAAGGATGCCCGGTGACCTTTTTGTTTTTTCCTAGGTCGTAGTGTATGGGGTGTTTGAGAACCCCACTTTTCCTCTCTCTCTCGCTGCCCGGCCTGGGGTCAGTACCCATTCGAAGTACCCTTTCGCAGCTGGGTGTACTGGAGGGAAGTGTGGTCCTGCACATGGGCTTCGAACCACCCTGCGTCACGCCTTCAGATTTGGGAGGCGCGCGCGCTAATCATTCCCAACTTAGGGTAGCCTCAACGTGTCAGTGTGCAGTGGAAAGTTACACCATACGTGAAACTGCCATCGAGGCGCACATTCCACGCACGGAATGCCTTCAAAACTAAAATCCTTACGATAGGCACACAGAGACAACACTCGCGAGACAGACCGCACCAGGAAGACAGAACGAGCAACAACTAGTCCACAGATGAAGACTTTCACCGCAGATAAGCAAACCTGTCAGAATCGAAAGTCGCTTCTGTATTTATTACTGTGACGGGCAGAAAAGGCACCACTATAAAACCTCTTATCACATCCCGCACTCTGTAGGCAACAGCATGAAAAGCGTCAGAGGTAGTTGCAATATGTGAACGGGTTAATGACCTTTATATCATTTCACACTGTGACGCTGAGTTTATCTAGCTTAACAAACTAATCGCTAGTTGTCGGTTACTAACAGAAAATAAGCACATTTCTTATTAACATCTAAATACATTAAATAGAACAAAACCCCGCATCATTTGATTCGCCATCAAGTTTAGGGTTGAAGTAAGTTCCTCTCATTAAGTTCTCTTTGGCTTCTTAAAGGCAACGCTGATGAAGATTGCAAAGTCAAGCTCGTCAAGCGACGCGATTCTAAAGTCAAGCTCGTCAAACGACGCGATTCCAAAGCCAACCTCGTCAAACGACGTGATTGCAAAGTCAAGCTCGTCAAGCGACGCGACTGCGAAGTCAAGCTCGTCAAACGACGCGATTGCAAAGTCAAGCTCGTCAAGCGACGCGATTGCAAAGTCAAGCTCGTCAAGCGACGCGATTGCAAAGTCAAGCTCGTCAAACGACGCGATTCCAAGTCAACCTCGTCAAGCGACGCGATTCCAAAGCCAGCCTCTTCAAGCGACGCGATTCCAAAATCAAAATCGTCAAAGGACGCCAGAAAAGCTATCGCTGCGTAGGGCTGCCCTTCAGGCAATTAACCAGGAAGATTGCAATAAGGATAATAAAATTGATGGTAGTAGCGACAACCCAGAGCGGTCCCTTACGGCAGTAATAAATGAATCTCTCTTGTGCGATCTTTCTTGATAGAAACGGAGAGAAGAGACAAGCAAATGTTGTAAGAAATCATCCCTTTTTCAGGAAAGCTACAAAACAAAACACGCAAAACGCAACAAATCAAAGAAAAATTCAGTCTCAAGTCCGAAATTTAAAAAAAAAGACTTTTTACAGCTGTCCTGAAGAAAAGTAATGTCAAGAAACATTTACTTTGTCTTTCCATCACTCTTTTTTGTGGCTCAGTTTCTTGGTTCTCGTTTCATAACCATTTACACCCTCCCAGTCCATGTGATAAAAAAATGCCCTAAGCCAAGCTATGAAACCCACAATAGAGGCAACATTTCGGGGTCAGTTTGCACGAGCGTTCACCAGCGCACTTCTAGTCATAACAGCGATCGTGACCCCATTCGCCCTGCGTATTTCACTTTCGGATTCTTCAGGACACGCATAGCCTAGCATACAAACAAGAAATGGCACAGCGATTACTTATGTTAATAAATATAATAAAAGGAAATGGAAGATGGAAGCGAAACGAAAGAGAGAGAGAGAGAGAGAGAGAGCGGTCAGAGAGAGAGAGACGTCAGAGAGAGATGTCAGAGGTAAGAGAGAGAGAGGTCAGAGAGAGAGGTCAGAGAGAGAGAGAGGTCAAAGAGAGAGAGAGGTCAAAGAGAGAGAGAGAGGTCAAAGAGAGAGGTCAGAGAGAAAGGTCAGATAGAAAGGTCAGAGAGAGAGACTTCAGAGAGAGAGAGAGAGAGGTCAGATAGAAAGGTCGTATAGAGAGGTCAGATAGAAAGGTCAGATAGAGAGATGAGAGAGGTCAGAGAGAGAGAGAGAGACGTCAGAGAAAGAGAGGTCAGAGAGAGATATGTCAGATAGAAAGGTCAGAGAGAGAGGTCAGAGAGAGAGAAAGAGAGGTCAGAGAGAGGTATATACCAGCTTCAAGAGACCCAGACAACAGAGCGGTGTGCGTAAGGTCAACAACTGGCAGTTGATACAATATCGTGTGTCATCCATCATCTGACAAGGAAAGCGCTACTAATGGCAGGAAGCCCGCACGATAACCAGCGTGGGTGGACACCTGCAGCTGTGGTGCCGATCTCACTGCGGCACGTGCAAACAGCAACGGCAACTACACAGCCCTCGTTATCTTTAGGAATCATAAGATGAATTAATAAGCTTCTGTCAATGATTACCTGATTGGATACACGTTTGCTAACCGTTAGATCAATACCAAGACTTAAGCAGCGTTGTGAGACTGGAATAAATCACCATAAATAAGCATTCGTATCTACTCTTCCGGCCAACTGTTACCAAAAAAAAATCACAAGGGCGTGCACTCTGTGTGTTTTACAGGAACCTTCCTTCGCGCGTGGAGAGGAAGTAGAACGCCTGTGGAACTCAGGACGTCCTGAAAAACAACATCGATATAGTCCCGTGAAAGAAAACAGAACAATGTGTAATGTTTTCTCGCTGAAGACAGGTCAAGGGTCTTCAAAAGATGCGTGGCCTTCTATTGCCTAGCGCGCTTTGAGTGAGTTTTGTCCTATTCGGCTCACGCCAGGAAAGGTAAACAAAAAGCCCGCTCACATTTTAGTTCCAACAGCGAGCTTGCACTAGTGGACACAATGCACGCACATAAACACATTTTTATCCCATGGAACCAAAGAGCCGCTTGTGAAATACATGTGGACTGAGGCAGTGGATGCGAGGAAATAAACTGTTCGCGTATTGAAAGAATACAGAGACATGGCACAGAGTTTCAAAGACCATTTCAGGACCGCTACATGTCATTGTCTGTATACGTCATTGGCTCGAGAAGACCTTAGGGGAGCGGATGGGGGTTAGAGTTGGAAAGGGGACAGAGAGAGAGGAGGAAAGGAGTTAAGTTTATGGTCGTGTGTCACGACAGTAAAGTTCTTTTACAGTAAATGCCTGTTATGTGGTGTTTATTAATAGCCTTTTCTTTTTTTTGATTTTACTGTTTGTTATTCGGGATTTTTTCTACTGCCGGTTGCTCTTGATATTTAAAAAAATAGTTCTAACCTGGTTGTTATTTTTTTATATGAGTTAATTCCTGTTCATTTCTGCACTCCTTGTATCTATAAATAGTTTGCTCTTTTCTTCTGCGCTCTTTCTAAGTGCAATTTGTTGTAATGGATTGTTTGTAGCTAGGTACTGGACGTTTTTGGTAAACATTGCCTCTGATTATGTATGGTTAGATTCAAGCCTGTCTTGTAGAACTCAGAGATGCTGTCGATGCATTTCTGCTACCTGTCTTTCCTGCCTGTAATTTAGTCTTTCACTGCATACTATACTGGGTTTGTAAAAGTCTGGAACCCAAGAAAAAAATATTTTTAAAGAGTGAAGTTTGGCATTGAAATCACTAGGTATTACCTACAACACGGCCATGAAGATTAACGTGAAACGAAAAATAAACACGAGCAATGCGTATTTCGTACAAATCCCACGGGTTCCACACTTTTGAGATATCCGGCACTGTCCTTTGATGGAAACCGAATGCATGATCGATGATCTATCTTGCTGACGTCAGGTACAAAATATGAATGCCATGGCTCACGCTGCTGGTTGTGCGTGCGTGAGGGCAGGCGTGCATGTGAGTTGTGGTGGGGGAACACCTGCGCCTTTTTGTGTTGTGTGGATATCTATACTTATTCACGAGATGCTCATTTTTGTCTGCGAATGAGACGGCCATTTCCTCTGGCACTGATCTGGGTCTAATCGCCAAGTTCTCGAGGCGCTGACAGCAGACACACTGTCAGGCAAGGCGGTCTATTTCTCGAAGACAATGACGTCTCCTGGCCATACCCTCTTGCACCAGCAGGAAACCGAGGCATTGATTCTGCTTAATGCATATTGGATATTATCAAAGTCACGTGCCCCATTAACTGCCGGCGTCTTGGTGGAGACCGCAGTTGGCAGCGCGAGGAAATTAACTGGGAATCTGGGCTAGATGGAGCTGTGGACAGCGGTTGATGTAATCAGGACAACTCCCATTTCTGGCTTCCGAGTAAAATCACGCCCTGATTTACAAAAAAGAGGATTTGCATGGCTTCTCTGTTAAAAAAAAAACCCTACACCATGCCGTGACTGCGCGTGCAATTAAGTATCGCTTTCCCGTTTAACTATAAGCTCACCACTATTGGCTGGCTGGTACACTAATAACCGACAGGGATCTTAATGTTTTTTTTGGCAGGTAAGATGGTAATCTCGCTGCAACATTCCGGCCGAGATTTTGCGGGACGAAAGGGATGCAGTAAATGGGAAATGGGCAAATCGAACAGACCAGTGGGATCAGCGTGGTGGAGTGATGGTTGGGGTTTGTCGCTGCTGTAGTCGGGGATGTAATGTCACGTAGTTGTGCGGCTTACATACAGAGAAATAGGCGTGACAACTGCATTAGTCTGTGCAGCGAGGCTTGAAAGGCCGCCTTTACCGAGTTTGCTCTGTCAACTCTAGGCGTCCGTTTCGTTTCAATGCATGAAATGTTTCATTACTGCTAGCCACACAAGGCAAGAATGAACTGAAGAACTCTGAGCTTAACGGATCATCATCGTCGTCATCGTCATCATCGTCATCGTCGTCGTCATCATCGCGTCGTCGTCAATCATCATCATCAACCATCATCAATCAGGCTGGTGTTCAGCTTTGCATAAACGGGTGAGCGACACGCGGAAAAATCTGAAGGCAACTAACACATTTTCAGTCCAGCACATCGGTAATTTCCGCTTGTCCTCTACGTAAGCAAGTAAAATGTATACCAGAAACCCCGACTGTATATTGGTGGTGACAGGACGATTGAAAGGGGGGGGGTGGAGTACAAAAATATTCCCAGCTCTGCAGGCGCCTCCCACAGCCTCCGAGGAAAAAATGCCAGCAAAGATCACAAGTGGCTGACATGCACCCGTCTGATATAAAGGTCATCGTGAAAGAAGAACGCAATGGATTTGCGGAGCGGCGATCAATTTTATCAGTTTTGTCGATCGAAGCAGCCGAACAGCTTTCTTCAAGCGCAGAAGAGAAGCGCGTGCATAGCGCTTTGTGGCGACCCCAGCATTGGCGAAACACCGCATGAAAAATGAAAATCTGTTTTAATCATCGGGTACTCAAGCAGAACGCGATGGCACTTTTGGAACCATGTTGGTGCGAGACCCTGCAAGCTATGTCGCGAGAAAACACAAACCACGTGCCCGCCATCACAACAGATAGATACATTTCAGTAATACTAAATTCTTCGCCAGATACACTAAAAACTTTATGGACAAGGAAATCCGTTTGCTTATATGTTTTATGGCTGCGATATTGATTGTGTGTGTATGATTTGATTGTGTGAATTCTGACTGTGTGTATATGTTGACCGATGGAATTTTTAAAAAATCGTAACTGATAAAGAACAAATGAGGACAGAGCGCTATAAATTATCAAACGATAATCCCAACAAGGTACTGGCAGCGCTAGACACACCCGTATGCTGACGTATGCAACCAAACGTCATACGTCAGCATACGGGTGTGTCTAGCGCTGACAGTACCTTGTTGGGAAATCGTAACTGATCGTATGTATTAAGCAGCCGCGTGCAAATGAGAGTGACGTTTGTGCATGCCTACCTACATGCAAAGCCCCCCATCCCCCCCCCGCCACACACACTTTTGAATACACAGAATCGAACATGAGGCCATACATTAACACATGCATAGCTGAATGCGCGCATCGGCATGCACAGACAGGCGCGCGCGCACACTGCGCACCAGATAACTTTGTAGGCTCGTTAACCGTTGTATGGATGTCGCAATATTTAAAACTATCGCTACCGCTAGCTCGAAAACCCAAGAGTGCAGTCTTGTTGTGTCGCAATAAGGCGCCCGAACAAGAAATCTGCCATGCACCTATCCAGTCGAACACCTGGCCAAGCCTGAGTATTGACACAGAAAAGCATTTGCTGGTAAGTGAGTGCACAGAAATGTCATAGGTATGGAATTATGCATTATCGCCCCACGATTCACGAAGCAAGGACGTTTAGCGTGTTCTGATCGGGATATGATCGCTTAGTGTGCGAGACAGATGAAATCGCTATAACAACGAGATTCTTAAAATGCGAAAGACGTGTTCTATCGCCCGCAGACAACATTGGTGTAATTTACTTAGTGAGGGGGAAGGAATGCAGCAACGGACGAGTTACGAATCCAACCATTGAGATCTATTTTGAGCAACAAAAGAAACCTAACTGGAAAAGTTCTTAGTCTTTTAATCAAAGTTGTGAGTCAGTACAGCCAAAGCTTACAGTACACAACAACGAAATGGACAGTTCGCTGTCCTTACACTGGTACTTGGAACACTAGTGAGTCAACATCTCGTGTATAACTCGGTAATTGATAGAATTTTTCTTTTTTTGTGTGTTTTCGTTTCTTTTTTGCTCAGTACAGGGGGTTGAAACCGAAGAGATTCTACTGTCATCAGCGCATCTGTAGATTTTTAGCGAAAGAGGAAAGAGCATACAACTGGCTTTAAAATGCTACTAGTGGTACTAGTGAAATGTGTACTGCTCAAGAGAGTAAAAGGCCAATGCAAACGTTACGTGATGGCAAAACACAAACCGATAGTCACAATAAAGAGTACCTCATTTATTAGTGTAAAGAGCACCAACAGATTCCATGGGATAATTTCATTGGAACAGCAAGATTCCCTGCTGACTAGTCCACGCCACTCACTTGCTGCTGGCACTGGAAGGTGGTGATCACCCCAGGCCTGTGCTGTCTGTTGTTGTCATCCTGGAGAACGGCTCCTGGTTCCATTGCCTGCACCGCTGGCAGTACGAGGGGCTGCAGAATGTCATCCCCACAGACCACGCCACTGATATTGCCTTGCACACGGCGCAGGGGTGTTCTGTGCGCCTCCAGAAGCGGATTCTGCCATCCTGAAACGATCTGGCAAAGCGGGGCTCATCAGTAAAGAGAACTCTGGTCCACTGCTGACGTGTCCAAGCCAGATGACGCCGGGTCCAGACCAACCGAGCAACATCATGACCCGGTGTCAGGACAGGTGGCGCTGCGGGACGCCTTGAATGCACGGGCAACCTCACGCAGCCGGTTCCTAATCGTCTGGTCGCTGATGGCGACATTGCTGGCTGCTCGCAGCTGCGCCCTGGGGGTGTTGGCGTTGGCTGTTCTGTACCTGAAAGCCGACACGGCGACAAAGCTGTCACCCTATCTAGAAGTCTTGGTCGTCTGTGTTCGATGACAATTTCCTTCTGGTTGAAACGGTCTCGCAATGTCGCATTGGCTGAATAGGATACTCCCAATAGGAAACTCACTTTCCAGACTGATGCCTTCCTGCAGCCATCCAATAGCCCTGGCACGACGACCATCAATCAGTCGTCTTGGGGGCATGGTTACAGTGTCTGTTAACCGCGTCCATCTATACCCACCAGTCCATCAAAAGAGGCTGAGTTGTGTTCACATTACACGTGGTTTGAACCTGTATTGTGGTTTTCCACCTGTTCAGTTTTGTTTGGTCATCTTCACGCCCATGATTTGCAGACAGTGTCTGCCATTGGGGGTGCAAATGTTTGACTGCCTTCTGTGGTGTGCATGAACGCGCTGGCACTGATTTCCGCGCACACTGACGTTCACTGTTGCAGCATGAATCAAAGTGCATCCAAATGTGTTCTAGCACTTTACACACGTCTGGGACCTGCCTACCAAAGTGCAGCTGGTCTTTCAATTCTTTTGAGCAGTATATATCACAGCAGTATAAATATATATCACGCTTCTATGAAAATATATTCGGCAAAGCTCAATGTCGGCTTGGGTGGACACGCCAGAGCACCGCGCTGAGTTGCATTCACTCATTCCCTACTGTGTAAACGACACGAAGATTGCAACAATCAGTAACGTAACGAGGGTTCGCTCGGTGATCATTCCTGGTATTTCCTGTTTATCACAACTTGTCCTCTGTATCAATCACTCATATTTCACATATACGCACGAATGTGCGCTTACTGTGGGCGCGCGCACACACCCCCAATCCACCACTTACCCACCCACGCTGCTAACCACACACGCACGCACTCACGCACTCACACACATAGTCTAAAGATCGTCTGCCCCGTTATAGTGCAGCTAGCATGCCAGTAAATAAAGTCGATAACCGGTTGCCAGTGCCACGAAGGAAACAATTCATACAGACCGCTGGTGGCAGCAGGTGTGTTACAGAGTTTAGGGGCGAGGAAGAGGAAGGAGGGGTGAACAGGAGAGAGGGAAGAGAGAAAGACAGGAGCGAAAGAGACAAAGACGCAAACAGGAAGGAAAAGAGAAGAACAAAAATCTGAACATATACACGGAGAAAAATAGCTCCGCTAAAGAGGACTGATCAAAAATGGTGTACGCACACACCAGCAAATGTCAAGGCGAACGTTTTAAGCCCAACGTTTTAAGAACAACTTGAAGCGCATCTCATGCCTTAAGCATGTATAGCTCTGATTACGGCTACCAATCTCAAATTAGGGGGAAACCTGACTACCTGTTCACGCGCAGCTGGCGTCACCTGCGGAACAGCATGGAGCAAACGTGGTGCAGTTAGTTAGGCTGACGACGACGATCCAGGAAGCCACGTTGAAAGACGTGAAGTCCCTGACAGAGGTCGTGGGCAGTCCCCAGAAATCAGCAAAGACGCCATGTTGGGACGTTGTCAGGCGACAGGCACCCGCCTCTCAGGAGGTCAGGACTTCCTCGATAACCAGCAGCGGTGCTTCCATTCTCTGCAGCGGCGGACGGATTAGACGTGGGTACAGGAGGCGGTTGGGGACGAGGAAATCTCTTCGTGTGACACACGTGTCCCCGCGGACCTGGGGTACATGACATGTGACAATGTGCCGATAATAAATCCGACGTCACCGCTACCCATTTAATCCCTCAGCGCCAAACTTCCCGGCAGGAGAAAAGCGGAAGGGTATAGAGGGAAAAAAAAATCCAGTGCGTTTACGTTTGAGCGTGGACTCCCCACCCCCCACCCCCACCCCCCACCTCTGTCAAGACCCGTCAGTGCTTTTGTTTTTGCCAATGCCGTCAAACGATTTTCTGCATCCGCGTTGACAGAACTAGCGTGGCTAAAACTGGACGATGAAATAAATACATGGAACACAACAAAGAACGTCGTAAGCTCTCTCCAGCCCGTTTACCAGACACTGCAGTCAACAGATAACGCCACCCACGCATGCACAAGCGCAGTTGTTGTCGCAGAACTGTTGCACGGAGGTCGAGGCGAAAACGACCTCATACATTGCCAGTGTTTTCCTTTCTGAACACTGCACCGCTCCCAGCTTAATGGATGCAGGTTTCAGCAAATCCTCGAAGAAGAGTTCTAGTTATTAATAATAGAAAGAGAACAGTGTGCAGCATCACTCATCGAGAATAGAAGATGCGACACAGGGACTCTTCCCAGACGGAAACCGTTACGAGATCTGACTAGCGGCGAGGTGAATTATGATGATGTTTCTCAACATGTAAACGACAATAAAGGGCTTGGCCTCCGGGTTTGCCGCTGTGTTGTCTAGATGCACCCTGACACAACATTTCTCTCGCGTCGGTCTTGCTGCATCAGACATTTGATTTTCCATTAAAAAGTAGAAAAGAAGCGAAATGCAGAAATTGAAAAATGCACGCCCAGTGATTCTGCTGATGTTGCGCCATTTATTTGACGGCAGGAGCCTCACCGATCACGCTAGTCCGGGCATTCGGCTGGAATCATGTGCATTGGGTACAATATGAGTAGCTTTAACATACCATGCACACACGCTTTCCAAAATTAACGAAAGTCAAACAATCAGTCTAAATGATGAACTCCTGCCGGGCACACACGGCGTGATTAAGACGTATGAACTATGCCGTGGAAACCCATGTACATGGAAGACTGTCAAATTTTGGTGAATGCTTTTTCTCTCACAGTGTTCTTACTGTCAAGATTTGTCAAATTTTGGTGAATGATTTTTCTCTCACAGTGTTCTTACTGTTAAGATTAAAAAAACCAAACAAGCAAAAAGAAGAGTCTTTTAAGAACACTTGAATCTATTTCCGTTCAAATTAAATCGACTTTCGCTGGAAATCCCTGTTTTCTATGTTTTTATTCGACTTTCTTGAAGGGGTACGTATGTGTGAAACAATGTGGGTAGAGTTAAAATTATATGTCCACCAAATCTGCGTGCATACGTCTGCCATGTTTGGCCTGTGTGTGTGTGTGTGTGCGTGCGCGTGTGCGTGATGCATGCGCGGGTGTGTATAACTATATAAATAATATCCATCCATCCATCCATCCATCCATCCATCCATCCATCCATCCATCCATCCATCCATATCACCAATGAAATAAAAAGTGATACTGTACTGAAATCACTTCTCAAAGCTCGTAAGTAAAGTCAGCTTAAGGACCGTAACAAATTACGTCAAGTAGGTACATTAGCATTTTGACGAAACCTTTTACTTGTTACGTCATACCTTTCACTAGAAATTTATCACTGTTGCAGTAACGTTAAATAAACGTGTCCAAACTAAAACATCTCTGTAGAAGTATTTAGTTGGTTTTGTCAAGTGGTCTTTAAGCAAACAGAAAGTTAGGTACCACCACAGTTGCTGTCATGTGGGGGTGGGGGGGAATTTGGGGTTGATGGTGTAATAATTTATCTGCGAAATGATGGTGGTGGATATAAATGGTAACATGTTGCTAATTCAAAGTTTCACAAGCTGGCACTCGTGTGGTAACAGCTGTTATGCTGGTCTGGGAAAGTGCCAATGAGAATAAAAGAATGGCGCTCTTGAATTGAAGAAACCTTGACCACACTGCATGAAGTATGATGCAGCAACTCAAATTAAGCCCTTGTTAAAGATAATTGGTGACATCAGAAGTCGTTCATTTGCCAATATTCTCTTCAGGAGATGCACCATTTCCGTCCGTGTTAATGCCCACCCTATAAGGCTATTTTCTCCCTTCACCCCCCCCCTACCAGCGCGCATGCTGGCGAAATAAAACAGTTTTGACGAGAAGGGGCCCAGATGCCGTGTTTTCGAATCTATTTCCAGCCTCGTCGTCACTGGCCCTAACGAAATCGTGAGAGTGCGGTTACGTTACTTCTCAACACGTGCGCGACAAACAGCCAGACCCCAAATCTCTCGGCGAAACGCGAGAAAATGAACGAGGTTGTTTACAGCCGTGCTGTTTAAAAACACACTGCCTGAGATGGTCGTTGGCTTCGTGGCTGGAGTTTAAAAAAAAAACTCCTCCCTGCACACCTACCTACTGCGCGCCTCCCTCCCTCCCTCTCTCCATTCTAGAACTCACTCACTAAAGAGAAACGAGGGACCACGGAACAAATAATTTGTTTTCGTGAAACAGTTTAAAAGACAGTCGCCTCTAAGGGAAACGCACATGCACGGTGTTGATTTTCGTGGCACAAACCACGGTTAGTTGATGTGGTTGCACTACAAGGCACACGTTGCAGATTTGGCGATAAAGCAAAACGCAGATCTTTGATTTAAAGTGTTAGAAGCACCTTGGCAACATCTTAAACGCAAAGAGAAGCAGCTTTTCCTCGTCTTTAGGCTACAAGGATTGTGGGAAGACAATATTTGTAGTTCGCCTTATTGTTGATTATCATCTCTGGGTGCCTCCCCGTTCCCCCCGCACTGACTGCGAGAATGTTTCCCTTCGTAGAGCAAGTCCGTATAACAATGCAGCGTTATACTCAAAACAGAAAGAAACGCAAATTGACACACGGGCAAGGAGCAGTCAAATTTCATGCATGGGGTTGCCATGACAGCAACAACAACAACAACAACACACACACAACCACAAACACACACACAAAATGAGGATGACATGGGGCGCATGGTCTGTTGACTGTAGCTCTTGATAGTGACGTGCCTGGCCCCCAAAGTGTGTCCCCACTGAAGCGCTAAAGTCGGACAGTGGTTTTCGCTCGCGCAGCGTGAACAAAAGCAGCAAGACTAGAACGTTCTTTGCGAACAGAGGGCCCCATCCACTAGCAATAAAAGCCGATGCTCGTACGCTCTCAGACAGGCCAGATGTCAGCAGCAGAAGAATGCCAAGACCGAACGCTACAAATCGGGAAAGAGCCATTGGATGACTGCTGGCTGGAAACCGCCCAAGCGTCGTCCCATATGAACTGGGTGTGGCAGTTTCCACAGTCTGTTGTTTGTGGGCTCGCTTTCAAGTCACTGGCAGCACTCGGGATGGAGTCAGAAGCGGATGACCTCGTATCATGACTGCACGACAGGACAGGGAGATCTACCGCGACACCTGCGCCAACCGTTCCTCCCTGCCATAGAGAGCCACTGTCGGGAGCCATGGAGCTGCCATCAGCCAGCAGATACGCGTCTCCAGTTGTCTGAGCGACAGACGTACTGCCGCCATCCTGCACGACATCAGCTGCAGAGAATCCAGTGGACCCAGCAGCACCTGAACTGTACATGGTGGCAAAGGCGAGACATCCTGTTCTCCGATGAAAGTCGCTTTTGCATCAGCCACATCGACGGTCCATTCAGAGTATGCAGGAGGCGGAACGAGAGGTATGCCAACAACAACATCCTGCAGCACGACCGTTGGGGAGGCCCCAGCATCATGGTCTGGGATGGAATTGGCTCCAACCGACGCGTGGGCCCCGTCGTCTTCCAGAACATTGGCTCTGGACGAGGAAACAGCGTGACAGCACAAGGCTGTGTGGACCAGGTGCTGAGGCCCCACGTCGTGCCATACTTCCAGCAGGACGGCAACCTCACCTTTCAGATTGAGAAGGCCCGCCCATACACTGCAAGGCTCACTACGGTCTTCCTGCAGCAGAATAACCTTCAGGTGATGCCTTGGCCCTCCATGAGGCCAGAACTCAACCCATCTGCAGAGAGAGCTAAATGCTGTCCAGCGAAGGCCGACAACAGCTCGCCAGCTGGAGCAGGCCCTCAGCCAGCTCTGCGCAAACATGCCTGTGGTGGTGATTAACCGTCTGGTGCACTCCATACCCACCAGGTGCCAGGCAGGCCGTTAACACCAATGGGGACACACCCGCTACTGACTTTGGACTCTGAATTCGGACGTTTGAGACATTCTGAACGCTTTTTCAGCATGGCAGATAAACACATAATGTGCAAAAACTCACTGTACCGATTTTCTCGAAAAATGATCGATTCAAACCTGTTTGAGTGAAAGGGGAAAAAAATCCAGTAAAATCACCAACTCACCTAGTTTGTTTCTTTTGGTTTTTAGTATATAAACAACGCCCACCTGAATATGCTGTCTGTCTAATCACGTTCCCAAACTTAAAAAAAATACCCGTCGGCTTTTGTAAGAAGAGCGAGTGATAAATGCAACCTGCATGAAGTATTATTTTTATCTTCTTTTTCACCATTTAGTAATAAATTATATATATATATATACACGACGACTATCTAAGTTTGTTGCGCGAATGATGTTTTTTCATGTTTCATTCCTTGTAGACGATCATGAGTGTTGGGGTGTCTGATTTTAAATAGTGCGTCTTGACAACAAACACAGTCTAAGCCTCACTTACGGATGACCGCACCTTACCTCTTATTATTGTGGCACAAAACAGTCGTGATTATACAGTCTATGTTATCGTGGCGGGCATCACCAATGGCCGAACGCTTTCTGTTATCTGACACACGTCTGATGATCTAACGTCCTGTATTCTGGGCGTGTGCGTTCGCTCGCGTGTCTGTGTATGTTTGTGAGAGGCAGAGAGTGAGAAAGAAAGCGAGACAGAGACAGAGTTAGAGAGAGCATAAGTGCGCGTGCTGGTCTGTCCAGACAGTCTATCCTTTTGTCGATCCACCCAACAACCATTTATGATGTTTATGTTCATTAGCACCTGTGCAGGTATGTCGACGAACGTGTGCGAGTGAAAGCGCATGCATATTCTGTCTGTGCGGTTGTCAGCGTACCTGTAGGATTTATTGGAGGAGGACGAGGAAGAGAAAAAAGGTAAAAGGAAGAAAAGGGGTAGAGGGAGAGGAGAAAGGAAGGAAGGAGAAGGAACAGAAAAAATGAAGAGCAGGAGGTACAGGAAGTGGAAAGTTACACGGATAATGCAAAGTGACACAGGTAATGGAAAGTGACACAAGTAATAGGAAGCGACACAGGTAACTGGAAGTGACACAGTTAATGGAAAGTGACACAGTTAATGGAAAGTGACACAACTAATGGAAAGTGACACAGTTAATGGAAACTGACACAGGGAATGGAAAGTGAAACAGGTAAAAGAAACTGACGCAGGTACTGGAAAGTGACACAGGTAATTGAAAGTGACACAGGTAATGGAAACATACACAGGGTAACGGCAGGACAACACAATGACCTCGAGACACAGTCAAGTTTAGTCAGGAGCACCAGGACAAAAACACCAGAACGTCCGTTGTGTGATCACACTGGCAAGTCTCGGCTTACCTTCAGCTGTTTTAAAAACCAGGTCTCCAGTGATGAGTTCCCGCGGTACGTTCGGCCAGGTTCGCGCTCACCTCGCGCTACATGGCGAAGAAGCACTGCCCCAACGACGGGTGCACGACACGAAACACGCGCCTTCAGAACACCAGTGGGGCCCGGTCGGCGCCACAACAACAACAACAGCAGCAGAGACTGCAGGCGGATGCCATCCTCCCCGTGTACCCTGACACGCAGGATGTCACAGCGCACTGGGGGTGGCCAGCCTGCTCTAGGATCCAGCACTCATATGGCGTTTAATTTTCTGCGATTACCCTCAAGTGCTGCCGCGTAATCAGCTCGCGCGGCCTGTGCCCGAGGTGTGACTGCGTGCCGTTGTGTCGGCGGTGCCAGAGCGAGCAAGAGGGTGACAGAGAGGGAGGGAGAGGTTAGGGGAGTGGGGAAGGGGCTCAAGGTTCCGTGACTGGCTGGCGGCAGGAGTTGGGCTGGAAAGACGCCTCGGCACGCGACGCGGACAGCGAGAGATGAACTCAAAGTGTCTCTTTGCCTCACGCCTTCCTTCCTCTAGTCCGCATTCTGGGTCCCGCCACATGCAGCCTTCAGCTGTAATCTGTCGTTCCCTTTCACGGGCGTTTTTCTATTTTTTGTTGCTGAAAAGAGAAACTCCTTCACCTGCTGTTTTGTGTGTCTTTCTCTTTTATTCTCGCATGTGTGTGCACATACAGCTCTTTTCCCTACCCCCACCCCTTCTCAATGCCAGAAATTCGCCGCCCGTTTGCCACCACTACCGTAGAAAGACGCATTCAATAATACAATGAGATGAGTCTGAAAATGTTACTGCCTTAGGTGAATGACATTTTAATTTAAAAAGAAAGGAACGCAAACGAGAGGTAGTCACTCCCCCACAGAGACATGCAGACGGAGAAGGACAAAGACGATTTCAAAAACGCCCAGACAAAAACAATGCATGTTGCTTGTCAGTAAATCTTCATTCATTTTTCAAGGCCGCTCATTCCTGTTCGCGATCAATCGAGTGTGGCCTCCCTTTGCTCCGAATGCATTCACCCCGTCATATTCATCATGGGAGATGGAAGATAAATCTGTCCAACCTGTTACAGGGGCATGCTCTCTGCTTATTTGCTGTTTTTCTTTCTAGACGGAGATATCAAACTATTTTAGGCCTGCGGATGCTTACCAGAAGTTTCTATCATATAGCAGACAGTGTGATCGCAGAAATAGACTCGCTACAGAAAAATTACTCAAAATGTCCAACCCCGTTTGCTCCCCCGATGTTTTCATCTCTCCGCTTATTTACCTTCATCGGAAGCGACCAGAAAATACTCATCCTTGTCTTCGAGGAGGCGTGCTGTTTACAGGACGCGTTTAAATGCGAAGATAGAGCCACGCCAAAACAGATTGTAAAAACTATCCGGCTTTGTGTGTTTTTCTCCATGTCCGCCTGTCCATTCATCTTCTATTCATTTTTTTAAATCACTACAACCAGGCATGTTTCCACCTGTGGTATTCAGCAGGGATAGCGTGCGTCGAGAATTAACAGATTATAAAGAACTCCCGAGCAAAGCTATGCTGGTGAACCTGCTTGTAAACAGCCTTACCAAGGTAGATGAAGTTCAGGGTAGTTATTCCGCGGATACCTTATTCTCCAGAGGCAGTCAAAAGTGGTCTTAACAAGAAATTTGACATATTCAATCAATACTGAACCAATTAATGCACCACAGATAAAACTAGTCATTGCTATAGTTCGTTATAGGGATCAATAATGTTTTCAGCGTTATCTGTAGTTTGAATTTTTTTAAACCCTACTTTGACCTTACTGTCAGTTCTGCCTCCAGTTCTGTGTTCATCTTCCTCCTGTTTTGTCCTTTGTTCGACTGATAAAACGCGCTGGCTACAACCAAGATGTGTTTTTAAAGCACGCCCATTCTTTATGTGAGCTGCCTGGTAAGCCTTGATTTGGATAAAAGCAGCATAGGGCAAGACCCACTGGAGTCTGGTTGCGAGGGAGTGCACTACCTGTAGTTCCAGCACTGTGATATACTCCGTAATATTACCCTATCAAAATTTTTAAAAAATAACAGACTAAACATCTCACCTTCCTGTCGCAGAGATACACGAGCAGAGGGAAAGAAAAACCAGACTGTAGACTAACGGTATCAGGTACAACAGAAGCAGACTGTAGACTAACGGTATCAGGTACAACAGAAGCAGACTGTAGACTAACGGTATCAGGTACAACAGAAGCAGACTGTAGACTAACGGTATCAGATGCAACAGAAGCAGACTGTAGACTAACGGTATCAGATACAACAGAAGCAGACTGTAGACTAACGGTATCAGATACAACAGAAGCAGACTGTAGACTAACGGTATCAGGTAC